>JAWWLV010000001.1:53302689-53320635 GCA_035041135.1 Platyrinchus mystaceus
TATATAGTTTTTTGCTTAGTTAGAATTGTTGTATATTAGTAATTCTTTAGTTTTTATTTGTTAAATAATAAATCCTAGTATTATTTTCCCCCCACATCTCTCTTGTCTGCACAAACTTTCCTCTCGACTCGTAGCAATTGTGTGTGTGTGGGGGGGAGGGGGTGACAAAAAATTAGCTCATGGCCAAACCCATGACATATAACAGATTTAAATATCCTGAAGAGCTTCTACCATGTATATGTTCTACCTCATAGTTTCTGTTTCTAACTTAACTCTGTTCTATTCTTGGTTTTCCAATCAAACACCTATGCCATGCTTGTCTGCTTTCTCAGCATCTTCTAGTGCTTGGAGTTGGCTTTCCATTAATAGATACACAACTCCTTTCTTCTACCAAAACACTCCCTTACATGCTTAATGCACAAAACTTCTCCATTAACATGACAGTCTGTGCCCATTCTTTTTTTTTTTTTTTTTCTCTCATAGCATTAATTATCTGGCATTTTTGAGTGATGCTGAGGGGTTTCCTTGACTGTCAAATAAGCTGCTGGGCTAGGCTGAAAGTTTTCCAAAATGTAACCCTTCCAGTTCATGGCCACAGTTGCTCATTCTGGGCTTATCACACACTAGTTATTATCAGAGATAATGTTCCAGATATTCTCCTCTATCTGGAATTCTAACCATACTGACTTCCCCATATACAAACTATGTCCAAAACTTCAGAAAACCACCAGTTTGAAAGGCATACAAACCCCAACAACTACAAAACACACAGCAAGGCTTCTCATTCACATTTGGTTGGAAGACAATGGCACAGAGCTCTTTAACCTAACAGACACCACTGGAATCCAAGGGTTGTAAAAGGTAGCAAGTAAGTCTGAAGTGGAAAAATGGCATAAGTTACTCAAACGAGAAACTCCTAGTTTCTCTGAAATTCACATTATCGAGGGATATCAGCAGATTCTACTGAGCTAAAGTAGCAAAGAATGACATATTTTAAGAGTGTCTTTTAAAAACACACACTGTAGTTGATCCACAGTAATGACTCAGTAAAACAACTGGTGGATGAAACCAAGTGTTATGCAGAACTGGCTAGATCTGTACAAATGATCCCAGTGATTTCATTTATTTTTCAATTCTGTGAATCAGGAAAGCTGCAACATCAGCTATCCCTCTAAATATACAGGAATACTCTGTAATGAGGAAAGAACACAGAAAAGAGTAGGTAGGGCATTGTAAGCAACAGTCCAACCTTGTGCAAAACTCCATAAAACTAAACCTTATCTAAGACACTCACAATTTAAGATTTTGAATCCAGCTCCAAATAGGATTCTTAAAAAAACCCCCCACCCATTTTTGCCCTTAAATCAATATTTCCCTAATTATTTTCATAAGCACCTTTTGACCTTGGAACTAAACATAAAAATATCCCTATATTACTATGTGCTAAGAGATTTATCCTCTAAGCCAAAGAGATGCCTAACTCTTTAAAGATTAAAATTCACACAACAGGAAAATACCAAAACCCCTTAAGAAATGTCCTGAAACCTAATCTAACTCTTGAAACATACAGCAAATACAACAAGCACAAGTTTGTTACACAAAGCACTTTATTGCATTACATGTACATTGACATTTATTGCAATTCGTTTCTAGCATACTGAAAACATCCCAAATCCCAACACAGACAATATCTTTGCCTTGATAAATTGCCACCAATGACAAAGCATCAGCATTACATCTGCACTTAGATTTGTGTCAAAATAAAAATGTAACGATGCCATCCCCCTCTCCTGTAATACTGGGTAAAAAACTTCAGAAAATCACAAAAAATAATGTTCCTTATGCATAAAAGGACTCATCAAAGGAGGGCACGTTTTCAGTCCAGTACGAAGTGTGATGGAGAAAACTCTCCGGTGGCCTTGACCTAGAAGAAGTATGGTACCATGCTAAGCTTTGCTTCTCAGCTCACCATGTTGAAGCATCTTCCCGTCCCAGGCTGGAATATTTGCGTGGTACTGCCTTGCCCCACTAAGGCACAAAAGCTCTGTATCATGCTGCCTCTTCATCACATTCCACCATGTAACTAGACATAACCTGCATACACTGTACTCTGTACTAACAAAAAACCCCAGGAGACATCTTTAACTTATCATAAAAACAGCCACTGTAGAAAACTCTTTCAAGAACAAGTCTTTATTTTGATGCTTTAGGTTTGGAGCTGAAGAAGGTAGAAATGGATTTCATTCCACTCTTATCAACTTTGGCCAGAGCCTTCTGTGCTGCAGACATCTTGGCATTTGCCTGTTAGTGAAATAACAAACAAAACCAGTTAAACGGCATCTCCACAGGGGGGAATATATGCTACAAACTCCTAAATACAGAAGTCGAGCAAGAAGTTGAATCACTTTTTTTGTATATAACAGTAAAGATAATGTTATGCAGGCTTTGAATTGCAAGAGAAAAACCTTTAAAAACAAATTTGAGCTTATTCAAACTGAAAAACACTTGTCATGAATTACTTAACCTCAGACAAAGACAGAAAACCAATTACAGGGACAAGGAAGTGAAACATCTTTCCTTTCTGCAGAATGAGGTATCCCAAATCAAACGTTTACTTTGGGATAATCCCTGAGTGTACATTAAGAGGAATAATGCATGCAATATAACAGATGCATACAGTACCCTCCAACTCAATCTCATGATTATGCTGTCAGCAGGCTGAATTACAGACTTGCATTACAGATGATGAATAATTCACACTGATTTACTATCAAAGACTCTAGACACAGTGAAATAAAGGGAAAAGAGATGCAAGAACTAGGAATGAAGAAAGTAACTAACATTTGCAAAGCACTTTTGAGGCCATTGGGACAACTTCCCAGACTTCTACACCTAAAACACATTTTATGAGCCACATTTTATAGAGCTGACCTCTTTTCTTTATTTTAAAACGTTATGTTTTAAATCTCTAGCTGCTTTCCGTATTAAGAAAACTTTGCACTGACCTTTCTTTATGATATTCCTCAGTCTGCAGGACTTCACAATTACAATATTTGGGATCAGCTAGATGGTTATGGATAGGATGGAGATACGCAGCAACAGTATGATTGCCTGTGTTATTCTACAAACAAAACCACTGCCAAAGTATTTAAAAAAGAGTCCAAAAGCTATCTTTTCTTTCCCAGATTCTCTCATCAACGTACTTCATTATTTCAGAAGTAAATCATATTTAATGTTAAAATGAATTATCTTTTGTCAATTTATTTCTATCTTTATGCTAAGTTCAAAAGATATAGGTATATAATGGGGGAAGGAGGGAACATGAATATTTTTAACTATTTATCACCCCCATTTAGGGGGCAATCCTCTTACTTCAAAACTAGAATGTGCACTGAGTACAAAAAATTTGGGGGGTTTGGGGGAAGGAAGGAATGCATCTGTCACCAGCTGCTTCTCTCTGCAAAGGGATAATGAGTAGTCAGCATTAGTCTGAAGATCACAAGACCAGCACAGTGGGCCTTTTTGGTTCCCAATGGATTGGAGGAAGATTCATTTCCTTTCAATGTTCAGAGAAATAAGCCAGTACAAGCCTCACAACTTTGGCACACAAAGACAGGATCTATTTCTTTTCACATCTCTGTTGCTCTCCTAGGAATAGTACAGTGGCAGGCACCGCTGGACTCAGATTTGAATTGGCCTCCAAACTTGCTTTGGAGCTGGCAATCAGTAAGTTCTGTGTTGATTTAACTTCATTAAGTTGACATAAGTAAGTGCACAAGCAATATTTCTACATAAAATAAAGCCTGTCTTAGCATCCCTTGGAACATAAGTAAATGCTGCCATCTTTGTTTCTTTTTCAAGTAACTGAAATTTAACAGTTGCTATCACTAAGCCATTGGATTTCTCATCTAAAGATCTCAAAGAGCTTTGCAAACATTAGCTGAGCACCTTAACACGTGTCTAAGTCTGTGAGGTTCACTGGAATGTTCACTAGTCAAATACAGCCAAGCAGTAACAGTTTAGAAGATTTCAGAATGGGAAATCAAAACTGTCAAAGTAAAATTAAACCTGAATGCAAAGTTCAAGGAGATGTAAGATACAGACATCAGATAATTTTGTTTTTCTGATGTGCTTTGGAGGAGAAAGTTAAGCACTCTGTGCTGATATTGGATATTAACCTATGCTTTAGCAAAACATGCATGAATGGCATGCATGCAAGGCTTGCTTACCTTTTTGGTTTTCAGATTGTCGCTGTTAAGTTTAGTATAGTCTTCTTCTGGTTCCACAGGGACATCTGACAATTTCCTTTTCTGAAATGTTAGAGTGAGGAAGTTGCTCTGTCAACCACTTTTACGATGTACAAGCACGAAGTTCAAAGCTTTGGCTTTATAATGTAACCACAGCACCAAAACAGGACTGGCAATCAACTGAAGAATCTGCAGCAAGAGTGGTAGATTTCTCTTTGCAATCGTCTTCTTGACAAGTGAATATATACCATCTCTACAGCATTCAGAAGAGATTATTCAGTGACATGGAAAGCATTTTCTTCCTAGCCTTCTGAAGAATGACTTTTAGAAATCAGCCATGATTGTGACTTTGATGTCAGTCTATTTAGAGAACTTTATGGAGCAGCTGTTGAAAGTCAGTGCCTAACAGTCAAGGAACCTAGACTCTGGTCCCCATGATTCCATGGAATTGTGCAGCAACTTCAGTGTTATTGATTGCTATCTGCCAACACAAGTGGATGATCATCTAGTCTGCTATCGGTTTGTTCACAGCCTTTAGAATTAATTAGTCTCTACAGTCTGGCAACAGTGAAACACTGACATAGCACTGCTGACTGCTTCATCACTTGAATTCAACAGTATATTAAGAAGTTTGACTCTGCATGCGCTGTGTGCCTTCTAACTTCAGAAATAATGCAAGTGAACGTTTCTTGGTACTTCACATGATCAGGCTGTAAAAATGAATATTTCTTTCCATAAACTGTGAGCATGTGTTTAGTTTAAAGGTGAAAACTTTCTGGTATGTTTCCAAAAGGGAAAAAAAAGTACATAGTATTTTACAGCACTGTATTTTTATTATTATTATATATCTGATATTACTACCCTGTCCTTAATATCCTGTGAAATCTAGACTGTGGCCTTCCTAGTTTTTGTGCCAAAGAGAGTGATTTTGCAAGCAACTTGGATGGTACCATACATTTTAAGATCCTGTTTTATTCATTTTGTTTATGGTGCTTGTGATACCTCCCTCTCCCCCTCCCTCTCTCTCTTTGGCTCAGAAGCCAGGTCTGCAGCTTAGATTTCTCTGCTCTTAGAACCAGATCCAACTGCAGCCTTTTCTTTTGATTTCAATGGAATCTGGATCAGCCTCTCTAGGAGGCTGTTTACTGTGCTGTGATTACATTTTCAAATGACAATCTAATGAATAATCACTTTTCTCCTTTTTTTGGAATCTGATAAACAAGTTTTTAAAACTTACAACAAAAATGTTTGCATTTCAGCAAAACATTTGATGTTTAGTTGAAGCAAAGCCTACATGTTCTTTGTAAATGCTTCTCATCATCTGCCAATGGCCAGACTCCCTGTGCTGACAAAATGGACAGTATGACGATTACAACACAAGATCAATGGCTTACAATTAATACAAAGAACATGCAATTTTGATTTAATCATTAAATCACAAAGTCCAGACTGTACCCAGTTTGCTCTTGCTTTTCAAAAGAGAGAATCTGTTGTTGCTTTTCTGCTAATCACGGTAAATCTCTCCTCCCTTCAGATTTTAACATGAATTCTAAACATGCAATTACTTCAGCAAAATAGGAAATACATGCTAGAACCTTCTTTTTTTTTTTTTTGCAACAATCATATATGTCTGTCAATACACCTTGCCCTCATGAAGACAAATGTCAACACAAGTGAATAAAAATTCACTGAAGGAGATTAGATGTTTTGGTGTACAAGCCTACCTTGCTCCTCTGAGACTGTAAAATATAATGTTTTAATCTCTGAAAATGCAAAGACTTAAACACAGAAACATCACACACACCCTAGTCAGTGCTCTGGAAGTTAATCAGATCCTCAGCAAGATTTCACTGCCCAACAACTGAACAGTTGTAAGCCTCATTTCCTCTGTAACCAAAGGGCTGAAATAAAATTATTTTTAAAAATAGATTCTCAAAACTATCCCAAGGGTATAAAAGCTATTCCTACATAATATGGAATGTACATCACATGAAGTTTAATACAGTTGTTGTAACATGCTTATATAGCTAATGAATATCAGTTGGCTCCTGATGTATGCGTAATATTTCTTACAATGCATAAAGATAATGCTTAACTGAATCAAAGGGCCAAGTAACTGTGCAGACAGAACAACTGTCCAGCCAAATGGAAATAACATATCTATAGATATACATTAGAGAACAAATGCTATTAATAACAGTAGGGCTCTATTATTCATGTATGTGCTAGCTGACATGCTGCTTAACACAACAGTCACTACATCAGCCAGAAAAGAGGTTATTTTAGACTTTGTTTTGGTAAGTAGCAGGGACATTGCAGAAAGGGGCAGTGCAGTAAGTAACCTGGTTTCAGTAGACATAAGGTGCCTCAGTTTAAAGTACTTATGGAAAGGATAATCAAAAGTGGGGTTCTTGGTTCTAGGAGGGCAAACTTTGCAAACCATATGCCTTACTTGCCTAAGGCAAAGCAAAGGGACTTATGTGTGAGGAAGACACTAGGAATGTAAAAGAAAAAGAAGTGATTTTGGATCTTTTACTTCAAACAAGGTGAATAATCCTGAAGGAAAGAACTTCTCAGACTAAACAGTATGAACGTGCTTCCTTGCTCATACAGATGCACACATGTTCCACCACCCCTCCCCCAAAAAATCCAACTGATGCTAGGTGTTAGCAGAACTCTACAATGAATGGAGAAAAAAAGACTGCCAAAAAAAAAAAGAAAATAAAAGAAAAAGTGTTGGTTTAGGGGTCAGGTAATACTGGGATTAAGTGAGAGCTGCCAAAAAGTCAAGCTGAGTTAGACCTTGGAAAGGAAATTAAAACAAACAGTACAAGGTTGTTTAGCCACAGAGGCAGAAGGGGAATTAAAAGAGAAAAAGTGAAGCTGCTATGCTGTAAGAATTGGATAGATATTAAAGTTAATCTGTGTGTGGACCCAAAATGGAAGAAATCCTTTGACTCAGTATATCATTCTCAATAAAGATTAGGAGGTTAAACACAGAGGCAGAAAAGAGAATAGAAATCACTCTATTCAAGATAGAAGTAAAACTAAATATGCTGACCCTGTTGGGAAACTACCTTAGAAATCACAAGACCAGAGGCAAAACCTGGCAAATGTTCTATCAGGTAGGGACCATACTGTTGCAGAATAGCCAAAGACCCATCTATATGTAAGAAGAAGAGAACAGAGGAAGGAAGAAGAAAGTATAACTAGAGAGTAAATGAACCAGAGAATCACAGAATGGTTTGGGCTGGAAGGGACCTTAAAGATCATCTAGTTCCAACCTCCCCTGCCATGGGCAGGGACACTTTTGACTAGACAAGGTTACTCAGAGCCTGATCCAGCCTGGCCTTGAACACTGCCTGGGATGGGGAATTCACAGTCCCTCTGGGCAACCTATTCCAGTGCCTGACCACCCTCACAGTAAAGAATTTTTTCCTAATATCTAATTTAAACCTACCCTCTTTCAGCTTGAGGCCATTCCTCCTTGTGCTAAGTCCCTCTTAGTTGCCCTTATGAAAAATCTCTCTCTAGCTCTCTTGTAGCCATCTTTAGGTACTAAAGGTCTCCCCGGAGCCTCCTCTTCTCCAGGCTGAACAACTGCAGCTCTCTCAGCCTGTCTTAGCCTGAAAACTAAACATAGGTAATGCCTACTGACTTATCTTTATTTTCTCAAATATAATACATTTTCTGGTGACAAGAGGACTTGACACAGTGCCACTTAAGCAACTGAAATGTTAAGGTAAGTAAGAAAGTGGGTAAAAGGGAAATAGAGGCAAATAATACAGAAAGGGATGTCACTGAATCAGATGGAGATTCCTAGTGGACTGCCATGAACAGTACCTATTCAAAATGTTCATTAATTGGTAATTAAAGATAACAGAATGCTAACATTTGCTGAATGTATACCACTGAGTAGCATTATGAATACCTAAAGAGCTTTTAACATTGTGAAGGAAAAGCCAGGGAACCTTCAAGACTGGAAACATTAAAAACAGACTAAAAGTACAGAAGAAGTAAAACATCATATACATAGCAGCTAACTGCAAGAAGTTCTTGTAAATCTGAATGCTGATCAAGTAAAAACTGCAGTGGAGAAAAAAAACAACTGTCTTAACTGTTCACAGCATGACTGAGAGCTATCTGGTACATAACACATCAAGAGAGGCAAACGGGATTCTAATCTGTAATGGGACTGAGTACATCCAGTTAAGACAAGAAGGGAAGAATGCCATCATACTGTACAAAGGTTTTATCAGAAATAATTATATATTATTCTGGTCACCTGCTTTGAAAGAATTGAATTAAACTTGGAATAGGTGTAAAGAAATGTTTCTGCAACAATGAGGGAATGGAGAACCCATCTTACACAACCAAGCTGGCTTCACCAAATGAAAACACAAAGGATATATGTTTTCCCTTTACACATTGCGAGAACTAATGTTAGGGAGGGAAAAGAGCCATTTCAATTTTAAAAAAACAATGATAAAGTTAGCACAAAAACATAGGGGAATAAATTGGCCATGAATAAATTCAAGGTGGAGTTTACAGAAAGGTTTCTGAGCATCAGAGGAATGAGGTTATAGAACAGTCTTCCAAGAGAAGTAATGGAAATAAAAAATCCTAGTGAGACTTACAGTGAAGAATGGTCAATGTATGAGAGATTATCCAATATGGTTGTCTGGGAATCCATGACCCAGGAGGTCCCTTTCAGGGTCCTCATAAATTATATATGAAAGAAAACCTATGAGGTCATATTGTCCCTTCAACCTCAATAAAACTATAATCACCAAAACACATACGAAAAGACTGCTGACCAAAACCCAAAAATATGTCTCTCTCTTTCCCTTCCCTTTTTTAAACAGGAAAACCAAGCAAATTATTCCTTATAAAAAAATATGAGTTACCTGGTAAATTTTTTGTGTTGTTTTAGACTGGCTTTCACAAGGCCAACTTATTTATTGCATTGTACCCAGTGCTCGGCCTGGCCTAGTTTTAACAATAATTCAGAGAAATTACCTTACAACACAATCTATCTATGAACATCTTAATGTTCTCCTACCTTCAGTGGTGGCTCTGGTGCTGGGCTTCTGAGTTCTGGGAGCCTGCAGAACAAGAGATTTTAAGTTAACTTTTTATAAATTAGGACAGATGGATTGCACAACCCAAAGTCTGTAATTCCTTCCTCACAAAGGCTAACTTGGCTATCAGCTGCTAACACGTAGCCCTTGCAAAAAAGCAGCTCATGGACTCTGTGTTTCTGACATATGACACCGTTCAGATGTGGGGCTTCAAGCTGCAAATTGCACACTTTTCCATGGGCCACCATAACAGAACTGAACCAAGGAGTAGGTGCATGGTCCCAGTGATGTTCCAAGCAAAGGCTCCTTATGGTAGGGAACACCAGGATGAGGATGCTGGCTCACCTTCCAGATTTAAATATAAACTAACACAGGTTAGATATGTGAAGTCAAACCCCAGCAGCACTGAATTAGTAGGGAAAAGGAAAGAGGACTGGACATAAGGACTCGGCTCCTGGTTCTGCTGCTTGTGATTGACCATTGTGGACAAACTGCTCTAATTCTTTCGATTTGCTTCCTGCTTACTTTAAAATATGATACATTACTCAGGGTTTCATGATGCAACTATGATAACAGACATATCCAACTTAAACATTACATCTCTCTCCCAGCCCATGGTCCTTAACATCATAGGAAAAACAGAAAGGCATAATCTACGTTTGAAAAATCACATTCAAAGTGTAGCGAATATAATCTCATTGTGTCATTCACTGCAACCTTGAGGAACAAATCTCAGTATTCAACAGAAATCACCTAAAGGACATTAATGCATGCTATATAAAACTGTCAGCTAGCTGGAACAATACTTACCCTAAGTATTTCAACAATTCCTTACTCAGATCTTCAGGAATATATTCCGATATTAACCCATGGGCATACCGTATGTAGTCTTCAGGAACAGGGCAGGGAATAGAAAGGAGGAGAAAAAGAACGTTCATGTTACATAGTCAGGTTGCTTTAGCCTTGTTGCATGTGCTACCATGAAGCATAAGGTTGAATTAATAGTAAGAGACTTCTAATGGATACACTGTGATGCTTCTCTGTGTTGAGTAGTTTATGTTATATGACACTTGCAGGTTTATTTAAAAAGTAAAGACTTACTACACTCACTTTGTCAGCACATGTTATTAATATCTGCTGTATGTACTTTACAAAAGCTGTTCAATTTCTGAGAATACTAGATAGCCTGTATTCGAAGAAATTAAATCTTAAAAACCTGCAAAAGTAAAAAGCTGACTCAACAGAACATGCAATCATTAATTTTAAAGCATCTGGATCTTACAATTATTTGGCAAGGGTTTCAGCACTAAAGAACATTTTCTGGCTTCAACTGAAAACAATTAGATGAGACAATGAGTCTATTTCAAAGTCTTGTACTTAATTTTCAGTACTTTATAGAAAATGCCAAGGCCTATCTAAACATCACTGGCAAGACAGGATAATTATCCGTGGAAATATGAACTACTAGAAGCTGTTTTCAGTACAGGGCACTCCTGCTATAAATGTTTTTCTGAGAGACTGGGAAAAAAAAGTGACCCTTTTATAACATGAAGTCCTAAACCAGAACTTTTCCGGTCACGTTCTACACAAGCACTTACTGATCATGGGCTTGATTTTTTAAACTTGCTGTTGTTGAGGCTGCTAGGGAGTAACTGCACCCATGCACAGAAAGCATTCTCCAGACAGACATTAAGTTAAAATCTCGCCTCTCAATTCCAACTACAATAGGCCAGCTTTATCTGCTCATATGCTTACACACTTCGAGAGCTCAGAGTGGAAAAGACCTATTTCTTTAGTGCCACAGATAAGTTTACCCTTTTTTCCCTTTCTTTTCTTTTTTTTTTTTTTTTTTTAAATCTAAAAAGCCCAGTGGAAACTGGCATTGAAACAGAAAGCATTAACAAACTGACACCAGCATACACATTTCAACCATGCTGACAATAAATTTCTAATATTGCCTATCTGCACTTCTCCTTCCTCCACTGCCTAGATTCATCAAGGATTTGTCACTTTCTAAGCCCACTTTAGAGTCAGGAGAGAACAAGAAATAATTCCAACACAAGGTAATTTCACCTCAGCACTTCGTATGTCCAACTTGCTACTTAAAACTATTCGTATCATTTCACTCTTTGCATTATGACACTGAATGGTGAGTCCAAGTCAACTGCCATTATTTTGTACTAAATACAAAATCTTCTTTGCATTTCTGCTTTGAAGCAGACTTCACTGACTTCCTTTACCAATTTAAAAATACCACTGTTTGCCTTCTAGGAAGTCTGCGTTCTCACCCTAGTCTAGCTTTGTTATTAACCTTCTATCAAACATCAGGAATACCTGCACACCTCCCTTCTTGTCTTCTAAATGAAATATTCTGGTCTCATATGTTAAACCTCTTCTATTTTCCTATTTGCACTCATTATATCCTCCCATACTTTTGCCCTACAACATCTGTAGATGCTAACTACATATACTATCTACTTATAAGGTAGTGAAATTTCCTAATGAAAATTGCTTACCCTATGAAAGCAATTCCCTTCAGAAATAAATTGCACTGTCACGGCAGTGAAAGGATTGGACAAGAAAATTAGTCTTACTAGAAATAAGTTTTGAGTAATGTCCATTTGACTTCCTGTCATTCACCTTGCCACATACAGTGGTACTATCTCCAAAACTCACCTACTTTAAATCCCAGCACTCCTTATTTCAATGCTGCTCTCTTAAATATCAAAAAACAAGGCTTTTAAAAAGACTGTTACATCCATGTCACTGTAAGTAAGGAGCAAGGTGGAAAAACCACTGTAGATGAACTATTTAATTACAAATTTCAGAGAAAAAGTATTTAAGCATCATCAAGATGATTGCTGCCAGGACACTTTTCCCTTTCTTCAAAAAAATGGGGTTGGGGAAAAGGATGAAAAGTTACTGTAAAGTTAAAGTCACAAGTTTTGCAGCTTTGCCTCTTTTTAAAAACTGTATATTACATTCTCTGTTCTATAAAACTGTCTAGATGCCTCTTAAATCTCATTTATGTTGTTTCCTTTGATATCATTACTTGGTAGCTCATTTTCCACTTTGTCAGCAAGCTGCTTTCTTTCTCCTTAATTTTCAGCAGCATGAAGACTTCTGAATGTCTTTGTAATAAGAAACAATTTGCTTTTGTTCATCTTGCTCTAAACTTTTCTTAGAAACTTTCATTAACATTCAAAGAATTTATTTTGAGTCCATTTTCAGGTTTCTCTACAGAACTTCACAACCTGGTAACATTCAGGACATTGCCCTCTCCAGAAAAAAGGTGACTAGAAGCAAACAGGATTACACCAGACTTTTTGGTAACCAGATTGCGAATTTCAGGGCAATTTAAATACACATATTATTAAAGTTATGTCCTTAATAATTACACATTTGTGTGTTATATATATTTGTCACAAAAAGTGATGTTTGGACCAGGAGCTTTTTCTCTGTGACTATGACTTTCTAAGATCCCTTCACCTTTTTGAAGAATTCTATGAATGCTAACAAGCTAATATTCTATGCATCCTAATAAAAATAATATCAAAAAGAAGCATGTTCTAATACAGAGACACTTACTGGGTGGATACTCATACATATTATAAATATGTGTCCTATTGTTTAAGACAGTGTCAGTTCAGCAAAGCACTTCAGTACAAATGTCACTGAGAAAAATGTTTTTTTTTCTTGAACTATGGAGAAGTTAAGAGAACCCCAGCTGAGACCTACTGTTAATTACAATGTCATCTGATGAAGATACCAAAGAACTTGGAAAAGCCAGGGCAGTCACAACATATATGGAATTTTCTATACAAGGAATAAATGTACTGCAAAGGCCAATTTCAATACATTTTAGTTTCTAATCATGTGTTTTATCTCCACTTATGCAACTTCACAAAAATGGAATTCATTACAATTTAGTTTTAGGTTTAGGTTTCTTACCTTCTTTAGTATCTGTGCTCTGTTTACTGCTGATAAATGTACTTGCAAGTACCCTTTCACCTACTGATATATTGTTGCTTTTAAGTGCTTTCACTGTTTGATTAACCTATAGAAAACCAAAGAATGAAATGTCTGTATCAGTATTGTTATGCACATGTTAATGCAGTAACAAAGCTCTTGTAATTTTGTTTCAAGCATATAAAACACTCAAGTTATGGACTGTGGTGAAATTTAATATACATTTGTAATGACTAGCATATGAGTTCAAAAAAGCCCAAAGAAAATAGCATGTCTTTGAACATGTTGCCTTGGCAACACAGCACCAGTTTTGCAGCACCCCAAGATGAACTGAGCTACTCAGATGGACCAGCCATGATTATACAGGTGAGAAATACACCTGCTCAGAGAACAGAGAATGCCTGAGCTCAGCTGGATTGCAGAGGCAGTCCTGGTGGAAATCAAAGATTAAGGACTTTACAGGGCACTGCTATATTGGATGCCACAGAGAGATAACTGTCAGACGAAGGTATTTTCAACAACACCAACGGGTACCTGTTGAAATGTAAATATGCAGGTAATCATTGCAAAATGACTACCTCATGCCTCATCACTGCAGAAAGTAGACCAGATTTTGTGCTTGTATTGACTAATTTAAATGACAAGGTTTCCTTATATCACGTGATGCATACCATCTTTTTCTACAAAGTGGCATCATATTAGGGGCGCGTGTGTGTGAATAAAATGAAATTCACCTTCTTTACACCAAAACACAGACCCCATAAAGCTTAGCTTTAACACTGTTTTATTTTTGGCATTCTGTACAGACCTCTTGAACAGCATGATTGGATCAGGATAACAGCAACCAAACAAGGACCATTCCGAACAACTCTGCCAAAACTTTGGGAAACACATTTGTAGCACAAACCCAAGGCATTTCAGTCCAGCTGCAAAGCATGGCAGAATTTAAAAGCTGTAACATTCAAAGCTCTCCTCCAGCCCATCTATGTAGGAGACGAAGCAAAGGATGAAGCCCCTAACCTTATGCAAAGCCTACAGCGACAGCTGACAGTTTCTTCTGTCTCCCTACACTCCATGAATCCCTTTCATGGCCAACCCCGCCAAAAAGAGAAATGTAACAAGCTTGTAATACCTCTAACATACGATCACATTCCCAAGTGTGACAACTTTACTGCAATGTCTGTCCTTCTTGGACAGGACATGTACCTTGAACTGAGGCACACCACATAGCTCAAATGCAGAAATGGACAAGCTAATAAATAAGCACGTGCATTTTAACTGTAAAGCAAAAGAGAAACACAATACCTTTTTCTTTAACCACTTCAGTGTCTTCTCTTGGCTGTATTTATGGAATTTCTGACTGCCAATCTCTGAAAAAAAACAAGTAAGGGGAAGAAAGTCATGTCTGGTTTGGACTGCATTTTCAATACATTTAAAATCTCTTAAGTTATAGATACAGCATGAAAGTTAATTTGCGTCTTGGACATGTTTGATATCAGGGTAATAAGTTTCAAAAATATTGGAAACATAGAAAAATAAACAGAATAAGCTGATATATATCAGTCTGAACAATTTGAAAATTCTTTAATTAGGACCTAATCCAGAAAAGCACATATTTTATTTATTTATGTATAATCTTGGGCTGCCTGAATTCACTGAGACTCTTCTCAAGCCCTTGTAGTTTGCCAAACCTTCACTGCCCTATGTCACCAGTTCGGTTATTTTAACTACATAGTTTACAACACAAAATGTTGGTTCCACAACTGCCTTTTATTATAAAAACCAAAACACGAACCAAACCAAAATATATTATCTTAAATCTTTAGTTATTGAATTCCAGTACCTAGTAAGAGGCTGGGACAGTGAGTTTATTACTGAAGACAAACCATTCACCCTTTCAATAAACTCTTTTCCTATCAGTTCTCCCCTCTCATGTCACAGAGTTACTGAAACAGAAGTTTTACTTCTATACCCCCTTTTACATAATTCAATATAATGTCAAAAGAAAATACAGAATTCAAAATAAAGAAACACACTCCTTGTGCGAGAAAGTATGTGAATCACTCCAGATTTATTGAGCAACACAAATTAACTCAGTGATATAAGAATTTCAGAAAGTGCTTCCCCTGTGATAACTAGGGTATAATGAACACTTGCTATTCACATGTGATCAGTTATTTGGAGATATGTGAGTTCACAATGCTGAGGCAAAACAGAGAGAAAATTACAAAGGCTCATGAAAATTTCAACATAGAAAAATCAGTATTAATTCACAGAAAGCTGCATTTGGGAAATGGAATGAGATGCCTAATAAGATAACTAAGGAGATTGTGGAGCCCACTGTGTTTCAGTCTTTTCCTTAACAGGTATTTCAGTAAGTTTTGATCTACTGTATACTATTCCCATAAATACCTACATCTGTTTCATGCCATTTACTGATACAGTGTCATATTCCAACACTCAGTTCATGAATTTCATTCTCCCCTTGCAAACAACAACATATTATTTAAGATTCCTTCAGCATTTCCTTCTTTGGGGTTTATCTTGGCTCTTTCAAATTGCATACAAATAGTGAACTATTGTGTGCTCTTTCTGTATGCGTGGTAGGGGGTATGGAGAGGTTGAGGAAAGCCGTTTACAAGATAAAGTTTAAATCTGTCTCAACAATTGCAGAATAGCAAAATGCAAAAATTCTTCAGAGCAAAAATGAAAAAAACACTAATATACACTTTGCTTCATGGTAAGTTGCTGGTAAAGTAATTAGCTGTGACATCACCTTTAGGACTTAGAAGATTTTAAATGGCTCTGAAAGACAAGAAGCAGAAAATGGAGAAACGCTCTGGATACTTGAACCAGTATCCAGCCTTCGCTTCTCAAAAGGCTAACGTGGTTTGGGTTCAAGTACAGTGACTACGATTTGTGGATTCCTCTCATATCAAAGTTCGAGGAAGGGACATCCTCCAGGCACCATTCCCCAACCCATGCTGAAAAGTAATTCTAGTCTGGATTCCCAGGCAAACTCCCCCACAACAGCATGATTCAGAGTGACTCAGTTAGGGAAAGGAAACGCAGAACTGTGAAGCCATTTTCATTAAAACATGTGAAAAATAATTACACTGAACCCTTTAGAGATCACTTTGTTTGAAAATATTTTGTGTGCCTGACAGTTTTGACTATTAAACTCTAGAAACTGACAATATTTGAGACCTCTGAAGAATTAAAGTGAGTTATGAAAGTCACAAACTGCTGACAAAAGGATTCAATATTGGAATGTGGATTTAACATGTGATGCACATTTGATATTGGTGAGAGTTAGCGACTCTGTTTGATAATATGAGTATATATTGGAAAGCCTTTTGTTCCCTAATGTGTCTGGTGCCTATAAAACTGGTCTGAGACATCTGGAAAGATTGGGTCTGAGAAATACAGATGGAATATAAGTGGTTCTACAATTAAATAATATGTTCAGCGATCGGGTAATCGCTATGTAGACTTGGAAGTTTCCCTGATGTATTGTTGAGCAAACTGCCTAAAGCACATTTTAACATCCATTTTCTCAGTGTTTTCCATAACTCTGAAACTCATATGGCCCCTTTTTTCCTACCTTCTGGGAATACAAGCTTGGCAATATCATTTAGTTATTCTAATCAGGTAAGTTTTCTTGGCTCTTCATGTTAATCACATCAGACAAGACTACAGTGCAGCTTTTGCTTTGTAAAATGAAACAAGGAGTAACACTCTAGAACTGGAATTCATAACCCCTTCTTAAACCTTCTCTATTGTACTTTCTATCCAGTGCAAACAACCTGCCTCACCTAGATTTAGTGAGCTGCAACACACCCTTTCCCCAACTACTAAAGCAGGTAACCCAGAATTTAATTCAGCTAAATGAATTTTCAGGGCCCTTCAACACCGAGGCCAGGGAAGGTGGATTTTCTGCTAATTCAGTAAGTGTAAACTGCGAGTGCTCTGGGATAAGAATTCATTAGACAGATGTTAAATGTCTTATGATTAAATTAAGAGTGAAATAATTATGTTGTTAGGTTCTGTCAAGCAGAAAAGAGCTGCAGAAGCCTCAACACAACAAATACTCCTTAAACTCCTTAAACAAGAAAGGCTACAAAGCGGACAAGTCTTAAGAGCTAGAAAAGAGTACCTTAAGCCATAATATTGCTATTTTTTACAGGCAATAAAAGACATGAGAATATGAAACACGTAGAAGTGGATTAAACAGAAGGGTGATCTGTGCATGACAGGCAAGCAAGTGCCAATGGGTTTGTTGCCTAACAGTATTCCTGGTGTTCTAAAAAAAGAAAAGTCCTAAGAACAAACCTCACTGTTACTTTGTACCCAACCCAAACCTGAACAATTAAAAAAGCATGGACATGCAGGTACATGCAGAGGAACATCCAAAAACATCACATAAAGCTGATGTGTGCATGTGCGTATAGCTTTCATGACAAAAACAATTTTTACCTTACATTTCAAAACAAAGACCAAGAGGTGAACATAACTTCTTTAACAGCTAATATCATTTGCTGGCAAAACAACACAAAAGTGTAAGTGTACAGAATGTGGCCAGTCTTCGTGAACGAAGATTTGGGAAAGGTCTTTTGACCTTTCAAGCCTGCGCAATGGATTTTTTAGGT
>JAWWLV010000001.1:53320735-53340004 GCA_035041135.1 Platyrinchus mystaceus
ATGGATGGCCTTAGGGGCTGACGAGCTCCATCTACCCGGGGGAGTGTCCCTGAAGCAGGATCGGGAATCGAACCTGCATCCTCAGCGGTGAGGGCACCGCATCTTAACCACTAGGCCACCAGGGGTCCCCTAAGTGTACAGAATACATTATTGAAAATAAAAATGCTCAAGCAGTAAAGTATCTCCACTACAGTCTAACAAAATACAGTTTATCAGAGGATGCTCTGATGGATAAAAGCTGCAAATACAGTATCAGAATAGATACAAAAGCTAGATAAAGATACAAGATCTTGTCTATAGCAAATACTTGTTTTGTTTAATTTTTATTTTGCCTTCAAGAAGGGAACATAAATACTGGCCTAAGGCAGTGCTGTTGTTTAGAGTAAGTGCCCCTTTATAAAAATAATCCAGACCTTGTCCTACGTTCCTATGCAGGCTTAGGTTTGACAACCAAGATGATCTGGCACCATTTTTCACCTCAGATGGGTGACCAACCTGATCTCCTTCTATGACAAAGTGACCCACTTAGTGGATGAGAAAAAGCCTGTGGATGTTGTCTACTTGGACTTTAGTAAAGCATATGACACTGTCTCCCACCGCATTCTCCTGGAGTAGCTGGCAGCTCATGGTTTGGACACGTGTACTCTTTGCTGAGTAAAAACGTGTCTGGATGGCCAGGCCCAGAGAGCAATAGAGAATGGTGACACATCTAGCTGGTGGCCAGTCACTAGTGGGATTCCCTGGGGCTCTGAACAGGGTTCAGTTCTGTTTAATATCTTTACTAATGACTTGGATGAGGGGATCGAATGCACTCTCAGTCAGTTCACAGAAGACACCAAGTTGGGCAGGAGCGTTGATCTGCTTGAGGGTAGGAAAGCTCTGCAGTGGGATCTGGATAGGATGGATTGATGGATGGGCTGAGGACAACTCCATGAGTTTCAATAAGATAAAGTGCCAAGTCCTGCACTTGGGTCACAACAACCCCATGCAGCGCTACAGGCTGGGGGAAGAGTGGCTTGCGATCGCTCAGCAGAAAGGGATTGGGGGTGCTGGTTGACAGCCAGCTGGATATAAGCCAGCAGTGTGCCCAGATGGCCAAGAAGGCCAATGCAATCCTGGCCTGCATCAGAAATTGTGTGGCCAGTAGGACCAGGGGAGCGATTGTCTCTCTGTACTTGGCACTGGTGAGGCCACACCTCGAATCCTGTGCTCAGTTTTGGGCCTTTCACTTCAAAAAGGACATTGAGGTGCTGAAGCATGTCCAGAGAAGGGCAGTGGAGCTGCTGAAGGGTCTGGAGCACAAGTCTTATGAGAAGCAGCTGAGAGAACTGGGGTTGTTTAGTCTGGAGAGAAGGAGGCTCAGCGGGGACCTCTACAACTACCTGAGAGGAGGTTGTAGTGAGGTGGGGATTGGTCTCTTCTGCCACATCTCAAGTGAAAGACAAGAGGAAATGGCCTTCAGTTGCACCAGGGGAGTTTCAGATTAGATATTACAAAAAATGTTTTTCACCGGAAGAGTGGTTAGGCATTGGAAGAAGTTGCCCAGGGCAACAGTGGAGTCACCATCTCTGAAGAGGTGTCTGTATGTGGTACCTGGGGATACGGTTTAGGGGTTGCAGGGATAGTGCTGGGTTAGCACTTGGACTCGATGATTTTGAAGGTCTCTTTCCAACCTTGATGATTCTGTGATTCTATGCACAGAAGTTTAATAGTTCTTCTCTCACCCCCAGCTATTTAGCCAGTGTTAGACAAGTTGTAGGGCACTGCAGCTGCTTAAAAGACTAAAAATACTTTTTACTACAAGTACTTCTCACTTCATGGGAAAGCAGAAGGGGTTTTGTAGTTCAGATGCACCTGTCTTCAAGACGCTTTCTCAAAAGTCAGAAATCACAAAGAAAAAGATTCTTTGGTGCCAATGATAGCAAATGTAACTAAATGTTTTCTAAAGGTTCTTTCAGAAATCTAATATTATTCCATAATTATGTGCTTATAGAAGCACATAATTCCAACTAACCCAGTCCCAGCAGAGTGTAACAATAGCCTTGCTGCCCAGATTTTCTGTTCTGTTGTTAAAATGATCATTTGCAATGGAAACATATCCTGCCCTAAAGTTCAAATGCAACTGTCCTACATTGCTTCATTTGCACCATACTGGAAATACTTAAAACTTGTGCACCTAAATTTTTCAGGAAAACTCAGTTTCCCCACCCCCCTCACACTTTAATGTTCTAGACAGCTAGGAAGAGGTCTGGTCTTTTACTTAGCAGGCTTTTTATTCTTCCATCACCTTTCCATACGCACTTCCCAATTACCTGTAGATCACCTAAATACTTCTTCCTGTATATTATCAATAACAAGGGTCGGTTTGCTTCATGAAAGCAAAGTTCTAACGTTTCTAGCTTTTAATCTGTGCATCTCAACTCCCTGGAGGAGCTCTACATGCATAAAGGTCGGACAGCTTAGCTATTCTGCACTTGCCGGCAGGTTCCTGCACCTTCTCCTGTAGGTCTCCACCTGCGTGTAGGTAAATCTCCATTCCCTATCAGGAAGTTAGCAAGCATAAGGAAAGAGCTCTTTAAAGGACTAAATATAAAAACTGAGGTCTTGCACCTTTTGCAGGTCTGCAAACCTGCAAAAAGTATGTACTGCTTCTCCCCCTTCCCTAGAAAGCACATATTGTCTTCAAATAAAATAAAAAACCCCATGCCAAAGGGAATTCTGAGCATACAGTTGAGGAAACTATGTACAGAATCGATACTTTGCTAACTTTTTCCATTTAGGTTTTCTCTCTCATACACTCATGCATCCCAACCAACTTTTCTATTTTAAAACAATTAAGTCTTTGAGATCAAACCCACAACACTAAAATATGCAAAGCTAGAAAAGCTGTTTTTTCCTTTCTCCACAGCATATTTGCTCTTCTCCAGCTTCTTCCTACTTATTGTTTCAATCCTTAGCAAAAAAAGGTAAAAAAAAGTCAAATGGACAACAGATAACTTCTTCTATGCCAGACCATACTACACTAAATAAAAAATTTAGAGAGATGCGAAGTTCTCATCCAAAGTCAAAGAAAGTTCACAACATATACAATAATGTCTGATCAGTTTATCATTTTTATGACGCCTAGCAACAAGACTGCACAAGTATTTTACAGTTACAGCAGATAATCTGAGATCCACACATTACTATTCACAGTACTGCAATGACAACTTCTGAGTCTTGGCTTCTGTTTTTAAAGCACAGCTTAATCCAGCACCTTGGGTGTTTGGTAAAGCGAAAAACAGTTTTTAATCCTATCTTGTCATTAAATAACTCTAACAAAACCAGTCTTTTTTTGCCCCCTCCCGCCCTTTTTTCACCTTTTTCTTCTGTTACATGCTGTATGTACTGTTTAGCATTCGCACACTTCAGCAGCAATGGGCAGCTAGGGTATTCTGGGTCTAGCACAACTTGATCAAGTGGCTGGAACTTTCCCTGCTGCTGAAAATACATCAAAGGGATTACAAAAGCATTATTATAATGTTAAGACACATATACAAGCTACACATATATAGAAATACATATGCATGCAATGGCCATAGTTTTAAAATAAAGGATTTAAAGAAGATCGTATTTTGAATGGTAACACATGACACATTCAGAAACTGATTACAAAGAGAGCTATAAATATTTATTGCAAACCAGTAAATACCTGCAAAATGCTGAACTCTTTAAATACTGCATTTAAAAGACCAAATTTAAAACAAGGGGAGAAACTAATGTGAAGTACAGTGGAATTTTTTGGAAGATGACATAAGACACAGTAGTCAGTGTGTGCCAATAGTGTTTTAGACCAAAATCTGTTGGATTAAACCCAGTGTCATAACTTCCATTGAAATTTTGCTTTTTCTTCCATAAAGATAAATCTCAAAGGAGCAGGGCAGCTTCTGGAACACAGTATTAACCTTTCACCTCTGCAAAGTCAATTCCAGTTTGGCCAGAGCAGGGATATAAAGTGATTTTGGCACAACTTAAATAGCCCCACACATGACAGAACCATCAAACAAATTTTGCCATTGCCAAACAATGTATAATCATTCAGCCTGGTTTGGCACAACTGGCAGCCTCCCCTTTGGAAAGATCCTTTAGCGCATCAGTACAAAGACTCTGTGAGCATCTCATCCTTAGAGAGTGCATGGTCTCAGGAGCCAAGGCTGAAGTCATTATACTGCTCAGCATGAAAGAAACCCACTTGGGTATATTGCTTTCATTATTAATTAATTCTCTTGCTAGACGGTCAGAGGCTTAAGAAAAGTAACCAACTATTGTCAAGTCACAATAAAACGAAGAAAAAAAATCCCAAACAAACACACAAAAAGCAAAACCAGAAAGTGTTTAGGAGGTTTTTTTCTCCTTAAAAAGGAAAAGGCACAATAACAGTGACAAAAAGAAGGTTATGAGACAGAAGAAAAAAGCTGCAATAAACTCGTTCCTATAGATAACAAAAAAAGAAGGAACAACATTTCCATTTTATTTTGTGTCCTTTTTTCACAGGCAGTTTATAAGAAATAAATCAGTAACTTTGCCTATGCCTTTTGATGTATTTCAGAAACTTAAGTGAGGTTTTGCCACACCCATGATAAATCAATGAAGCCATTTATTAACTTTTGGATACTTGATCATCCCACTGCTGTTCTGTGACACAGCATCTCTACACATACTGCTTATAAAAAGGCAATGTTTCCTTTCAAGTTCAAACTTCAAAGAGGAACAGTCTTCCTTCCTCTTCCATAGCATCTAAATTCTTCTTTCTTTTTACCTTCTTTCCCAGAATGACCAATCTACTGATGCCTCAGAAAGGACACTAGTTTGCTTTACTCTGATGACCCCTCATCATTTGAAATTCAATAGTGCTGGCACAGGCTCTCACAAAGGACAGTAGAGAGTCTCCTTCTCTTAAAAGAGGAGGTGATTAGAGCTTGTAGAGATTGCAAGCTGACTAGTGGAACTAAATTTACTGACCAAAAAACTTGATGCAAACAAAAATACTTCTAGTTATTAATATAACTCTGCTTTAAATACAAATTAAATTCCCATTATTATGGAAGCCACTCTTCATAAAATTAACATAACTTCTGCAGAAATGAAGTCAAAAATGATGTTTTCTCTTGAGAATTCCAGTCAAAAAAATAAAGCAGGCTTACCTCCTTGTCTGCCTTTATGAGGTAGTAAAGAATCAGAAATAAGGGGTCCATTGGTGTAACAAACAGCAGGCGCCCATCTAGGTGACAGACATGTAAAAGTAAGCTTAGTATCAAGGAGCATAATATATTGACATTTTCAGGTTTTAGGACGTTTTCTATGAGTGTGAAGAGAATTTTTTTCAGTAAGTATCTCAGTATTTCAATAAAATGGACAGGAAAATTCTATTTGTAATTTTATATTAAAAATACAGAGATAGCTCAATTCTCAACCCTGACAAACCAAAGCGCAAGCTCCACTTCAGGTCTTCTGGCTTCATGTACTCTGAGTTTTGCCTTTTTCTGGACTATATTAAAAACAGCAAAATTGAAATTGCCCTCTACTGGCAGATTTTGGGGTAACAGAAACTTGGTTTGGAATACCAGACAGATTCAGTATACTCCACCTCAAACACTGGGCAAGACACCACTGTGCTGGCAGAAGAGACAGGCAGGACAATAAAGAATTTCAAGAGCTAGTTAAGTCAGAGCTGCTTCTTATCTGTAAGGGAAGAATCTGCATGCAGTCTCCTAATAGAACAAAATAAACTTAAAGAGATCAGAAAATATGGCTCGGTACGTTTCATTCAAAGTTACACACAAAGGAAGAACTCGGTCTCCCACTGAAACGGACACCTCTGCCCATCTGGAGTTCATTGCAGGACAGTGGCTTAGTCAGGCTTTTTGTGTAATTGCAGATCATTGGAAGCAATGGAACATCAAGGAAATTCACTAATGAGACTCAATAATTGATTGCAATTTGACATTAATTAGCAAACCAAAAGTAAATAAATGTAACTTTTTTTTTTTAAATCACATGATTAAGATAATTAAAGAAAAGGGAATCCTATTATGATGGCCTTAAAAATAACGAAAGATGGGGTGGGAAGAATGTGGTTTGGACAAAGCTGATCTCCAACCCAACATCTGTATTACTAACATGATGAGCTGTGCGAGGCAAAGCAAGCATCAGGACTGCTTACAAACATGAAAGCTTTGATAATAAAACTGGAAGGGAAAAAAACCCACCAGACACTTTGTCAAAGCTTCCATTTAAATGTTCTCCACTGAACCTCCAGAAAGAGCTATTTTTGTTTGTTCTAAAACATTCAAACTCACTAGAAGTGTATAACGATCTCTACCCTTCTCTGCAGATACCAAGATGATTTGCTTTAACTACAAACACACAGCTTTTTCATGTTACAGATTCAGATTGGTCAGGCAGGACCTGCCCCTCCTAAACCTGTGCTGGCTGGGTCTGATGCCCTGTCCTAACTGTTTCAGAGATGAATGCAGCAGCTCTAACATTCAGGAACAATTTTTCCTCTCTTATCTTTAAAAGAAAACTGAGGCCATGATTCCTTAAAGCAACTCTTTCCCAAGGGCCAAAATAAAGTTTAGAAAGGGAGAGGGAGAATACAATGTGGGCGTAATTGGGAGCAGGGAGCAGACCCGGTCTGCTGGCTCACCTCCAAGATGGAGCAAGGAAAAGCTCACAGACATACTACTTGCACTGCTTTATGTGCCTGCAGAGGATGTTTAAAAGTTAGCACACACTTTGGGATATTACCATTAAAGAAGGCATATGTCTGGTGTGGTTGCTTTTATTTATTACTATAAATGATCTTTTTTCTAATGAAAAGGAACAAAATAAATACACCTTAATCTCCTGAACTACTACGTATTGGTCTGTGGACATGTTGGCAGTGGAACACTACTACAATGACATCCTTACTAAAAAATGATTGTGAAAGTTGTCAAAAGTCATTACGTAAGGTTCCTCCTCATTATCAGAAAGGCATGTAGGATCAGAGAATGTTCAGGATGGTATAGACAAGCTCACTTCAGACCAAACACTGAAGTGGCAACTTCAGACAGCAGGCCTATCCTGAGATCCCAGCACCCACACAGGGGACTACAGAGGTAATTAGAAGAAAGCAAGACCATACATTCCAACGCTTGGACAAAGCCCCCAGCCCTGGTTAAATCCATATGGCAAATGAGTCTATCAGAAGGTGGGGATATGACGCAGTATGTCTCAAATAACTCATAAAAACACCTGTAAATTTACTAGAAGAGAGAGGGAAGGTCTATATACAAACATTAGTTAAAGCTGGGGGAAGGATACATTATGCAACTCACCTTGTTGAACACTCTGACCTATAAACCAGGAACGACATTCCTCATGAAAAGCTTTTACTTCAAACAGCTGCTGAGCACCACTATTGAATAAGTATAGGGTTGCTTCCCCTGTTGAAAAGAAATCTGGTTTGTGTTTGTAAGCTTTCATAAAAATCAAAAGAATACCCAATATGTCTGAAGAATGTGCCTTATATACATAGACACACACAAACATACACTCATTCTACATAAATTCTCTACAAAGAAAGCTCAGACAAAAAACACTATTATATACAGATGTTCATTTACCAGCTCTATAAACTAAACTGAATTTGAATCAATAAATAAGATGTGTGAATAGTTCATCTTAGAACACAAAGCCTTTGATCCAAACCCAAATCAAAATCACTCAAGAAATCAGCTTTTTTCTGTACTGAAGGGGGAAGGTGGAAAACAAGAAAAGTCCCTCTCCTTCCATCATATTTGTCTTCAAGATATCAAACTCTGGGTTAGGGGAACAACAGTGGGGGGTTTTGTGCATCAAAATGAATTGTGATGACTCAGTATGGGTAGACATACCAAGTGAATAAGGAAGCTAGAAGAAGTTGCTTTGAAGTGCCCATCAGAATCTTGATAACTTGGAAAGGAAAAAGTAAGCTTTATTTTAGGTCACCCCATAGGACAGATCTGCCATTTCACATTAGTTTCAGGTTATAATGAAAAGGTGACAAATATGCTGCAAAAAGGATTGGCATTTTCCTTATCTAAAATGGGAAATTGCCAGAACTGAAAAGTGGGCCACTGAAATGTGGTCAGTGAATCCATTGGCTGGACTGGTCCTGTCTTGTTTATCAATCTATCTTCAAGAAACAAGAGCCACTGCAACACGGCTGTCCTGCCCAAAACACATAAATTGCAAAGCTGCGCTGACTTGCACATTATGGGCTGGCTCAGAAAAGTCTCAGTGTAAGCCCTCTAAGCTGACATCAGCACTGCAGACATCCCCACGTGCGGAGAGAGGTCAGCTAAAATGGGCGAACACATCACTTCCCAAAAATTACTTATAATGCATTTTTTCCCCTTTATCCAAAAGGCTGACCAAATGTTTAATCTCACTTAAGGATATAATTTCAGTTCTCCGATAATTTTTCTTCTGTGGAGGGGAGGAGAGGAGCAAAGAGTAGATATAAGGGGGAGCAGAGGTTTCAATCATTACCATGTGCACCCTCAACAAGAGTCTACACCAGAGTTTGATCAACATCAGACATCAAACTACTCACAGAAGTGCTGACTGAACAACTTAAGACTACTTCCAGTGAGCGTGCTAGCCAAATCCAGTGGTGAACTACACCATCTTGGGAAAGAGACCCTTCTTATTGCCTAACTGCAGCTCCTTAATTTATGTCCTTATGTTAAAAGGATAGTCACCACAGATTCCCAACAGTATTGTTAGACAGAAACTCTAAGGGATGGAGAGGAAACCCAGGCAGCTTTGATCACTTCACCAACGTTTCCTATGGTACTTCTGAAATGCAGTCTGAATCACAGTTTATAGTCTTTGTAAAGGATAGATATTTTGTCTTTTTTACCTGTCTATATATAGGACCAAGCATACTTTTATTTAATAAAGCAGTTAGCATGAATTCTATAACGTGCTGAGTCCTTCAGTGCATATTTATACAATATCTGGCATCAACAATTCATCTGTTAGACTCAAACATAAGGAAAATACATTAATATTATGTTCTCAGTCCTTCCATTTTCAGACCCTATATTTATAATAGGCTACATAACAGAAAGTTTATGCAGGTCTATAAATAAACTCCTGTAAATTCTAAAGGAACACACCCAGGCAATCATTGCACTTTAGGTTTTCCCCAGAAAACTTTTCCAAGATCTCTCATTCTACAGAGTAAACAGATCTCTTCTTACACAGAGGAAAACAAATCAACATTTGGACTTTTAAAAACATTAACAAATTATAAAGCTAATATGATGCAGCTGAAAATAATAACACAGGTGGAAAATAAATGTGGCTTTATATTCCCACTGTAAATCTGAGCAATTCAAAAACAGGTAACATGATGAGTGACTTTATATTCTGTATTATTATTTTTAATTATTTTCCTCTTTCAAGAACTAGTTACTACATTGTGAATTAAAATGTATCTGAAGACTTTAGTTACATACCTATATGCATGTAAATACATACAAATAAAAGCACTGAATTTCAAAAAAACCCCAAAACTTAAACCTACAGAAAACAAACGAGCTTAAGCGAAGAAAAAAACCCAGCACGAAACATGTTTTTGAAACAAAATACGTTAACCCTAACAAAGGTTTAGTGCAAGTTTCTGTTGCAGTACCTCATACTCCAAATATTAATTACTCACATAATAATAAAAAATCCTTGACAAAAAGAACAATCTGACTAGAAGAAAGTAACTGTGGGATGGATGGTGGTGTCACTGTATCGCCTGCATGTGCTGGTCTATCCAATGTACTTTGAATTCAAAAAGTGCCTCATCCTCGATTAAGGAGAAAAGAAACACCATGACGTGGACCAGGAAAAGAAAATTAGATTTAAAAATGAACAGACTCAAAAAGCTTGGTAAGTATAACTGAATCACTTCTTCTAACTCTCTTTATTTTATAGCAGAAGATGAATGCTATTAAGCCTAAATTCGGATTAAAAAAAGTGCCCAGACTCAACACTGTAAACTCCCGAAAACTAATGCACTTAAAAACAGAACTTAAAATACACACCTTTTTTGTGCTGCCAATATTCCTGATGAATACACAGTTCAACCAATTAAAATTATAAAAGAAATCCTAAATGTTTGCACAGAATTAACTATCGGGCATCACTAGTAGTATCTCTGGCACACAAGACTTGTACGATCATTGTTATTTCAGATTTGCAAAATATGAATCTTTCGGTGGCGGAGCAAATCAACCAGAATATTAACTGGCTCGCGTCACAATTCCAGAACTTGCCTGTGCTTGGATTGCGCAGTTTTGTAAACACGGGTTCACTGTCAGGTGTCTTAGGGGGGTCAATAGCAGCCTCTGTAGGGGGAGAAGAAAAAGTTGTTAACTTGTAAATTGTGAAGTATTTCACATCTGCTTCTCCGAGACATTCAGAATTAATGGGATTGACACTTTCTGGAAACTCACATCTGCCTAAAAGTTACATGCCTCAGCCCAAATTCATCCTACCTGATCAAGGCACCTAAATTATGATTCCAGACTTCCTGGCACTCTCTATCTGTCACAGGAAAGATATGCACCTGGGGATGATTTAGATTTTGAAAACCACTTCCCCCAAGAGAGCCTTCAGGCAAGAGAGCTCCTAAGTCTGACATCCCAGTTAAGTGAGATGAACTGATATGCTGCCCTGATTAGTCACAAAGACAAAGAGAATGCTTTGGTAAATTAGGCCAAGCACAATGTGGACATTAAAAAAGTGCAAAAGGTAAAATACTTATGGGAAGAAACAGTGATCCTTTAAAGCTTTCAGGAAGTCAGATTATGCAGGAATTGTCTGACTAGTTGTTACTTCTGCAGAAAAAGGCACACTTGTTTATCTGTTATGTATAAACTTGAAAAATAAGGAGTGCATTTAATTCCCTGCATGGGCAAAAAGCTGAGAGAATACAACACCTCTGGCTTAAGCCTCTGACAGTTGTTCTCTTTTCTGTGTCTAAGCAAAAAGAAGACACAAAGCAGAACCCCGAAAGTATAATTTCTCTGTGAAACTGAAAAAAAAGGAAACAGCTACCACAAGGATGCTGATTCAAGTATGAAAAAGCATCTATAAGGATCTCCAGTTAATTATATTCTATCCAAGTTCTCTTTGCAGGGAGAAGCTAACCTATATTTATGAAAGCAGCTTCCCACATCTCAGTGAAGAGCACCATGACAGCATCATCTTTCTTAGCTTGAACACTGCCAGTTCTGTCCCAGTTTCTTTCATACAAGCATTCATCAGAGCAAGGAAAATTACTAAAACATTTCACATGTGTAATCAGTATCCAGACCCCAGAGAATGGACTGACAGGGATCAGGCTGAGGTTTGCGTTATGGTGATGGTGGGGAAAGTGGAGAGGAGCAGTAGAGGCAGGCTGAATGGCTGTTCAAAGGAAGAGAAGTGCCACATTGTCCTTCCCCTTTCAGCAACATTCAGCAGGTTTCTAGAGAGGGAGCTATTACAGTTATGTTCTATGGCAAACAGGGAAGTAGGAACAGTACAACCAAAAGTAGCTATCCTCCACTCTGGCTGAAAACCCCAACACACCTGAAAGGGGCAAGTGCACTTCTCACAGGCTGTCCACTGGTGCCTCAGTGGCAAAAAAAAGCCCCAAATAGCTCTCATCCTTCACATCCACTCCTGGTTATTCAGTTGTGTCATAAAGAGAAGTTGCCTAGATAAAGGCATAAGCAGGACACAAAAAGCAACTGCATTTAGTGATTAAAGTGTTGGAGGATAATAGTTCTCAGAATGGTTCAGAGAATTTATAATCATTTTCTTCGCCTCAATTTTTAACTATGTCTTCAGGTGGCTTGAAAAAGTGCTTCAAAAAGTTTCAATATAAGCTGAGGGATTTTAATGGAAAAAGTCCGTATTTGCTAACCAGACTTGCTTCATGTGCTGATACATAAACACACGGTTGTCAAGCTACATTTGCCCTGGCAAAGGCGAACTTCAAATTTCTAGAGCTGTGTATATTTCAATTCTTGACCACAGTTTAACATTAGTGTATTTTTTGTTACTTTTTAAAACACTGAAGTGATTAATGATAGTGAAAGAAACACACTGCATGTGTTTACTTTGATGTGTTTCACATGAACATGTTAAAATATACACACTAAATGTGAGTTTCAAAATTTAAAACAAAAAGCAAAACAAAAAACCCCCAAAGGAACTTTTAGCGCTCACTTGCTCTGCTTTCTTTATGCAGATTTATGAACACTGGGAATGAGTCCAGCTGAGCCCTAAGCTGCATCTTGTACAATGTGAACAATTAAGTCGACAATCCTTCCTCATTTGCTGTTTTTTATGAAGCTCACATCTTTATTATGTTGAGATGTTCTCTTCCTAACCTTCTAGTACCACACTGAATTTATCTATCTCTGCTAAGCCTGGGAGACACCTGTAGGTATAGAGTGCTCAGTGTAACAAACCCAAGGGATACAGCGTCCCTTTTCCTCATCAATCCTCTGCCTTTGCAATCCAGATAGGCCTCCATCATCCAGGCCGGCCCCATGCTATCCCAGGCTCAGCACCCTCTTCTCTGCCCCTTTGGATACACGGCCTGGCCCTGCAGTCACCTGGACTCAATCAGAAGCTCTTCCCCACGTGAAGAGCAGCACAGCTCTGCCCATTTGGTTCTTTGGTTCTCCCCAAGCTCCAAGAGGTTCACCACTGCCCAGAGGACAGCAGGGAACAAACCCTAATAAACAGTCCGAGTTGCAGGCTTCAGTCCCAGTATCTCATGCTGATGGGATCGGAGTGTATGTCACATTCTCCACACAGCTGCCACAGAACACGGTATACCTGAAGGGACATGCACACAGGAAGAAGGGAAGGACTAGCCAAAGGCAAAAGCGGTTTCTGTGAGTTTCTGTAACCTTCAGTTTCCTCAAAATGTAGCCAATAACCCACTCCATTTCCAGGGGCATCTGAAGTATATTTTTGTTCTAGGTTGGCTTTACTATATGTCAAGTTGGCAGATTAAAGAAGAAGCAACTCGGAGAATGCCTGCTAGGAAAACTGGATGCAATATTACCATGGCCCTAAGGGCAAAGGCGGCCCTATTTATCTGAATTTAAACACTTCATGACTAGGAAAATGCTGAGCAAAGGATTTTTGACATTAGGTGTCTAAACCTAACTTGTGCGTGTTCTGGCCTTTAGCCAGGAAAGGTAACTGAACTTCTTTAATGCCATTACATTTATCAGTCCTTGTATTTCAGCAAGAATCTCTTATATCTAATAAATATAGACTTCTTTAAAAGCAGTACTGTAGCCATTTTCTAGCAAAACTAAGAGTTAAACTAGTTTGTTTTTTTTCTTTTTCAGTTTTAAGGTTCATGTCCAGACAAGAAATAATCTTACAGAAAATAACCAGACAAAAGGGACGTTACAGGAAGTCCTTTTTTGTTAAATCCTAAAGGAAAACATTAGATAATTGCCACTGTGCTTATGACAACAGTTCCCATAGCTCAGTCCTGAGAAACATGTTCATCTACAAGAATAACTAGGGAGAAAGGTAAGACCTTTCTGATTGAACAGTAAACTCTTTACCAACAGTCCTGCCACTTACAGCTGCAGGTGACACACAGTCAGTACAGGTCAGCTTACTAATATGTGCCAGTACAGCATACTTTTCTTCTAGGACAACATACACTACAAGGATATAAAAAAATTATAGAAGGATACAGAGGGGTTCAATTAATCGTGTCTCAATGAGGCATCTCAATCAGCAAACCACTCTTTAAATTGCCTGGGAAGACACGACAGACACTTCCAGGAGGCAGCTGAACCCACCTAAAGCCCAATTCTACCTACACCATCCCCTGCAAGTGTATGCCTCTGTCTCCGAGGATCTTACAGACACCTCCAGCAATGCAGTATGAATCCAGTTCCACTACAGCTATACCAGAGGGGGGAGTTCTGAGGTAAGCACAATGAAGGACAATTAAATTCCAACACTGAGCCAGTAAGTATGTCTACTTTGCTCAAGTTACAGTCTACTGTTCATTCACATTTAACCAGATCATACAAAGTCCATCTAAAAATGTGGGTGATGTACCTATCAGTTTGGAGCCTACAGACAGATTCTCAGAGTCCTGAAGCTGAGCTAAAGAGACTGTAGAAGCTTAAATGAAGCTTTCCATTAGAGAAAAGGAGAAAAGCCTATTGTATTTCATGGAGGTCAGGCATACAACCAGGCAAATTCTATAAAATATATAAACAGAACAAAGTGAAAATGAACGAGCTGTCAAAGGATTTCTGGCAATAATTTCTTCCACAATGGAGAGATATGAGGCACTAATGAATCTGGCCATTAAAATCAAAAAAGTGTTAGCTGGTATAGCAACATGAATAAATATAAAAACAACATAAAACTCCCACTAACATCGATGAAACTGCTATGGATGATGCAAAGTCTATTCACTTTTTTTTTTTTTAAAAAAAAAAGCCTACAGAATACTATATATAACAAACTAATATCAAGTTATATGGAATTCCCATGCAAAACGCTGCCAGCCAAGCAAGCAAAAAGGCTGTAAATATCTGTCAATTGCGTAAGAGGAAAAAAACCCTCTGAGAGCACAAATTTCCCAACCACCACCACCCTGCAAAAAAACAGGATTATTTAAGTCTGGAAATATAAAGTTAAGATTTCATTTAAAAACAGATATTAAACCATACGTCACCTACACAAGTCTTTTCCATTCCCTTCTTAACTTGTAACTATGCATGAAAGGTGTGTCAGATGGAGACGTTATGATGGAGCCCATTAAACAGACATTTTATGGAAGACTTTAAACTATGTAGCCTAAGGGTACAGATAGGTGAGAGCTAATAAACATTTTATTTGTGCTCTTTTTAGAATCTCAACCCTGAAGTAAGCGGGTTTAATTCAGTGCCCATGTGCTCTGTCAAGCAGCATGCTCTGAAAAAAAGCTCAGTGAAAATTAATTAATAAATCCAGTACTTTGTATCAAATTTTTGACAATTTTTGTAAGTTACAAGGTAGTTAACTATAAGCATAATAAATTAATTCAGGTATGCACAGACTGAAGATACAGTTTCACGAAGGGCTTCACATGACCAAAGATCACAGACCATTGAAATGCACAGTCCTGGGATCCCCAACTCTGCTCCCGTCATGTGCATCTCTGCTGCTTCTTTCCACTAAAACTAGCAATCTTGTGGCCCCACAGCAAGTCAGCTCAATTCACTAATCCAGCTTTGAAATAACCAGTCACAATGAAGAAGTAATAATTTTCAACCAGATCAATAAGTTATTCTCATTCACCATACATGATCACCAGAACAAGGGACAGAACCCATGGCGGGAGCAGATGGCACAGAATATAACCTACTTCATTTATGACACTTGGTATTTTTGGCCAGTGTATGCTGGTTAGAAAACGAGACTGTATGTGACTTTACAGAGGTGAGAAAGCAGATGAGCCACAGAGACTACATTGTTGCTTCCTTGGCTCACAATACTCCCAGGGGAGTACTGGACAGCACACAGCTGGGAGTTCACCTCTGTTCACCTCTGCAAACAGCCTATTTTGCAGGTGCTTAATGTAGTGAGTATGGCTTTGCACTTGAACAGAAATGATTTTTGAAAGTATCTTCTTAGTTGTTACTCAGTTATGTAAACTTGATGTTACCTCACCACCTTACTCCTTTCTTGACCATACATAGTAGTAGCTTCAGTAAGGGGACTTTTGCCATGCTTGTTGTAAAAGACAGAATGGTTATCAGCTTGGTAATTTATTACTAGGTGCCCTAAGGAAATAATGTTTAATGTGACATAATTTGCACCCCTTGAAGTTTTTCTGGCTCTCACTTTACTTGAAAATTCTACAATAAAACACAGTGATATGTAAAAATGGCACTGCTTTCTATCTTGAGCACAACTTCACACAGAAATGCTACTAGAGAGTTTGAATATCTTTTGCTCCAGGACACAGCCATACAATACAACTAAACTTTAAGACTTATGCCTGAGAGCATCTTTTGGCTTCCCCTTATGCTGGCACAGTTCACTTCTTAGGCCAAAAAACCCCATGTTCATGGACTCACTGGCAGCAATGGACAGTATTAATTCATCCATTACTGAAGTTTAGATGCTTGGCAGAGCATGCAGATTTTCAACTGAATAAAGTAGAGGTCAATCCTGAGAAGTTCAAAAACTGGTTATCACTTGAAAGGATAAAAACTACAGACTTCCCTTCTCTATATTTATAGGGTCAACACTGGTGCAGCTGTATTACTGGCTGAATCAGCCCTATTCTCATGTGCAGAGAGGCCTTTGTTGGCATAAGATGGTCTCTTCCAAGCCAGATGGAAGAAAGCAGAAGTAGGAGATGGTGTTACACATTAAAACATCTCTTTTCGGTTATTTTATTTGCTATGCTTCCTTCTGGCTCCCTAGCTTGCCAGTTATATCTGCTTTATTCACAGCTGAGCTCAGTATGCCTTTTAGGAGATGACATGTAAGAAATACTGCAAATTACCTGCAGGCAAAAGGCTTTGTTCGGGAGATGCAAATGCCAATTTAGGGGGAAGTTCAGTAAAATATGCCTGCAGAGTGCTAACTTCCAAAATAAGCATATCCGCGTTCACCTTATGAAAAAGGTATATAAACATGTGTGTATATTTTATATAATCTTTCTCATGCTTTTACTCAGCTGTTTAAAAAATGGTACATATTTGCATATTGTAATCATCATTTCTGAGTTCATTACCTAAATTATTCTGAAAGTATTAATGTTCAACGACCTAACAGCCCTGTAGCATGACTTATTTTGTAGCAGATACATTGAATTGTTTCTTAAACACTAAATAAAAGCATATATCAAAGTGCAAGGTGCAAGAATGGAAAAAAAGTTAATGCGGAACCTGTCTACTTCTGCTTTTAAAGCAAACTACTTTCACACATTAAGTATTCCACAGCTTCTTTTGCTATGACATCTTCTCTCACTATGACCCAAAATTTTCAAGTCAAATGCTTCTTCTGTTATTGCATGGAGACAAAAGTTCCATAGTCTCAATTGAAAGGATGGAGGATTAATTTAATGTGTGCTAATGCCCTATGGTTTGGCATCACAGTTCCATTTATTTCTGCCTCCATTTGACTTCTGGCATATATGAGATTTGTTCAAACAATTTGCCAAGTCTAATGTGAAACTGCTCCTTTTATTTTTGAATAAGTAATTCCTAAAAATAATAGGACTGTTAAATTTCCCTCCTCCCTTGCAACCCTTCCAGTTCTATTCATATGGCAGTTCCCATAAAACAATAAAAAAAACTAATCAATTTACTCTTTAAGAACATAGCAGACTGAAAAAATGTGGTCAGGTAAACCTGTCTAGTTCAGAAAACCAGAAGGTGAAAATAATTTTCAGCATGCAGCTAACCCCTACTTATTTTCCTAATACAAACATAGAACAAAATAAATAAAGCAGTCTTAACTTTAGGTGCAGAGTGGAACACCAGACTTAGAACACTGCCTTCAATTCCTGACCTATTTGCTAAAACCAGTGAAGGATATAAATGGTTGCAGTTCTGACATAACATCTATCCATAAGGAAGTGTACTGAAAAAGAGACTGTCCTTCACACCAACCTGTTAAGCAGCTAGTGTGATTTTGGTAAGATCGGTTTGAAGCCATTATGTAAGAATATTTATTTGTTATACTGAGCCCAGATCAGATCTATGTCACACATGGTGACTTTACCACCATATTTGAGAGTTTTCCAAAGCCCTGCCCTTAGATTTAGATTGCCCTACAATTAGATGGGGTCTCAGCATTATTTCCAAGTCTAGAAAATAATTTCCAGTTCTTATGATTTTCGGAGAAAACATTAAAAATGGTAGTTCCATGGACTCAGCTCAAAAGGCAAGTAGAAATTTCCTATATGCACATAAAAAAACCCCACAACCCTCACTGATTCTGGTAGTAGGACCTTTTTAAAAAAGTACATGGATACTCAGTAAATACAGACAGAATCTGCTCTACTAAAGCACATCTGAGCAACTTTCTCCATGTGAGATGGCCAGGTTTTAATCCCCAAGAGCTATTTCTCTTCCCTTGTACCTATTCAGTAGCTAGACCAACAACAGAAGGCCTGTATAGGAATTTTTACATTCTCAAGGGTAAAGGCGGGTTTGGATACATGGGTAATATAATAGCCCTGATTATCCAACTACCACTAGATATCCAGAAAAGCACAATCTGGAAACTCGGCCATCCAACAAAGAAGTCCATGTGGGCCCTTCAGGACTTGTTAGCACTTTGGTGTCTCTGTTCCATGATTCCTCCAGAACTCCAGATTCAGGAGGTCTTCTTAACCATCGAAATCAACTACTCCGCACAAAGCAAGTTCAGATCTGGATTTCCAGCCAAGCTAATAAAATCTCCTGGAATGTGGAGCACAGAAACACCCAAACGGGTCTACACAGAGCCAGCTTGGTCTATCAGGACTTATAAGTTCAGACACTGCCTGAAAGCAGCTGCACTGAAAAGCTGATTCTGGAAATAGCAGAGATGTGTTAACATGGCATAGCACTTTAACTAATAAACTGTTAGTTCTGAGCTGAGTCTGCCCCAGGCTAAATCTGGTGCCTGTAAATCTACTCTGTAGTTAATCTGCAACTGGAAAAACTGCCCAAAGAGTTTACTCTATTTCAAGCCTAGTATGTACAGCTCTACCTCTACCCACATGCCCAAGTTTCTGTCCTCATCACCTCCCTCCATATAACCAATCCCCGTATCTATCCTCTTCCTGTTTGTTCATCGTTTACTCTCTTGAATATTCACATCCGTTTCTCAACCTTCCTTTAAATGTCCATGATCAGGCTACACAATGTATATCAGTGGCTTCCAGCCTTTCTGGAGTGATTAACATGGTTACCACCTTCTTCTCATCCTCCCTTCTCAACCAGACCCACACTTACTAACACATCTCCCCTGACTTAAGTCTTCCCTCTTTGTCCTGCCTTTCGTGGTTTAATCCCTAACAAAGGAACCATTATGCTTATAATAACAAAAGAAAAATATGATTGTATTGGCATATCAAATTGTCCTGTCTCTGTGGAAAAAAAAGTATCAGCAGAAACACCATCACAAGAGGTCTCACCAGGCCAAGGGCTGGCTATTACTTCTAAAGGTAAAATTTGC
>JAWWLV010000001.1:53341915-53376063 GCA_035041135.1 Platyrinchus mystaceus
GACTTAGTAACAAATGACATTAAGCTCACATCCAGAAACAGATCCTGGACTTAAACCAGGTTTTTTTATATATGTTATGTAGCATAACGCCATGTGGGTATTATGAAGATTGCCAAACAAATTGAATTTTACAGTCAAAGAAAAGGCATTTTCATTATAAATCCAACTGCATCCATCTTCATTCCTAAAAGTAATCAGGTCTTCCTATTTCTGCTAAATGACCAAATGAAAAATTTCTGAGAGAGACTCAACAAAGCAGTTAAGAAATGCAAAACTTTGAAAAGTGATACATTAACTTTAAAAACCTCTTTTCTGAAAATAATGTTAAACCCAAACTAAAATCATTAAATATTTCATTTCAGCAGTCCTATCCATATGACTGGCAAGTCTCATCAACGGTGGAGTTCTGAATTTATCAGCCACAGACTTTTTTAAAAATCACTATGTGCTTTGAGGTTCAACTAAGGCTTAATAAACTTTCTTACAGGTCTGGAGTACTATATAAATTTTGTCAGAGCTGTGCTGGCATAATTAGTAACACAAACTGTCTGGCTTCATGAAAGTTACAAGCTCTGGCTCCAATCCTGCAAACACTTACTGAAGAGTTTAACTCACTGCACAGAACTGACTACTCATGCATAAGCTAAGCATATTTGTAAATATTTGCACAGTATGGACATCTGTTGGCATAGCCAGTCATCTGATACAAGATTCAGCTTTAAATCCTAGTCTGCATAGAGTCAATATTAAAAAAAGGAATTCCTCACTTTATAAATTCCTTTCTTAGGCATCAAGCATGTCAGATACCAAAGAGTGTAACTGAAAAGTTAAAACCAGAGGAAGAGAGGAATTAGTGAAATCATGACAATTGGTTCTGTTTCTCATTTAACCAGAGAAGACTGGTTTCTTATAAATGCATGTCTCAAGACTGAGCTCCTGCCTTATTTTCAGCCTTTGCTGAACTAAGCTTTTGCTATACACTTCCTTCAGTGGTGCCATTGATAGCATTTCTCACACGATCACAGGCAAAGCTCGTAAAATTAATCCAAAGAGCTCCTCCTTTTTATCATGTTCGGTTATTAACACTCGTAAATTTTGGGTGGCCTAAGAAATAGCCACAGTACAAAGCCACAGATAATTGTGGAAGTTGCATTTCCTTAGAAAACCAAATGAAGAAAGGTAATTATTATCTCCTTCCTCCCAATGTCTTGGAGTTTGAGCATATCCTGTTTCACTTGTCTTCTTTAACAGCAAAACATTTTCTGATCTGTGAGTTTAAAACCCGATAGTAGGCAGAAATACATTTAAAGGAGCAAAGGCATCCTCTCGTTTATTCAGTGATGCGTGGGAGAGATAAAACCTACAGTGTTTAAGGCCTTGTGTGTATTGCACCTGCGGAGCTGCCACGTGGAGCTCTGCTTCTTCAGCCTAGAGAGCAAGAGCTGAGATCTCACTCTAGCTTAGCATGTAAGTTTCTTTTACAGCTGTGGCTGTAAAAGACCGTTTCCTTCAAAAAAAAATGCAGGAATGGACTAAGGGGATGGAGGCAAGGTGGGCTGCCAGCTCCAGGGAGGGGCAGCGAGGCCCCACCAGGAACCTAAGAGCTCCCTCCTAAAACTCTGTTCCCAGGGCTCACACACAACGCTGTTTGGAAACCAGGAGCGACCGGGCCTTCGGAAAAACCTAGTGACACACGCAAATTAAACAGGGCCCCTGGGGAGGAGAGGGCGGGTGCTCTGCGGTGCCTGGTGTCAAAGCCGTGTGAAGCCACACCCGGGCCGGGGCTGGCCGCACGCAGCAGCCCGGAGACCTGCCCCAGCCCTCGGCCACGGGCACCCCCTCCTGCCCGAGCGACGGTACCGCCAGAGCCGGCGGGCGGCGGTCGAGAGCCCGGCGCTGCGGCAGAGCCTGCCCCACCTCGGAGTGAAGCCGCTGGGTTACCTGGTGCAATGAGCACCCACTGCCCGGGGTGCTCCGCTCCCTGCATGCTCCGTGCGCCCCGCGCTCCCGCCGCTCCCGCCGGAACATGGCGGGCGGGGCGGGGCGGGCGGCAGCACCGCACTGGGATGGCCGGGGCTGCGCTGCAGCTCCGCCGCTTCCCCTTCCCCCGCCACACGGAGGGGATTGGTACGAGCCAGTGCGGGCGGGGCCGCGGGCGGCAAAGCCGGTCCTGTGCCCCGCCCCGCCCGCGGGGCTGACGGGCGGGCGTGGCGTCCCACCCTGAAGGGGAAGGGTGGAGGCGGGATTTTGTAAAGAGTTGTGGTCGAAAGGAAGGGAAGAGGTGTGAGAGAGTCCGCAGTCAATCAGAGAGTTTTATTAGTAAATTACACACTTGGCATGGAAATCGGCGTGTTAGTCGCTGACCTGGTATATAAGCACACGGCAGTGGGCTTTGGATTAAGGGATTAAGGATGAAAGGGAATGAGAAGGGGATGAGAGAAAGGAAGAGAATAATTGAAGAGGGGGAGAGAGAAAAAAAGAGGGGGAAAAAGAGATCACCAGTCCTTTTTCCAGCGTCCGTCTACCTGATGAGATGTCAGCCCTGATTCTAGCGCTAATGGGATGTCCAGGATCCTGGGGGCTGCTGCCCGGGCTTAAGGGGGGAGGTACCTTTTTATGACTAGGTTTCCCCACGCTGAAGATAAGTTTCTTGCTTTCTATGTAAATTAGTTATCATATGCACTCTGTTCTTTCAGGCTTTTCTGGAAAGGGTTTGGAGGGCTTCAGGGGTCTTGGGTGGTCTTGATCCTCCCGTACAGTCCATGCCCACTTCTTGGCCTCATTCCTGAACTTGCACATACTGTGTTACGCTTATCTCCAGGAACTAGAACAAGGGTGTTTGTCCCAGAAAAGTGGTGTCCTACCTCCACATGGCCCCCTTCTCCAGCAACATCTTGGTTTTCTCACAGTTTGTTAGTACCAACAATCATCTGTTGTCTACACAGCTATCCAGCTCTTGGTGTTTGAGACATACATGTTGGCCCCTTATCTCCTGGGATTCTAGAGCAGAAAGGCTCAGTCCCTAGTTTCCACCTCCGTGCTCTTGGCCCAGGAATGGTCAGGCAGCAGGGCTGCTTTCTCATACAGACCTTTACCCTCCCACCCTGAGGGCTGGCAGGAAGGACTTCCTTGCAGCCCGGGTTCGTTTCGCAGGGCGGTGGGAGGTGGCTGTGTTGCAGTGGTCCTTGTCAGACATTTGGGCAACCATCGCTGAGTGGTGGCTGCCACCTCCCTGTCACTGCCAACCGCCCTGCCTAAAGCTTTGTCTTGATGGGGCCCAGCTTTCATGTGGTGTGATGAGTCTGGACCTAAAGGCAGAAATTTCTATCAGTACAAGAGAGACATGGATCTCCTGGAGGAGGTCCAGTGGAGGGCAACAAAGATGATTAAGGGACTGAAGCCTCTCTCTTATGAGGAAAGGCTGAGGGAGCTGGGCCTGTTTGGCCTCAAGTAGAGATGACTGAGAGTGGACCTCATCAATGACTACAAGCACCTGAAGGGAGGATGTCAAGAAGATGGACCCAGCCTCTTCTCAGTGGTGCCAACTACTAGGACATGAAGCAAAGGGCAGAAACTCACGCACAGGAAGTTACACCAGAACATGAGGAAGAGCTTTACTGTATGTGTGAACATGCACTGGAGCAGATTTTCCAAAGAGGTTGTGGAGTCTCCCTTACTGGGATATTCAAGAGCTGCCTGGATGCAAATCTGTGCAATGTGTTCTAGGATGACTCTGCTCAAGCAGGGAGGTTGGGCCAGATGACCCACTGTGGTCCCTTCCAACCTGACCCATTGTGTGATTCTGTGATTCTGAAATGCAGAGCCACAGGGGTGATGAACAGATTTGAACATCTGAGATGAGCAAGGGCTGAAAGCTGGTGCTGTTCAGCCTGGAGAAGAGAAAGCTTTGGTGGGGGGGGGATATTAATCCCTGTACCTAAATACCTCACAAGTGAAGAGGATGGAGCCAGGCTCTTTTCAGCAATACCAACTGACAGGGATTGACTCAAAGGGCACAAACTGAAATGCAAGAAACTTCATTTAATCATAAGAAAATATATCTTTAGTGTGCAAGTGGTCGAACACTGGAGCAGGTTGTCCTGAACAACCACAGCATTTCCATCAGTGGAGGCATTAAAAACCAGACCTGAACAGAGGGCTGGACTAGACACTCTCCAGAGGTGCCTGCCTGCCAGCCTTCGCCATTCTGCGGAACTTCAGTCCTACAAGGCTGGACATGAACAGAGTCCTCTCATAACACTCATCCTACCCAGTGTATAATATTATCCTGTTAAATAAGTTCTATACCTCCAGATCACACCACAGTCACAACATAAAATGCTTATTTTAATATACATGCACATATATGTACATAAACTTGGCTTTACTAAGACAAGACTGGGTTGATGGCCGACTTCCCAGAGATTTAAGAGGCAAAAATTATGTTATCAGAGGTATTAAAGTATGCGTATCAATTGCAAATCTCAAAGTTATGAAACAAATATTAAAAACATACTAACATCTACACCCCAAAACGAAGCAGAACTAACCAATGCCCGCATATGCAAAACAGCTGAGTTGATGTAAGGCTGAGAAAAGTAATTTCCTGAAGTTTGAGCATATACGTTCATAACTGAGATTACATTAATCTAAATTTGTTTTATTTTAATTCTTCTGACTTTTTCCCCTGCTTGAAGTAAGGCAAGATTTTAGTGCCAAAGACCACGCCGTACCATGTGTTTTGAAGAAATTCCCAGTGGAATCACTTGTTCTCAGAGTGATTGCAATTTGCTGTGGCATGTGCCTGAATTGCAACATTTACTGATGGGTCTCGTAAAACTCTCCTCAGTACTTGTGTTAGCAAAGAGAGATAGAAGATCATGGTTGTTCCGCTGTAATCTGTATAAGACCACTGGAAGAGCAGAACAGAGCTATTTGCTGTGTTTGAAACCTTCCTAGAAGGAAAGTCTTTCATATGGAGAAAGGTTTCTCCATAATTTGGCTTTTAGTCATGAAAATGACAACAAGTCTTAGGCTTGGCTGTACACAGCAGAGCTTAACAAATCTCTGGAAAAGCCAGGAATCCGATTCTGCAAGCCTTCAGATGCAGTGTGTATCAGGGTCAAGTCTAGAGGCATAAACTGCAGTTGTTCCAGACATCCTATTTCCTCCCTTACTGTAGTGTGTGATGGAATAGTATAGTAAACAGTGCTGTACATTTACAAAACTGACTTATTAAGTTCACATTTTTCAAAGCACCAATCCATCCTTATTTAGGCACTTGGTAAGCAAGCTCATTTTCAGAGGTCCTGAGCACTCCTAACATCAGTTGAGCTGAATGGACATTCCAGCTGTTAATTTCTTTTGATTTATGATCATCTCCCACAATCTCTGGATGTATATTGGCCCTCGGATCTATAATGTCCTTTTCCATGAACTTTCAGATAGAAATGTTTTTTTTTTGATACTTTGAAATGCCCCAAATGGAAAATTTCAAATAGGCCTGGAGAAAGCTTTAGAATGACATCAGTTTTGGAATAAAAATAATACATTAATTTATACATATTAAGTATTTAAAACTTTCTGTTGTTACTCATACACACTTGAAATATACTATTCACCTTTATAAACAGAGGATATGCTATATCATTACAAGCTAAAGATGAACTAATTAGGGATTTCTGTCAGGAGTTGATGATACTAGAGTCTTATTTCCTTAAGAACTACTTTACCTCCAGGCTTGCCAACACTTGTAAACCTTAGTGATGTCACTCAGAAAGAAAATGATGAAGTTTAAAACACTAGACTGATCTGAACTGCTGTGGTGATGTCATTTTAAATACTCCAATCTTAATTTTACACACATGGGTATTCTCATTTGGGTCCATATGACTCATTAAGTCTGGAAAGATGAATGCATCCAATATGGGACTGCATCCAATCTGAGGGCAATTGTTTTCCACATTTCAGAGCCATTTGATGTGTATTCAGACTTCACCTGCGTGCTGTCCGTTTATTCATTTCTGCTAGGGCTGCTTCTTATAATCCAAATGTCTGTGCAAATGTAAGCATCTCTTTTGCCAAACAAAAATTACTTACTTCTCTGCCAAAGAAATGCTACCTTTGTCCATCTTCAGCTATGGAATTTACCCCTTCCTTCTCCCTTACACTAGTGTTAAGTGAAACAACTTTCAAATTTTGCTCAGAGCAAGAAACAAAACAATGTTTAGAAAGAAGTGTTATTTATTGTTAAGTCAAGGTTGTCATTTAAAAGACAAAAGTGTTTCCACATGATTATATTTCATTTTACATTATTTCAACAAATATGGGCCAAGTTTATATATTTTATGCTTCAGTGGTTCAAGCATTTACATGCATAACTTTAAATTCATTGATCTGCACATTTAAGGGTCATATATATATATATATATATATATACATACAAGGGTTTAATTTCATTCCAGTAAAAGGCCTATTGATATATGTAACTTTAGCTGATGTACCAGGATAATTATGATTAATTTTAAATTATCTTGTTTCAAACACTGTTCTCAGTTCATCACTGGTCAAATTATTGTTTGGTTTTATTTGAAACAAAGTAGGTGTGGCATTGAAACAAATTGAAAATATTTAATTCAGTCCTTTTTTCCCTTATTTTTCTTCCATTTAGACAAGAACTACACCTCTTTATCCTCAAGACTAATCGTGGATACATATCAAAAAGTAAAACAACAGATAAATATGAAAACTGAAAAGCCTAATAAAACTGTATAAAGAACATGAATCATGCTTTATTATACATTAAAATAAGCGCATTTAAATGACAAATGGTATGTTCTTAGCATAACTTTAACAGAACATAAACCAGTAATGAAGTTTCTGAAGTTTCTACCCAAGCAAATCATAGTCCTTCCTCACTGTGTGGCCAAAAATACTCTCTGATTTGACTAAAATGTTAGATCCATGTCCTTCAGTTCAAATAATGGGATCAGCTCATCACACATATCTGGGCACAGTCTCATTCTGTGGCAGGAAAAATTTCCATTTTGGTCACATGAAACACATATGTGCTGACACATAAGGAGTGAACACGTCCAGTTGTCTTGTCCTCCAGAATAGGTTTGCTTCCTCACAAAACACTTTCCCAATTTTTTTTTTTTTAATTTTTTTTTTAAATCAAAAATACCAGAGAGCTGGTTAACCCCTGTATTTTAATTCTAGTGACCTTAGAAGGTACTGCTGTGACTCATAAGACCATATGGAGGCCTAACACAGAGATGTCCTTGACCAGAAAAAACACATACAGCTATTAATTACAAGCCTTACAAGCCTATAAAACAATATTTGAATTTCTAACTGAAATTTCAAGTCAATCTGTCAAGCTGAAAAATAATTATTTTAAATAATTCTTCATGACAGTATTCATCTAAGCAAGAACTTATCTTATTGAAAATAGGCCATTTTAAGGAAAATAACAGTATTTATTTAAAAGTGGTCAAGCAATGGTGGAAAAGATTCTAACCAGCTCTAACAAAAATAATTTTGTCCTTTGCACTAAGCAAGGTTGAATCACCTTGTACACCTATAGGTAAAAATTATAATTTTTTGCCTTAACTTACTTAACTTACTTACCTACTTAACTTACTGAGTTCCAAAGTTTGCTGGCATGTCAAGTCCAATAGCAGTAAAAGAGAGAAAAGTAGAGAAAGCAGAATTAGATAGGGAAATATAGGCACACCCTACAAAAACCATGGGACTCGTATTACCTAATTTTATACCGTAAATATCTAGTTTAAATCTGATTATGTAGTATCTTTTTATAATTAATGGACAGAAATAGAATAGGATTCATCTGGCCTACTTTGTAAGGTTATCTCAGAATTATCGCATCTATCTGGAGGTAGATATCCAAATCGCAGATATCTCAGATGAAAGGGAAGAATCGTTCTCCATTATGTTTTGGGTTTTTTTCTGTACTGAGAGAGGCCCCAGCTTTCATACAATTGTAATCATTACCTCTTTCCCCCCTGTTTTTTGTGTATCTATCACATCCTAAGAATGGATGAGGACCTTATTGTGGGGTTAGCACAAGCAGATATTTATTGACCCAAGTATGCTGGATCTAAGAAATGTTATTTTTCTTGTTTAGTCAACCAGAAAATCAGTTATTAAAGGTGTGTTGCTATAGCAAGCAGACTTTGATCTGTTTATAGAAGCTGCTCGGAATGATGCATACTGTTTGGAGAAAAAAGTTGAATGAGTACACAGATTGTGAGCTGGCTTGAAATGAACAGTAGCAACACTTTTTTAATGTGCATGATACATTCATCCACTGCAGTAAGTTACTGCAAAATATCCTCCGATTATGACTCAGACACTAGGAAAAAAAAATTAAAAACCACCAAACATATGGAGACTTTTCTGACATTTTCAGATTAAAGTTGCTGCATCAGAAGTGTTATAGTAGTCATATTAACTCTGCCTTCCTTTACCACATATTTCAAGAAATTTCTCAGGCCCATCAGTGTACTCTCAGAAAAACAAATGTTCATTTGAAAAGCAGGATATGGAAAAAAGCTATCAAACAAACTGTCCAGGTTGGTAAGAAAGAAGGCAACATTTGAGATTGAATGTGACCCTTATAAGTACCGTGTGATTGGTGGTATTATTATTGTTATTTTTTCTGACATTATTTTTGTTGTTACTATTGTTATCAACCAAAAGTACTTTGACAGTCTTGATGCTGCACTTTTCCTTCCAGAGTATCAATGGTTAGAAATGTAATATCTGTAAGGTAAAAAATTGTGAACAACACCTTTCTACCATAGTTTGTACACATGGATACATATATTGAACATATACCTGTATACACTGACACAACCATTTAAAATATATATATATTTCTTCCATATAAAATATGTATATGCATATGTCTGTCTGTGTGTTGTTCTACTGAAGCTTCATTCCTTTGATATTGAGGAACGAATGTCTAAATTTCTCAGACATTTGTGCGAGTACTAGTTATCCTAGAGTATCTCCGAGTACTATTTATCCTATAGTATCTCCAAGTACTATTTATCCTAGAATAATATTCATATAGTTCAGAAATGCCACTTATTGTTCTCCTCAACCATCTTTAAACAGCTGTAAGTCCCTTTGATTTTCTGTTCTCATTTCTCCTCTTTGAGGAATTATCTCTGAACAACCACTATATGTTTAATGGTTTTATTTTTGCCATTTTTTTCCTCCCTGTTTTTTACTATTAGCAATTCTGTTACTAATACAACACATTCATAATTCTATTATCCAGCAATAACTAAGACAGCATTCCATGCTCAGAAAGCATCACAGAGATCCCTTATGGTTAATTAGGAAACTTAAATAGTTAACTTCTGCTTTCAGACACAGCAGTCTAAACCAACAGACTTATCCTCTTGCAGAAAACCCTCCAGGTGGGATCTCAAAGAACAGAACTGTTTATAGTGCTGTCTTCAGAGAGATCATTCCATGCAGACTCGGTTTCTTTTCTAGCAAATACTGTGTACCAATCTGCTGAATGCCATTGTCACCAAAGATGGTCATCTGTGTGCTTCAAACCCAACCTTAGTCTTTCAGCAGACCCACTGAATTTCTGTCACTGGGGTTGGCGTAACAGTCCTCTAGATCAGATAGAAGATCTCTGTCCTCTACAATTGATAAAGTGGGATTGGGAACTAACAGCAACAGAAGAATAATTATGGAAACTCTGAGTGTTGTTTGTAGCCCAGTCCCCTAAGGAAGTAGGGCTTAGGGGAGCATATGGTTCATATGTATGCATGTCTCACTCCTCCCTCAGTAAGTGGTCACTGACTTCAGATATGTTTGATAGGGGTTCATATTTTATGAGAACAGGCACCTGGGTTGAGAAAAGAAACACCCTAAAGGTGACATTCAGCTCTCCCATCTCTGGACAGCCCATAAGCTCTCTAAAATCCATGGCATTTATTGACTGCAGGCTCAGTTTGGTTGCAGAGTGGGAACACCTGGCCACCCGCTTTTGGTCCAGTGAGGCAGTGGTCTTCCATAGGTCTTTTGTCATATCCTCTAGCTCCATATGCATGTTTCTGAAACCTTAAGGTATGTTAGATGACATTAATAACCTTTCTAGGGGAGAAGAGGATTGTGAGATAAATGTACATTCTAAATGCCTTATCCATGAGTATTTTGATGTTCAGGTTCCACAAGACAATGGGGTATCAACATCATAGCTAAGATTTCTTGCTTTTAATTATTCTTTCATGTTGCTTTCATCTGGGATAGAGTTAATTTTCTTCTTAGTAGCTGGTAGAGTGCTGTGTTTTGAAGTTGGTATGAGAATAATATTGATAACACACTGATGATCTAGTTGTTACTAAGAAATGCTTACTCTGAATCAAGGACTTTTTGGTTTCCCATGCTCTGCTAGCCAGCAGGTGCACAAGAATCCAAGAGGAAACATGGTCAGGACAGCTGACCCAAACTGGCCAAAAGGATATTCCATACCACAGAACATCATGCTCAGTGTATAAACTCTGGGGAGTTGGCCAGGAGGGGCTGACTGCTGCTTTGGGACCATCTGGGCATCTATCATTGTGTGGTTAACAATTGTATTGAGCGTTGCTCATTTTTCTTGGGCTTTATTTCTCTCTCTCTCTCTCTCCTTTTTCATTACAAATATTGTTTTTATCATCATAAATATATTTTATTTTCTTTGAATTACCAAACTGTTCTTACCTCAACCCATGAGGTTGAAATTTTTCTGATTCTTCTCCCTGCCAAGACAGGTGGGAGTGAGTTGGCGGCTGCATGCTTAGCTGCCAGCTGGAGTTTAACCATGATACATATAGGTATGAATATTCCTGAAGGCTTCCCAGATTTGCGTGATAGCATTTGCAAAATGGCTACCACCTGCACGGGTTATCTGATGTCTAACAAGAACTTGAGCTTATGCTACAATCCAAAGGAAAGTTCAATCACCTACGGAACTCAAATTCATTATAAACCAAGCTTTGCTGGTGAATTTGGAAGTATTATTATGTTGTTGGTATTCTAAACAACAAATATATTAGAAGGGATTATCTGCCTACGCCCATCTGTGGTTATGCACAGAAGTGCCTCCACAGGGTCAGAAATGTGGGCTGTGTAGTGGTTGTGTGAGAACCAAGCATTGCTTACAAGTGGAAGCACAGTGAACTGTAAGCAGAAGGCACATGCAGGAGTGGGTTTAGAAAGGACAAGCAGGTCTATAGCAATTTGAGACACCTGAGTTTTATATGCAAGGAGCCTCATTTAAAGCAGGATACAAACACTGCTCTCATAGATGAAGAAACGTATTTAAGACAAGGTATTGGTTCTTCATTTATTTCCATGCAATTCTGAGGCCAGGATTTGTTATTTCTGCTGCTAGAGTGGCCAAGTCCCCCAGGACACAGATGGCTTCCCCTGCCTCTTCCATAATTCCTCGTTGTGACACCTTTATTGTACCTGTGAGTGACATCAGAAGAAGTAAAAGAACAGGATTAGAGCATGCCCCCAAACACTGTCCAGAAACCATCTGTATTGTCTAACCGGTAACAACTCCAGGCATAGTCCTATGCCAACTAATAAACTCCCAGGCACTGCCCCAGCACAATGTCAGGGACAACAAGACTATGCCCAATAAGTAGCATAAACAGTGTGTATTGGGTTTGCATGGCAAGCTTTTGGTAGCAGGGGGCTACAGGGGTGGCTTCTGTGAGAAAAAAGCTGCCAGAATCTTCCCCCTTATCAGCCAGAGACAATGACAGCCGGCTCCAGGACAGGCCTGCTGCTGGCCAAGGCCCATCCCAGCAGAGACAGTGGTAGTGCCCCTGGGATAACAGATTAAAGAAGGGGAAAAAAATCTGCACCATTGCAGCCAAAGAGTGAGAATATGTGAGAGCAACAGCTCTGCAGACTCCAAGGTCAGTAGAGAAGGAGGGGCAGGGGATGCTTCAGGCACTGGAGCAGAGATTCTTCTGCAGCCCGTGGTGCAGACCACGGTGAGGCAGCTGTGCCCCTGCAGCCCATGGGGACCCATGGTGGAGCACATATTCCCAGCAACCAGTGAAGGACCCCATCCAGAGCACGTGGATGTGCCCAAAAGAGGCTGTGACCCTGTGGAAAGCCTGTACTGGAGCAGACTCCTGGCAGGACCTTTGGCCCCATGGGGATCCATGCTGAAGCAGTCTGTTCCTGAAGGCCTGCACCCCATGGAATGGATCCACATGGGAGCAGTGCATGACGAACTGTAGCCTGTGGAAAGGACTTAACATTGGAGAAGTTTGTGGAGGACTGTCTGCCGTGGGAGGAACACCATGCTGGAGCAGAGGAAGTGTGAGTCATCCCACTGAGGATGTGTGATGACAACATGTGATGAACTGACCGGCAACCCCCATTCACCATCCCCCTGCACAACTGGCAGGGAAGAGGTAGAGAAATCGGGAATGAAGTTGAGCCCTGGAAGGATGGAGGGGTGAGGGGAAGGTGATTTAAGATTTGGGTTTATTTCTCATTACCCTGTTCTGATTTGATTGGCAATAAAATAATTTTCCCAAGTTGAGTCTGTTTTTCCCATGACGGTAATTGGTGAGTAATCACCCTCTGCCCTTATCTCAACCCATGAGCCTTTCCTTATGTTTTCTCTGCCCTGCCCAGCTGAGGAGGGAAGTGAGAGAGCAGCTTTGGTGGGCACCTGGTGCCCAGCCAGGGTCAACCCACCACGCAGGACCACCCTGTTTTGGGGAAAGAGTACAGCACGGAAGGCACTCTGACTTGATTTATTTACTAGTATAGACACACACATGCTTCAGGATGGCTCACAACATGACAAGTGAGAATTTTTGCTGAATAGGTCTACTGCAAGCAGGCACAGCAAGTCAATATTCAAATAAATCTTACAAGGCTCATCTATTTCTAGGAGTTATGGGTGAAGATTGCATAGAGATGGCCAGTTCACGCACTGTGATCTTGACATTTCTGGAAGTATAAGACTTATTGCATCTGCAGAAAACTTACTGTGCATCTGCATCTGTAATATGTGCAAACAGACTGTGTAACAACTGCAGATAAGTTCAGGTAGTGATGCATGTATGGTGTCCATTTGTCGAGAACTGGCAGCCTGGACAAAGCAATTGTCATGGCTCCGAATGGACAGCCAGGCATGAAGGAATCCTTAACCATGTTTTTCTTTTTTCTGACAGTAGAAATTTTAAGGTTGAAAAAGGAGTCTTTTCTGTGGAAATATGAAGATATACTAAGATTTTGTTATACCTAAGAATTTAAGATTTTCAATTGCTTCTGAGTTAATGGTTTCAGCTCCTTTACATATAAAACTTTTAATTTCACAACGGTTTCTCATTTGTCTTTTAAAAGTCTCCTGAATTTATGTGCAAAACGAATCTTACTGGTCATCAGGTATTTGATTAATTCTTAGCTTGCTGTACATGTTAATCATGAAACTAGCTATACTCTAAGGTTACTTTTGATTCAGACTGAAAATCAGTATTCTCAGTTGAATTATATACTGGCTTATGAAGTGTTGTGTCTTCACTAATGCAAGTACGTCTTATTTTGTGAGCACTGCAAAAAGATTATATTGTTAATATACATAAAATTTTATTTCAGCCAAGTATGTTCTCAAGGGGAGTTCTAGGAGGCAAAAGGTCCTTGTTACTTGGAACATCATTAAAAGTATTTTGTGACCTTTGTAGTGGATAATTAGAAAAATGCCTTGTTAAGGTTTATGTGCCATCCATAGCTTTATTGAAACAAAGGACCTGTGTGCGATTTCAAAGATTCTGTACAGATCAAGAATTGTTGTCTTTGACATAACCCTTATCAAGAACATCACACAAGAAATGAAGAATTGGCAATAAAATATCCCCTGTACTGGATTTGGGAAGTAACCAAACTGATTACAAAGAAAGATTGTAAATTGATTTAAAATGTGAAAGGGTTGTATTAAGCTTGAAGACTGCTGTACTTGTTCCATATCTTTAGAAGTGACTGGTTGAAGACTGACTTGCCCATAGTCTGAAACAGACTTTTTATCATCTGTCTGCTGGATGGAACAATACAGGCATGTTTCATTTATTTAGAGTATGGCCAAGGGCCAAAGAAAGATTAAAAATGAAAGCAAGAATCAGTGCAATGGTTGTTCCTGTAAGAGTTAGGCATTTGGACTGCAATATCAGCAAATCCGCCCACAAAAGATATATTCCTACAACACAGGATTTGCATTTTATGTTCTGGAAAAGCAATTGATACGGTAAGGACAGGCTTACCCATTACTCCAGCAGTTGAATTTGGAATGCATTTGGCACTTACAAGAGTAAACGAAAGCAATTGACATATTTGAATAAGTTGTTTTGTGAGCAGCAGAACTAATGAAGGCAAACAAATTCTAAAAGGAACAAATTGTTCCTTATGGATTTCTATCTTTGCTTTTCAGTCTCCCTCATCCTAACCCCAGCTTCCCTGCCCAGGTCCTCAGCACCATTTGAGCCAGATGAGACTCATCCTATGCTGCAGCTTACCCAGAGCTGGGGTGTGCTGTTGGCTCCCTGGCCCCAGCCAGCCAGGCTCTGCAATAGCTGAGCTCATCGGGTCTCTGTCTCAGTCAGGGCAAGTTGTCTGAGGACTTCTGTCCTCCAGAAGACCTTCATTGTTTTATAGATGCCTAAGATGGGATCAAGCCTGCCTGAGGGACATAACTTGAGCTTAAATTCAAGAAACCCAGGAAGCCAGCCTTATTCCGGTGTTTCTGCCCTACCGAAAGCAATAATAGATCATTGCTGCCTTGCCTAGACATCTAATTTTTGCAGACATGGTCTGCCTTCAGAGAGATCCAAAATTATTCACCTCTCTCCACTGACTGTAGAGGGAAACTTTGCTTTAGGAGGGCTTATTCAACAGTTTCCTGAAATGCTCAAATTAAGAACCTAAGATAAGATTCTAGCTTGAGCCTTATTCTTACTAATTTGATTGAAACTGGCCATGGAGGTCAGGAGAGAAGGACAGACAGATTGGCCCATTGTGGTAGTTATGGGGGAAAAAAGTAGTGATTAGGAAATGTGTATTTAATATAGTGATTTATCTGCTTTAATATTGCTCTAGATTATCTAGAAAAATACTGCAAAGAGTACAATAAATTTTCATTTAGTTTCATTAAAACCTTTTTTTGAGTAGTTGAATACCAGTCCAAATCGTGTGTCTACCTGGAACAATTTAATTCAAGAAATGTAGAAGAGTTCAATCTAAGATTTCATTTCAGGTAAAGGAACTGATTCCGCTATGTCCATCATTAGTGAGTTTAACAGAAGACTAAAACTTTTTGAACACAAACTCAGATGAATTCAGGTTTACTAATACACATGTGTCTCCTGAAGTCCAAACCTTTCTCCAATATATGTTTTTAATTATTCCTTAACCCTCAGGTTGAGCAGAGATCCACTCTTTTATGATTTAATCCCCCTCAACTGGTTTTTTGTTTGTTTTTTGTTTGTTTGTTTGTTTTTTGTTTTTTTTTTAATTAAGGGCCAGTATGGCCAGGATATACATTCATGAAAAGTGCTAATGAACCTCTAATCACCTGGGTTGCCTTTGTCTCAGAGACATTACCCATAGGTACTATCTTCTTCTGTAAGCAGTGACATTGGAGTTAAGGAAAAGCAATTCTCCTTGCTACCAGCAACCAACCTGCCTTCAAAGGGCAAGTGAGTGAGTTCCTTTGGCTCCTCCAATTCACATGCAGTGAGGCCTTGCTGCTTCTCTTCCCCAATGTGCAAATGCACTCAGAGTCTTCTATGGTCTGGCTCCAGACCCATCTGCAGTCACATTTTTCTTCACAGAGGTGAAATAAAATTTTACAAGTCAGTTTTGCTTAAGCAGCAGAATGCCTGGGGAACCATCCTGGACTCAGAGAGAGGTATTTCCATTGAGGTACTAAAACCACTAAAGTACTAAAACTATTATCTAGATGTTTCTGAAAAAGAAGAAAACCTACGTAATATGCCCCCTCCCGGTTTTATTTGTGCAATACATAATTTGTGAATTATATAGAACACATCTAGGACAGTATCAGTCCTTAGGGAGAATATCTTTGTTCTGCCTTGCAGGATTTCCATATTCAATGCACTTAGAAGTTGAGCAGTAAACAAAAACTAACACCTTTTTCTTTTGTTAAACTAAGAATTTTATGTTCTACTCTTAAGTGATTTAATGTGGAAATTCTGAGGGACAAAAAGCAGAAAAAGGAAAAAGCAATTGGAAATAAAACCACAAGAAATGAGAATTTTGACAAAGAGGATGAAAAGATACAGAAAGAAACAGAAAAGTGAAATTTGTCTAGTGAGAGAGAAGGAAGGAGTAATTGCAGGGAACACCAAGAATTTCCTACCCATGGGACCATATTAGTGGTCAGAAGGAAGCTGCTGTACCCAGCAGAGACCCAGATTTGTCAGAGACCCTGGGGTTGTCTTGCCAGAAACCAGACCCAATTTCCAAATGCCAATCAAAACAGGAGTAGAGATGAAGAAAGCTTTTACCCTTAAATAAAAAGCTTTGCCTTAAATAAAAACTTTCACAGGACTTTTCCCCTTCTCTTCTACTGCATGAAAAATAGAAAACTTTAGGAACGGTTGTAGATGTATGTGTTCAAGGACTTGGTTATAATGCATCTTGGACAGCCAAAGGGGGATAGAAATGGAATGAATTTTTGTTGTTGTTGTTGCATTTTGGTTTTCAGTTTTTATTTAAAAAAAATGCTCTTTAGCTTAGGTCTCTACCTAGTTTTTTTTTGTAACCTAGATATAAAACAGTTTGGCTCCATCTTAACTGGCCAGCCAAACTGTATTACAAGGTCAGGCCATAAACAAATTTAACAACTGTTGTTAATTAAATAGTTATTGTAGTATAGGTGGGGTCAAGTAAAGGGTATGTGTGGGAGGGGAGGGAAAGAGAGGGCTTAAGTGGCAAAAAGTGGGGGAATCTTGGCTCCTGACTTAGAAGGCGTGAACAAGTAAGAACTCTGTGGAAAAGACCTCTGGGACATAACAATAACAGTTAGCATTTCGATTTTTGGTGAAAAAATCAAGCAATTAATTGCAAAAATCCCAACTTATTCTCTCATGTACACTTTCCTATATTGTGAAACCATCTTGGTAAGTAAGACTTGGCTTTCTTCAAGCAGAAATCCTGTATCTACCTCTATCAGTGGTATCACTTCAACAACATATTAATGCCTCCCCATGCCAGGTTGTTGTCCAAATTCCAGCTTGTTGAAAGAGTTGTTGCAGAATGGGAATTCCACTTGGAGATTTATAGAAGAGCAAAAAGGAAAGAAAAAAAAAGAGGATTACATTTAATTTTTATACTCAGAAATATGCTTTTCTTGTCATGAAAGTGGAACCCCCGCCTGCATGTTTGCAGCCTGCCTTGCATACTGATTTTGTGTGTGCCTAGCTAAAAACAGTGCCTGTGATATGATCTGATCTTGACTCTACAGAGGAAGGCAGGAGGAGCAAAATTTATGTTTCAGGTCTGTAAGGCATTTTAAAGTTAATCGGGTCCTTTGGGCCTGATATAATTTGCGTAAGATTGCTGTTGATGATTGGAATAGCTATTTAAGATTTTTGTTAATAGTCTGTTACATGGACCCAGTGGAAAGATTCCAATAGCAGTCTGTTAGTTTTTCCCTGTCACATTCAGGTTACAGACCCTTCACAGATGTTGTAAATAGACATCAATACTAAAAGGGAATATTACACAAATTAAAATCATAAGTGTGCTCAAACTGCCAACACAGACATTTTGTTAAAAACATCTGTCACGTAAAAGCAAACATTTAAGGCCATTATATTTATAACAATTGTTTTCATTTTTAATATGTACTACATGTTTTTCTTTTCTTCTGTTATTATTGACTTGAATACTTTTTCTTAGACTTTAATGCTTATTTTTTTCTAACATTACTTATGTTCTTGACCATATAAATAATAGTGTGGGCTTTTAATGAAAAGAAATAAATCTCAGTGGTTGGAAATCTAGTGGATATTTGCACAATGAATGAGTCAACTGAGAATCCAACACCATGTTCTCAAAAACAATATAGTTATCAAATATTACAAACACAGATATTAAACTGGATGTCTGTTCAATTACATCCAGTTATTTAATTCTGTTTTGAAATTAATTTCTTGGGTGAAAAGGATAAATGACATAAAACTGTCCTATTCTGGGCCTTTTTGTTGCATTACTGCTGATGCAGCTGTTCTAGTTGTACAAATATTCACCATAACACTGGGCAATAGAGCCTGCTAAAGCTGGACAGCCCTGGGGTGCTTTCTTCCTAGCACACCTCGCACTGGTGTTATCCACACTTCCCTTCTCCTTTTCCACTGCTGCCTGCAGTTTCTGGGTACAGCCTCCGTGAAATCTCTTAGCCCAAGCTGCTCTAGGCTTGTCTCACCGGTGTTGACCTCTTAGGCTGTTTCTACTACAAAATAAAAGAGGGTTAAAAACTATCAGTGCCTTCATTTACCGTGCTTAAGGCTCTTCTCTCTTAGATTTGCTTTGAGGAGAGCTATTTAGAGCTAAGGCAGGAAAGGAGCTAACAGTGAAAAAGTGGAGTGAGACCTTGTGCTCAATCTCAGCCATGTCTCCTTCCATTAGTAGCAGCCCACCTTCATACTTCTAACACTGCAAGCTTGTCATAAGATTATGTAAATGCAACAAGTTGTCACAATGGGAAGGCTTTGCTGCTCATGGTACAACAGCCTTGGTCTGGTTAAAATCAGTACTTGCTGTTTTCTTTATTACCTGTGTTCTGAAAACCACTTAAATCTTCAAGTTCACACTTAGCTTTTCCTTAGGTCAGTAAGATATTTCTTGATATAAGGCACCCATATAATTAGAGGCAGTTGAAGAACAGTTGCAGCCTCTTGAGACACTGGTTTTTGCATGGCACAGGGCCTGTGCTGACCCTTTACAAATATAAATAGAGACACAGCCCATGGTGTGGTGAATTGTTAAACCAACTCAGACTCACAAATAAAACCTGTGAAAAATGTAAATACTGGCTTCTGGTTCCACTCAAAAATTTAGCAGATCCCATAAAGAGATTATGAGATATTCTCTTGTGTAGGACTGAATAAGCCAGGCTCACAGCACCATAGAAAATCAGTTGGAAGAGATATCTAGAGATTGCCTGGTCATCCAGTCTAACCTCCTCTTGAAGCAGGACTGTCAACAGTGCTAGAGCAGCCATTAGTCTGAAAGAATACTATGATTTTTTTTCATTGCTGTGCGTGATAGCGTATCATTACCCTTTAAAAGTGTTATGTACAATTTCTTCAGAATTATCCTGCATGTCAGGATCAGGCCCAGGTGACTCAATAAAGGCACTATATGTTAAAAAGTGCCATTATTAAGATCACTGTAAAGCCAAAACCAGAAGTCACTGGGCTTCACTGAGTTGTTGAAATGCACTCAAGAGTCAGACGGTAAAGGGTATCCCTGTAGCATCCCACTTCTGCAGCAGAGTTCTTGTTTACTGTTAAGTCCTATCATAACTCTCTGCCAGCCTCTACAGATGCCTCTTTATGGAACTAGGGAATCTCAACTAGATGCCTTTATTTAGGCACCTGAATATGAACTCTGCTGACAGCAGGAAGTAGATTTCCGCTGATTGCAACAGGAGCTTATACAGCGTGCTCACCTGCATATAGACACCGATAGGATCCAGATCCTATCTTGAATTGCAAAGTAGGAGGTTTCTGGAAGAAAATTTTTGAACACTGTTTTGAATTTTGTTCATTACCCATTTTTATTGTGGAGATACATGTCCATATCTCTAATGTTTCAAATGAAATAATGAGGAAGCTGTCCTATATGAACCTGGCCTCTCAGTCCATGCAGTAAGCCAGCCTTACTCACCTAAAACATCAGAATTTAAGCTTCTCTCACATATTCTTCAGGGTTTCTATGCTGTCTAACTGACCCTTAACTGTATAATCATTGTAATTCTTTTATTTGAGTATTTAATGATATCTGTTCAATTGTATTATGTTGTTATTTTTCATTTAACAGAAGATACCTGAGAGAAAAAATGAGAAAAGATAGTGAATATGCATAAAAAGGATGAGCTATTACAGTTTCCCCCTCAAAAAATGACATAATGTAATTTTAGGATTTTTCAGTGGGAAAATGGGAACACAAATAAAATGTTGCTGTCAGCATTACTGCTTTTATGAACTGCAAACCAGAACCACCAGGCATTTGAACAGAGAGAGTGTAGATACGAACCTCAGCATCAAGACCCTGAACTGACAGATTCCTGTAAAACACATAACCCCTGGGTACCTGACCTGCACGGGGTCCTGCACTGGAAAAATATAGAATTCCTGCAATATGTCACTTCCTCTGTTTGCTGCTCATACTAATTTTTCTGTGTATCCTACTTCAAGATGCCTAATTTGCTGTGCTCTGCATTAGTTTAGGCAATCATTTCTCAGTTTGTGTATGCCTTGTTCCTTTATTTCATCTCTTTTGCTCTGTTGTATGAATTCTGGTAGCATTGCTTGTCCCTGTTCTTTATGAGCTTAATGGTGCATTTATCTACATGTCTTTCTAATTTAATGCCAAAATATGCTGTTCTCTAGAATTTACCAGGTGTGTCAGTAAAGATTTCGGAAAACAGGTTTAGGATGCATGGACATCCAAAATACTGATTTAGAGCTAAAGGAAAGGAGTTTTCTGGGCAAATGAATTGGAAGGTTTGGCAGGAAACAAAATGTGAGGCTATTTTTCTTTTTCAGAAAGAATTAAGTAATCTAAACTGAGAGGTAGATGAGGGACAGTGTAATCGGTATAGGGATTTGGGGGGGGATTTTTGCAGTAGGTGATTTAATTACATTGCAGCTTTGCATTGCAACTAGACTGCTGAGACAGAGGTGAACTACCATGGGGAAGAGACAGCATGCAAATATTAGCTGCAAATCCAGTCATACATCATCTCTTGGTAACTCCATGTGCCCTCTTGTCTTGCAGAAAAGTGGTCCTTTGAAATCTCTTGCCTCTCAGCCAAAGACAGGTTGAAAAGTAGCAGTCCCCTGGAACCAGAGAGAAAAGGCTGTGCTGGGCCAACAGGCTGGCAAAACACAGCTGCTAACTGTGTGCACTGGCAGGTTGGGAAAACATAATATCTCGTATCTGGGGCTTTTTTTAGGTCCTTCCAGACCTCAGAAGAAACTTCCGTTGCCTTTTCTGAGTGCTGGCTGAGATCACCTATGGATAGATTTTCACAGTACCCAGTTCATATCCTACTTCAAGCACTCCTTGACAAATATGATTTTGTAAACACTTTGTAGCATGCTGCCTTTGTGTTTTAGTGTTGCATCAATGGCTGATCTCTTCCTTTGAGCATACAGCTGCACAGGAACCTGTATTTATCCTTATATTCACTACGCTTTCAACTGTGTTCAGCTCTTACAAGTGTCTTCTATTTGTTATTTTTCTGTTGAAGCCTTTGTTTGCCTAAGTCTTTGATCTCACATATCCAAACATAAATATTCTCTGAACATTGTACTCAGATGGCCAGAGGAAGGAACAGTCTTTGCAAATATGCATTATGTCAGTATCTCAAAAATCAGGCAAAGTCATACTCATAAACCCAAAGGTTATCCTCTGTTTATGAGACAGTAAGGAGTAGGGAAGCTTCTTATCACTGCATAGAGCAGCTCTGCACAGGAGAAGGGAGGCCCCAGAGAAGGGTCAGTCCTGTGCTGGTGGGGTATTGTGGTTGTATGGTGGGGGTGAACCAGGAGGGCAAGAAAGTCACACAATCCTTTTTTATTCCAGTCTCTTCCTCAGCATAACTCTGAGGTGTCTTATAATCCCCATACCATGGCCTTGGGGTGAAGTGGATAGTGAGTTAAGGCCAGTGAGGTGTGGCTGGGGAGTGCTGTGTCCTCTGGGTACTCTTCATGGTTGCTACTAGGGAGGCTCTTAGAGCCAGCAAGGTCTTTGGTCTCCCCAACAGAACAGCTCCCACGTGGAGTGAGAAGGTAGGGATTTGGCTAGTGCAACATACTTCTATGCTGTAAATTCTCTTCAGTGAGAGACAGAGATGTAACGCTACTTAAAAATGCCTGGGCACCCTGGGAACTGTGTAAATGGTACGACTGAGCTGTCATTTCATAGGGGAGAATCAGAGGATGGGCTATTTTAGCCTCATGAGTTCTCCTAAGGCACATTTATGCTTTCCAGTAGAGTGTCTTCTACAAAGATGACCTCCCAGTTTCTTTGGAATAAACAGAATGAATGTGACTAAAAGACCATCCCCACAAAATGTTACCTGATTACTTCTGATATAATAATAAATTAAATTTTAACAGAAGGAATAAAGTTAAATCTATGCATTTCTTTCACGTCCAGAAATATAAGCTGAAAGCCCTTTTGTTAAGGTTCTCTTTAAAACAGCTCAAATTCTAGACCCAGTCCCTCCTCTGGCATGAATTCCCACAGATGCCTATGCAAGCGTGTCTGCTTCCCTAAATTGTGGATCTGCCCCTGTCATTTTAAAATACAAGTTTTAATTTTGAAACAATTACACTATCTGTCTTGTCTGGAGAGATCCTAAGTTGCTGGGGTTTGTATGTTTTCAACATCTATGCATTCTTTGTATCTATGCACTGGTAAAAGAGGAGGGGGCTCAGTGACTGATCGGAAGGCAGTGTTTGCAATAAGGAGATTCTAGTAATTTCCTTTTAGTTAAAAAAAAACCCCACCCTAAAATATTATTATAACTCAGTTGGCAATGACAGAGCCAAAGGGCCTTAGAGAAAAGGACTCTGGTGGCCTTCAAGACTTAGAGTTGTGGAGGGCATTTGCAAGCCTACGTGCTTTTCTTTCTCCCAGGAGGATATAGAATCACAGAATCATAGGACGGTTTGGATTGGAAGCGACCTTAAGATCACCTAGTTCCAAGGCCCCTGCCATAGCCAGGGGCACCTTCCACTAGACCAGGTTGCTCAAAGCCCCATCCAGTCTGGTCTTGAACATTTCCATGGATGGGGCCCTCCTCTCACCCACTCCAACAGGTCCATGTCATTCCTATGTCGGAGGCCACAGAACTAGGGGACCTATTCTCTCACACATTGTATTTCCTAGCTATGACCCAGCATGTATGACATACTGGGCAGGACCAGTGCACTAGCCATGAGGAAAACAGTTATAAAGAGAAGGTGAACTGCATTTTGGCTGACAGTGCACAAATTTCCCAAGTATGGCTCCTGCAAAAACAACTGTCAGCTATCTCACGAGTTTGCCATGCAAAGTGGGTAGATAAGAAGTTCAATCTTTATTTTTTGTCAGTGTCCTGAATGAACTGTCTTTCTACCATTACATATGGGATCCATAGGGGAGTATGTTAGGAATCTGCACTGCCTGCCCATCGTGCCTCAACTCCCCTAGAGTATAATTTAATCTCTCTTCTGCCATTATTCACATGCTGCCATTCAGGCTTTTCCTCAGTACCTCATCAATGGAGGGTAAGTGCAGCACAGGATTTGGTCCTTTCACTTCGATTTTTACGGTTTGTTCTTGTATAAACACATTTCAAGGAGTTTTACAAAAGCTGCATAATTCAAGACAGCTTTTGGCACAATGAAAAGAAGTGAAAAGAGAGCAGAAAAGATCCTTTCATTCTGATTTCAAAATGAAGGAGTAAAAAGTGTCCCAGACATCTGAGATGGGAAGGTCCAGAAAAGACTTCTTAGCAACCCCCTATCTACATAAACTGTGAGACAAATGAGCCAGTATGAAATGTTGTGAAAAACCACAGTAGATCCAGCCTGTATTTTTCAGGGTCTCAGGGACGGAAAAAACCCCAACACTTATTCAACATAAATTTTGTTGGGAATTTTCTCCTTAGGCTGACCTTCCAGACAAGAAACAGCACTCTGCAAGAAACAACACTGGAAAACTCTGCTTTTACTAAAAAAAAAATATAAAATAAAAAGGAAACTTCTAATTAATATTGTATTTGAGGCTATTTATTTAGCCACTTAAAAGTTATTTAAAATCACTTGAAAAAATTAATTACAAGTCACTGTAAGAAAATACTAAAAAGTCCACATTGTTGCTTAAATGTAACCATACTGTGGTGACTGAGATGTGTTGCTGAATCTCACCTGCTTTCCAGCTGCTACGCTAGACAGGCACTGGTCTGCCATAGCCCTGTGTCTCATATGTCAGCCCTATGTGGATGTCTTTGGATACTTTACAGCACCCTATTCTTCTCAGAGGCAGCAGCTGACCCAGATCATTTCTTCCTTGCCACCTTTCTGAGGCCCAAAACTGAAACTCGTTCACCAATGTATATTCTGTGGAAGTCAAAGGTGAAGTCAGAGAAATCTGACATCCATCTGGCTGTTATGTTGGTTTCCCATTTACCTGCTGAGCTAACTCTTGGTCTGGTTTGGGAGCCCTATGTAACTAGTTCTCGCTCTGCCATGAGTATGACCTACAGAATTACCTTTACATATATTTCACGAGCTCTGGGGGGAAAATTCCGAGCAAAAGCAGACAGATACCTGGACAGATTCCCAGATCTTTGGGAGGGGGTAGGGAGAAGATTTCTGCAAGTTTTTTCTACTCAGGAAGAGATAGAGTATGTATTGTATCCAGTGCACGTCTTTTTTCCAAATGTTCTTGCATTAAGTAAGCATAACCATCCATAATATAAACTCTAAATAACCCACCACATGGTATGAATCTATAGGTAAGTGAAATTAGAAATGGTTCAAATGAAGTCTGCCAGAACTGAAAGTTTCTTTCTTTGTTGTTGTTGTTGTTGTTGTTGTTGTTGTTGTTGTTGTTGGCCTGTAATGGAAAGTAGAAAATTATACTCCTGGACTTTTTACATCTTCCAACTAACTTTCAGTTTGACTATGGGACATTCAGGTGAGTGAAGATACAAAAGATTCATTGTAAAAGGTCCAAAAGCCCATTGCAATTTGAAACATGCATGAATGAAGATCTGTACAGGAAAATTAACCACTCCAACTATTCAAGAAAATAATAACATCTTGCCTATATGAACAGGACCAAAACATACATGTGTTTTACAATCCTGTTAATGCATCTAATAGAATCTGTTTCTTTTTAAGCATATTGCCTTAATAGAATCATAGAATAATAATGAGATGTGTTTTGTCTAAATTTCCATACTAAGGAACTCAATACTCTTTGGTCAAGGACATACCTTAACAGTGGCAATGTAATTGAATTATGTTTTTTAAATGCTTACCTGTCCAAAACATATTGCATTTAATTAACAGAGCGGCAAAAAGGAAATTAAATTTGGGTTAATTTTCATATTATAGTAATGCAATGCTAATTTATAATGACATTTAAAAGCAAAGCATCTATAGCAAACATCAGGAATTTGTCAGTAATTGAGGTGGGGTTTTTTTCCATTACAAGGACTATACTATGAGCCAATTTCAGGGTCAGATGTGGCTCTGATCTGGGTGGGGCCTGCAATGTAGCTACACAAATGCTCCTGTGTCATGCTGCTCCTCTGGGTGGTGATAATGGGAGCAGGAGAGCCATATTATCTTCACTTTGGCTTGTAAGCACATCCCTGACTTCTGCCATCAAACAGTTTGACAGTTTGAGGTTGTTTTTTATTTTTTAATCATTATTATTATTATTTTTTATTTTTCTTTTCTATCCATATTCTTCACTTTGTTTATAGAAATTGCACATTTGATTGTCACACATTTGATTGAAAAACACTATGTGAAAACAGGTTAGATTTGGGAGAGGATTTGCATGCAATTCCAAAGATCTAAGACCAATCCTGCAAACTTACCTAAGATGCAAAGCCACAGTGGACTTAATAGCAGTCCATGACAATATTTGCAGAATAAGACCGTACACTGCACAGGCCCTTCTTTCTAGAGAAATTAGTTTTGTATTTTTAGTCTTTGCAATATTCTTCATTTTTTAACCTTTGGAAGAAAAACCAAAAACAAAACACGAAGTTCAATACTTCCAGCAAATCTCTAAGGAAACTCCTAACTAAATTATGCAAACCATCAAGTTTATGGCTATGGCTGTTAAACTCAGTTGCTGTCTAATTGTATTAATTCTTTAGCTTGAGCTGTAGGAGAGGGACTGAGCCATAATATAATTGGATTAAAACTAGAGTATGCCCCATGTAGAGACCCTGGTCCTCTCCCAGGACTAGATGACAGAGGGATTTGGATGAAAGTGAACAGGCTGTCATCACTTCTTCATATACTGAAAAACTAACCACACATAAAGATTTTTCTCCCAGGCTGACCCTATTTTTGCTTCACATCTTCATTGTGGATTCATCCAGGCTTTTGGAAAAGGCACAGCCTGCCTTCTTCTCTGATTAGGCAACAGTGAGACCCTGGAGTTCAGGGACTGTCTTTTCTGAAGCTTCACCAGCATGGTCTGGTCAACCTGCATACCCAGTGTAGTCACCAGCACTGCCCCAGGTGGAGGGTCTGTGATATGATCCTGGCAGTGACATCAGTCAGAACTCCAAGAAAAGCTTGGAGTGCTTGAAAAGCATCTAGGCTAAAGGAAAGTCAGAGCATCATCTGAAAGTTGGAACAGATGTCATCTTTTCCCATTTCTGTCAGTCTAGACCCTGGCAGAAGGTCTATCTGGATTAATGGTGTTCATTTAGCAGGCACCACCTGACTTTAGTTTACACAGCATGGGACAAGCCTTCTCCCAAGCAAACTGCATCCATACCATCTTGGCTCAAGATTTCCTGCGGGCCCCACGTGACACACTTTGCCATCAGGTGCCAGCCTTATTCTGTGCAATCTTTTCAGCTCAAAGTTTCTAAAAAATCGCCGACCAAGGCTGCAGCCCACTAGTGATGTTTTTACAATACTGTGAGGTCCATGTTTCATGCCCTGGACTATGACATAAAAGCATAGTGGGAATTTTGACAAGGAAAGTCTGCTGGAATAGCTTTAGGGAATGGTATAAGACGGAGAGGAACAAAGGAGGCACAGGCTTGACTAAAACTGTGCTTGGGCATTATGTTGGACAAAGCTGTTTGGAGAGGTCCAAAAATAAACCAGTAAGTAGCACTAATGGAGCCTGGTCCTCCTTTCCTTAGCAGCACAGAAATACTCAGAGGTGGCATTGCATAGCTGTGTCTGCTCCCTGCAATTAAAACCTGCAGGCAAGGACAGTCTGCCTCTAAGTCACACTGGGCCAAATGTTCCACATCACTGCTGAATTTAAGCTGTGCTGCTTGTACACAGCCATGAAGAGAGTTTATACTGCCCATCGAGTGCCCTGTGCTGGCTTCCCAGCTCAGAGCAGTTCTCCAGCAGCTGGAAGACGGGTGGAAGGACACACAGCAAATTAGCGTTTCCCTCAGCCGAAACTGCGATTGTAAATAGGAGCAGTTAGTTATCTACCAGGGTCCCACTGGTCTGTGTTCCCCAGGGCCAGAAGTTCAGGCTTACATCTACCTTCTCTCTGCTAAGACTGCTGCTTCTCCAGGATGTGCCTGACGAGAGTCCAAACCCCTCTTTCTGGCATGAGGGCTTGGCATGTGTATTTGTCTGAGCACCTGATGACGATGAGGACAGTGCTAAGGTCAGAGGGATGAGCATGACAGAATACAGGAACTTGATGTGTACATCCTTAGCTACAATATTCCTTGAATGTACTTTTGTGGGTTCAAGAAATCACAGCATTTATGCACTGGCTGCTAACAGCATCACTTTATACTATCTTCCATTTCTTTCACACATGACTTTCTGAAAGGACTGAATAAAATGAATTATTTTAAGAGTTTTATTAAATAACTTTGGTTTATGTTAGTATATGCCTCGAGATTGTCAACATATGTCCCATTTCTGGGTATTTTTAAGCTGGAGTGGGCAAGGCTCTGAAAAATACATGTGGGAAACCATCAGAACTAGCAGAAGAGATGTGTGACACTGAGTGTTATCAAAACCAGCCTAAAACCCCTTTCAAAAATATCCGTGATTGTTGCTCAATGGTTTGAAGAAACATTTCCCATTTAAATGTTCTCTTATTCTGTAAATGAACTATGTTATTCATCTTTGGTCTGTCAGATAAAGAAAAAATGTACATATGATTTAATCCCTTAGTTGGTTTATAACCTTAGAACTCAAGCAGGAGAGTCACAAATCCGTGCAGACATCTGAATGCTGACTTTTGCATTTGGATTTCTGATTTAGCTGAAAAATATATAAAAAACTTGTGCAGGCAAACAGCTCCCTTTTGGCTACACATCTGTACAGGCTCAAGAGCATCGTATATTTCTGCACAGATCTGGAATAAATTGTGCTCAATGAATTGGTCCCTCGTATGCTTGTTTCAAACAGCAGACTTGGAAGAATTCATGTATCATGGGAGCATCAACAGCATAACAATACCTCTTTGGTCCAATCTAGTGGGAGCTGCCATCATAAATGTGGAAGGTGGGTAGATGCAGAAATAAATAATTTGGAGGAGATGGAAATGTACTTACAGATCAATATTAGTAACTGCAAGCTACATTCAGCTTTTCAGACATTAGTTTTGCATTTTGAAAACTCCACAATGACTCTGCAGAAAAGTACTTTTGGTGGTTGGGATTCATCTACCTGAACTCAGCCATCCAGAAGAGAGGTACCTACTCTGAGCCATCCATCTAGAAACATCATTTATAGTGAGTCCTGGGCAGTTTGACGATGGAATATGTCACCATGTGAGATTGATTTTTTGTCCATTGACAAAAGGGAAAAGACCTATGACTCCATTTAAAGTGGTACGCTTAAGTTTTATCCAGCTAAAATTAGGAATTTACTGCTTAATGTGTGTACTCAGTAGGCCCTTTACCCAGCCCATGAGCATAAATGGCAAACAAGTGTTCGGTACTGACAACAGAGTTTATTAGTGGTTTTGTTTCATCCACATGCCACTTAGAAGTCCTGACTCAGCCCCTTTTTTTAGACAAATGATGTGTCATATTCATTTTCTTTAATAGGATATTTGTATGCCATTCTTCTCCCATGAACATAAACAGCTCTCAGCCATCACTAACTCTGAACAAACAGCCAGCCTTTCATTTGGCTGCTCAGCTGAGCATTCACCCATATAAACTGCTCACGTGTTGCTATGCAGATTTCAAACCTGAAAGTTTGGTTTTCTTTCATGACTGGGATTTTGCAAGAGCGGGTAAAAACTGTGCAAAGATTTATCATTCCTGCTGTTCACCCAGCCTAATTTTTGGCTCTGCTTCAACCTCTTTCTATTCCTATTTTCCCAAGAATGTTTCCCCTTTGAAAGTCAGCTTCATTAATGCAAAATTCAAAACTATTTAGAGACTCCCTCCCACCTTTCTAGCCAGCTCACATCCTCTCTAGGAGCCTTGCAGGTCTGTCCATACCAAGCCAGGCTCCTTTCCAGGCCTGTCCAGTCAGAGTCCTGCCACCTGATATCCTGTATTCAGCACAAGCTGAAGTCTCTCAGCTCTTTTAAGCTCAATTTTCTCCCTCTGGACTCCTTGCTGAATTTAGGTTGCCCATAATGATTCCCAGAAGGTCCAATTATGAGTCACTTGCTCTTAACACATGAAACATCCTTCAGCACATCTGCAAAGTAAACTGTAGCTAGCACAGGTGAGACTAAGCCTGTAGCAACTCCCTTCCATGCCAAATAATGTGTATTTAGACTTCCAGAAAAATGTAAATCATTCTCATAGCCCTGCTTCTAAAGACACAGGACAGTATTTATTTGTGTTTTTTAATTAATAGATTAATAATTAGTCCCACTTATTGCTGGCTAATATTAATATTGCTACTCTTAGGTTAGTAGTGGTAACAGTCTGATGAACACTGTATATTGGCAAAAGTATCACCAAGGAAAGTTATCTCCTGCCACTTCTTCATGCCTCAAACCATTCCTCCCTATGCAAGGACAGCAGACTCCATATCTGCAAAATTAGCTATCCCAGGGAGGGGAAACACTCTGAAGTGTTTTTGCTGGCTAGGTTTAAACTCAGATCAGCTTCTCACTCCAGTTCTCTGCACAACTACGACGGAGGAGGTGATGCAGAAGTGGGAATGCAAGGCCAGACTGGGAGAAGGTAAGGCTGTGTCTTTCAGCACCGATGCCCCTTTATACTGACTTTCAGTATCCATTGAATTACAGATTCCATTAGTTTACCTGATGTTGCCCCTAAGGAAAATGCAAATTGCATCTCTTCCAGAGACACAAGAAATTTTAAAAAATAATCATGTTATATGGTGGAAACTGTTCTGAGAACAAAATCGTCAGTTCAGGTAATTGCATTTACTTCAGTTTCTGCCAAACTTTACTTCCTAGATTTTATGGGGAGCTCTTAATGGTTTCAGATTTTTTAAAAAACAAAGCTTCTGTGACTTATGAACCATCAATTAATAGTTAAGAAAAGTGTATACAGTATCTGAAACAGTTAATTCAGAATGATAAAGCTGTATTTCACTCATCCAGGAAAAATACTGACCCTTTCTTTACTCCAACATCAACATATTTACCACTGGGCTGGAGGGAAGACAACACCCTAGGTATACTCTAAAGAATAAAGTTATTTTCACTTGCAGGAATTTTCATTACTTTTACCCTCACAAATACAGCACAGATGTGGATATTAGGAGAAAGCATTTGAAAAGCCATAAAACTGCTACTCATTTTATCATCTACTTATAGTCTCTTTATGAAAGACTGTCTTTAGCTACAGCAGTGCATTAGTCAGCTGTGCTCAGCACTGACACATCGCAGATGAACTGGTCTGTGTGCTGCTCCTGCGGTGCTCTAAAGCTGATAAAACTCAGCAGCTGTTATTTTCACTGGCTTATGCAGCACATAGTGGGTGTTCTGGTCACTTTATAAATATCACCTTTACACTTCTAAATGCTTATAAGCACATTTATTTCTAGCAGAGTATCTCCACTCAGGTGCAATGTGTATTTAGTTGGTGTTATATAAAAAGGTCAGTTCTGAGGGCAAAATGTCTCCCCAGAATGACACATGAGAGTGAAAATATTTTTGCATGTGTATCCTAGAAACATACACCCAAGTCTGGTCAAGTGTTCACCACAGGAAGAGCCACACTGGTGGAAGAGGCTGCAAGGCCCAGCTTCTGTGCCTGGGCCTTGGCTGCAGAGTCCCAGTCCCAGAGCTGAGGCAGCAGAACCAGCCACATGGGCTGTCTGCACCAGGCCAATGCTAAGCCACCCACACTAATTCAGTTGTTCATAGTTTTGTGAGTGAACTGGACTGACTACGTGCTTTCAGGAGAAAGGACAATCCCAGATGGTCCTGTCAGGGATCTGACCTGTAGCAGGAGAATGGGAAGAAGGTGGAAAGGTGCAATAGGGAAAAGAAGTCTGCAAAATTCCGGCCGCCATGGAAAAAGGATTGAGCATTCACTTGCCCCTTTCAGTCCAAGACTGATATGCTCTAAGGGAGCCAGGTTGAAAACAAACACAGGGAAGTGATTCCTCAAGCAGCCAGTGGGAATGGACTTTTTTGACAAAAGACATTGTGACTGCATATGTTTAAAGGGAGAGTGGACAAGCACTTGGAGAAAGGTTACTATGGGTTGCTAAACAAAAGAAACTGTCACAGGCACCAAAAAATGCCTCTAGTCGAGAAAGGTCAGAGATAAGAGCAGGGATAAGTGAAATGCTTATTACTGCTGCCCACCTCTCCGTTTAGTAGCAGCAGAGCCCAGGTATATTTGCCCTTAGCATATAGGAATGTTCCACTTGCTTTGCTCTTGTGACAGCTCCAAGGATCACGCTTGAGGGGAGGGGAGGGAAGGGAAATAACATTAGGAGAACCTAATCAAGTTCAAATTAGAACAGTACATTCTGGGAAGACATGTAGTGCGTTTCCTGGAAATGTAGTCTCTCCTGAGCATAGGTGCTCCCTAAGGTCCTGCTCCACCAGAGCCATTCCATCAGCACTATAATGTGCAACAGCAACAGCAGCAACCCACAGCAGTGCAGAACCCAACCATTCCTTCTAAATGCTCTTGTCACCAGCTGGAGACAAGGGCTTATGGACTCAAAGCCACTTGAGCTTTTTAGAAGTTAATATCAGGTTGGCTTTGGCTTTGGAGCTAAATGCTACGAAACCTCAGCCTCCCCTTCTCCCCCTTGCAGTCCAGACACTCAAGGGCAGTGAGAGCATCCCAGATCTACACCACCAAATGCTCCAACACTGTCTGCAATGCCTCATTGTTCCAATACCTTCAGTGTGTTCCAACTCAAACAAGAAACAGTGAGCATGCCACAGATGGGGGAAATGGGCTTTTCCCTGTGCACCAATGGAGATGAAGTGGCACGTGGCACTAGCCCAGCAGCCCCTCCTTACCCAAGAGGCACCGAGCTGGGACAGCAGACTGCTGCAGGTGCAGAAAAGACATGGAGTTTGAGTCTCCCCACAGAATTCCTATGTTCCTTCCAAAGTCACAATATTTTAATTGATATTTCTTATGAGAATTCAACAGGTGCAACATAAATCCCATGGATTTTGCTGAATCCCACAAAACCTTGACTTTCATTTTGGAAGGACGAGGCGGAGGGGGGGAGAGGAGTTTTTTTTGCTCTTTGGGTTTTTAGCCTTGAGCTACATGAGACAGAAAAAATGCTGTATTTGCTCAAAGTGCTGCCAGATTAAAATAAACAGCTATTCATCTTATTTTTCTGAAAGGATGGTTAAGTCATTGAGAAAACCTCATTGACTGTAGAAATACATTCAGTTATAGCACAAGTACAGTGGGGAAAAACTTGGCTTTTCCTTATACATCCTGGAGTGGGGGGCAAGAGTTCCTACATCAATTTCTGACCCTTCAGACATGCTTGGCAAAAGCAGACAGGAGAGCAGCAGTGTCAGGAAGAGAATCTCTGGGTTTATGGATAAACAAGAACCTAAAAACAGTTAACAAACCCATTCTGACAAAGTTTTATTTATGAGGTGAAAGGTGCTAGTAACAAAGGTGAATGTCACAACATATGATTTCTTTAGCATTGTCATGATATATCTCCTCTTGGTTTAGTCTCTACTTGACTGGTGGCTAAGTATCTGCAGGACTCCACATAGTACATAGATAAACAACGAGCAGATAGGGAGGCAGATGTCAGAAATAAGGACAGACTTCTACTTCTCATTTTTTACAATTGGAGCGTTTGTTAGATGGTTTGAAGATTTTTATGTTTCTGCATTAAAAAGTTTTATAAAATGTTAATCTAGCCCAAAACTTCAGACCACCTAGGAAGACTATATTTCTAGCACTTAAAAGTGGTCAAGCTGATAAACTGCAAATCTGTGTGTTCTTCTCCATGTTCCTGTACCCATCCTCCACTATTTTACCATACTTGCAGTTTGGTTCAAGTGCCTGGCAGAGGCCCTGCGCTGATGCTAGGCCAGTCTGATAGTCCCGTATAGGAAGGAACAGATGTCTGCTGACAGATAACTCAACTGATGGATGAGGAAAAAAGCTTTTTTCTTTTAAAATAAATACTAGTGCCCAGCATCACAACAACAGCAACAGTAAAACTGTTGGTAGAAGTAATAAAATGCTAACACTGATAATAATAACAATGAGCTTTACTGAGAACATAGTGAAGATCCTTAAATCCTATGATACTAATTTCATTTAGCACAGTGAGACATGATTTTAAAGCAGAAAAAAAAGACTAAGTAGACGGGACAATCTCTCATTCCTTTTCATTATATGTAGTAGAGGGGGAAAAATGGTGCTTTTTGTTTTCCACCAAAAATTTGAGGTTTTTCTATGGGATGAAAATTTGAAATATCAAAGTTGTTACAAATCAAAATCTAAAGCAATACAAAACACAAAATATGGACCAACACAAACAAAACACTTATCTTACTGCTCCTTGGTGCCTTTTGTCTATACCTTGGCTTAAAAGCAAGATGAAAAAACATTGCATTAAAATAAAATAAAAATGTGCCTGTAGCACTGCATGGGGTTGTTGTGGCCAAAGTGCAGGACCCGGCACTTGGCCTTGTTGAACCTCATCCCGTTG
>JAWWLV010000001.1:53376163-53437119 GCA_035041135.1 Platyrinchus mystaceus
TGCTGTGTGATTGCACTTAGGATGATCTGCTCCATAACCTTGCCAGGCACTGAGGTCAGGCTGACAGGCCTGTAGTTGCCCGGGTCCTCCTTGCAGCCCTTTTTGTGGATTAGCGTGACATTTGCCAACTTCCAATCATCTGGGACCTCCCCAGTGAGCCAGGACTGCTGGTAAATAATGGAGAGCAGCTTGGTGAGCTCTTCCGCCAGCTCCCTCATCACCCTAGCGTGGATCCCATCTGGTCCCATAGACTTGTGAGGACCCAAGTGGCTCAGCAGGTCATTAACTGTTTCCTCCTGGATTACAGGGGGGCTATTTGGCTTCCTGTCTCTGTCTACTAGTTTGGGAGGCCAGTTGTCCTAAGGACAACCTGTCTTACTGTTGAAAACTGCAGCAAAGAAGGTGTTAAGTACCTCAGCCTTTTCCTCATCTTTGGTGACTATGTTCCCCCTGATGTTCAACAAAGAATGGAGGTTTTCCTTGCCCCTCCTTTTGCTATTAATGAATTTGTAGAAGCACTTCTTGGTATCCCTAACAGAAGTGGCAAGATTGAGTGCAAATTGTGCCTTTGTCTCTCTAATTTTCTTTCCACATGACCTAACTATATTCCTAAACTCTTCATGAGTAGCCAGCCCTTTTTTCCAGAGTTGGTAGGCTGTCCTTTTTCTCCTAATTTCCTTTAAAATCTCCCTGTTCAGCCAGGCTGGCTGTCTTCCCCACCAGCTTGCCTTTTGGCACACTGGGACAACCTGCTCCTGTGTGTTCAAGACTCCCTTTTTGAAGCATATCCATCCCTCTTGGACCCCTTTGTTTTCAAAGGCTGTTTCTCAAGGTACCCTTTGAACCAGTCTTCTGAGCAGGCCGAAATCTGTCCTGTGGAAGTCCAGGGTAGAAGCTTTGTTGATGGCCCTCTTGGCATCCCCGAGCATTGAAAACTCTATTATTTCATGGTCACTGTGCCCCAGACGGCCTCTGACCACCACATCTCCCACCAGCCCCTCTCTGTTTGTGAACAGGTCTAGCGGGGCCCCACCCATGGTAGGCTCATTTACCAGCTGGAGCAGGAAATTATCCTCTATATGCTCTAGGAATCTCCTAGACTGCCTGTTCTCTGCTGTGTGGAGTTCCCAGCGAACATCCAGCAGGTTAAAGTCACCCACAAGAACAAGGGCTGGTGATTTTGAGACATCCGCCAGCTGCTTGTAGAATAATTCATCACCCTCATCATCCTGATTGGGTGGTCTATAACAGACTCCCACCAGGATATCAGCCTTGTTGGCCTTCCCTCTGATTCTGATCCACAGTCACTCAACCTTATCATTACTGACTTCAAGTTCTGAAGTTATGAAGAACATAAGGCTGAGAGAATGTTACCTAAAGTTTAACTAGGGAGCATATGGAAAGTTTAGATAGAAGTCTTTCAAAGAAAAATAATGAGCAGAATTACAGTAGAAACAGTTGCTATATGGATAAGGCAAAATATTTGACAAGGAAAACATCTCTGAGAAGAAAGCACAAGGGTAGAGCTATTATAGCCTCTGAGGCCTTTTCCCTCAGACTTCTTATTTTATAACATATTTCTAAAACACAACACCCACAACTGTTTTTCTTCATCTATCAAAGCATAAAATTGCCAGTCCTTTGACCTAACTTAAATGAAGGAAGTAGCAATGTTAGGTTTAATTAAAAACAGCAAATATTTGTACAGCTGTCCCTGGTTTCACAGCACAGAAATAGGTTTAGCATCAAATCTTACAGTTTTAAGTCCTCTGGGAACTATATACAAAAACATATAGGATCCTTCTGGCTGACTTGCTAAAGCCAAAAATGCCTTTTTTTTGAGTTATTTCAGGTGGGGCTCATTCAGCCTTCCCGTTTCCAACACACTGTTTTCCTACTTGAGGGGTTTTTTTTCCGTCCTTCAAACAGGGTACTCTCAGATTGACAGCTTTGGATGCATTTGATGCATTTTGGGGTTGGGAATAATACTAATAAAACTGAGGGTAGCCTGAGAAGTTCTGACTTATCAGCAGCCTCAGCTTTTTGGTGGAAACCCTGACAACCAGACCTGTCTGGGCATTTCCAGGGGCCGCTGCCTCTCCATGTGGGAGTCACTGGGAGGCACCTGGCATGGGATGCAGAAGTATTAACCAGATCCATGCTGAACATCCCCGAAACTGGGAGGGGTCTGGAACGAAAGGCTTTGCTCCTGGCTCTTGCTCTCCTTTTAAATTACACATTGAAACACATTGTAAAATCCTTCAGCACCGAGCTTTATGATGCAGCCTCCGGAGGGCTGACTCCATACGCACCCCACCCCCTTGATTGGGCCAGCCATGGCAAGCCCATTCCCAGCAGGGACCATGGGAAGATTTACACCGCCGTGTGCTTAAGGGTCAGCAGCCCCAAGCTCTGAACTCACCTGCCTGTTTCTCCAGGGACCCATAGGTTTCAACCTACCGAAGGCAGCCCGGGGGTGCTGGAGAGGCAGGTGGGGCAAGTGGCCACCTGCTGCAGGGCTAGAGATAAGAGGGAAGAAGGAGAGAAGGGGCCTAACTGGGTTAAAAATCTTCACTCATGTCTGGAGCAGGAAGGGAGATGAGAAGGCTGATGGTCAGTTCAGGTGCTCTGCTTGTGTTTGTGGCGCACCAGGCAGGGGCTCTCCGCATCCTCTGGGCTGCTGCAGCCCCCCAGCTTTCCCACAGCCTTCCCACACCCAAACCTCCAGCATCAGCAAGTTTGGCCCAGCTTGGGACAGACCAGGAGAAGAGTTGGAGGTGTTTGATCATGGTGGGGCTCAGGAGCTGAAGGAAGAGAGAAAAATCCTGGGGAAAAGCCCTAAAGAAGGAGAAGAGAGTGGAGATCTGTCTTTCAATGTAGGTGAGCCAAGGCCAGGCAGGCTGGCCCAGCCAAGGGTGGCTAAATATGAGACACTTCAAGAGACAGCTCAGCACAGCAAGATGTTCCAGCTAGTAGAAGCAACTTCCTTACATGCAGAACATCTCCTGTCCCCTCTCCTACAGAAGCATCCTCTTCCTCTCCACCCAAAAGTAAGAGAGAAGCAGATGTACACTGATCTTGGGTTTCTGGCAGAAGGGCAGTGGACTGCACCCGTAATTGCATACACTGGGTTTTGCTAGGACTGGAAGAGTTTAATTTACATTAATTTTCAGTTAAGAAATTTAAGCCTAAAGCCTGCAAAACAGAAAGCTACTGACAGTTCAGTGGAGTTGCATCACAGGGGTTCTGAGAATAAAACACGTTTTGGCAGAATGAAGGCTTACTGACATGCTGAGTAGCCTGGAAAGATTATTAAGAGCTTTTTCAGAAGCCAGCTTCAATATGTCTAAATTTCTAGAAATGCACGTAAAGTCTTAAACTATGAAGCTATTCTCCAGTTCTCAAAGAGTCAAAAAAACCCAACACAAGATGCAGAGATGACCAGTAACCCACAAGTGAAACATGACTGACCCAAAGAGCTCACAGTTGTTCCAAACTGGCACACTATATATCCAGTATATCAGGCCAAATGAACATATACCCGAAAAAATCCTCCATTTTCCAATAAATACAATTGTTATGCATATTACCACAGGAAGAAGTCTAAGAAAAAGCCTAAGAAAGTATGGACTTGCAATTCATAGGTTTAGTTGTTCAAATCTCCCAGACAATTTACTTTGGAATTGTTCAAAAGGTCGTGCCTTATAATGGGTCTTGGGTATACCATGTGAAACAAGACGGCAGTCCTTCTAACATTTTTAATACCAAAGATGCATGCCACAGAAACCTCGCTAGTAGTGGACACCAATTTCTGGGCCAGGTAAGTTAAAACTAGCCTCTGCTCTTTTTCTTATACACTAACCTTTCCAGCATAGACCAGTACAATGTGGGAAACTGGGGTATACTGAAGCAGCAAAGAAGTAACTACTTTAAAGTTTCATCTGGTGGATAAATATCCGTGAATGAAATTTTTCTATGTCTTCTGGTTTCTCGGTATCTTGGTGATGAATTTGACATACTGCAAGATAATGTTTTCATGTGCACTGAGTCCAGCTTTTTGCTTGTCAATTTTTTAAAAATGAAATCCAAGCTATCTCAAATCACTAAGAATCAGAAGCAACTTTTAAACATTTGTATCCAAATATTTTCAGTCTCCAGTAATATCTATCTGAGAGTCCATTAGAAATAAATACATGTTAAGGTGGAAGGGATGATATTAGAAACTAAGAAGAGAGTGTTAAAAAATTAAATTAAATATTTAGACATTATTCTTAAAAATGAGAGAACAGTGACAGGTTGGAGTTCTGCAATTCCAGTTTTCTAGTAAAACTTCTTTATTACTCATAATTTAAATTAAACAAGGCTAATGACACTTGTTTTTTGCTAGCTTAATGAAATACAGCCATGTCAATGAAAGTTTTATTTTCTTCCTCTTATTTCCCAGAACTATTTTACTATCCACTTGTATGAAAGCATGTGTTTAGATACCACTGGGAATACAGTTTCCTTTGGATTCTGATTTTCCTAATCTACTTGAAGCTAAGCTAGGACCTTTGTTCACTGAAAATCCATTATCGTGACCTGTTGAGCTCTGGGACTTTCCATCCCTTTACTCCTACAATAAGGGTACATAAATTCTACACTATATTTCCTCAGATCCTGTGTCACAGGTAACCAACGCCTTTAATTGCAAGTAGTTTCACTCCTGCAGATTTGACCTAGAAGTAAACTGGATTTCAAGGGATCCATTTATATTATAACCTGTTCATAAATTCCAATGAACAAGCCCTTAAAAATAAGATGTAAGCCAATGAATTGGCCAAAGTCCCTTCAAGATGGCAGCCCTTTGATAACATGTCTCTCCGCTCACTGTTTTTAAAGGAAAGCTTTGGATTTATGTTTCAGAGATGCTCATTCATTCCAGTAGTCAGTCATTTGATACTTCTCATCTATTGCTACAGTAATGTCACTTTCAGTTCCTTCTTGACAGTCCTGATTTTCTGTTCTCCCTTAGTTTTGAGGTCATTCCTTGTTTTCTCTTAATTGGTTTATGGTATCAGTATTGGTTTAGCAGCTGAACTGGTTAAAAAAGAATCACTCAATAAAATAGTCCTGAAAAAGACAGACATAGTCTTGAAATAAAAATAGATTCAAGGAATGGGAAGGACACACTGAAATATCTCATCCTTTGTAGGTACTGGGAACACTACTTTCTGCTGCACACCAGTGCCCATTAGACAGTGCTAGTTCTCAGCAGTTAAAAGGGGGGTGTTAATTTCTGATGAAAAATGACAGCCTTGCAAGAATTTGGAGCAAATCCTTTGCTATTGGTAGCAAGTGTATTGTTACTGATTTGTAGTATGACTGTAGAGACTGCTTAGCCACAGGGGAGATGGGAGATGAGGAAGGGCAAGGGGCCTCTTTCCCCCATCCTGGGACCCAGGTGACCGCATCGCCCTGTTACCTAACCAACTGATTACTGGTAGCACACCCAGAAGCAAGCTCCTTGTGCCTTCTGCCTCCACAAAGGTCCCCTGTATTAATGTCCGTGTTTTCTCTCTCCTGTAATTACACACTGCCAAGGCGAACAGAACAGCCTTTTTTTTAAATGGAGATTCTGTATTTTAGGCAGCAATATGAGTGCATTTGAAAAGGAAAAATACAAGGTATAAAAGCTTCCCAAAATAGCAGCATGTGGCTTGCCCTGGCTGTGCTCAGGTGCAGCTATGCATTACTTCAGCTTTTTGATAACATCCTGTCTCCTGTGCTGAAGTTACCACGGGGTTGTGAGGACAGTACTAAATCAGAAATGTGTGGCGGATTGGACTAGGCAAATCTCAACGACAGCCAGAGGGGAACGGGATATAAATCATGCTAAGAAGTTAAAATAGCCATCCCATTTGCAAAACAGTCATGGTATTTTCTTTAAGGGGGAAAAGAAAACAGTGTGCTTAAAAGGTGCCAGATTGGCATGGTGGGATAATAAAAAAACTTCTGACTGTGCAAGTTTCTCCTGCCCCTGTGCTATGGTGCCACTGCTCTGCCTGGCTCAGAGAAAGAAGGTCAGGGCAGCAGGCTCAGCACTCCTACACAAAAGGAGCAGCATCAACAAAGCTGCACATCTACCTTGTAGTTCCCTTGCCCTGGATTCCCATCCGGGTGAAACAGTGCAGTGCAGCCCAGTGGCACTTCATTTGTCTTGACAGTGAGTCTCACTGAGACTCAAGTGATGGCATGAAGGCAGCCCTGACAAGATTGTTGCAGGCTGGCATGCAAGCAAGTGGGAGTGCATTGCCGCTGTTAAGCCTTCCCACAATGGTGCCAGATGCAGGCCTTTTTTTCCTGATCTATTGAGATCCGTTCCTGGGGAACAAAACAGAAGGAGGTTCACTGCAGGCCAAACAACAGCACGTCATCAGGCATTGCCGACTTTGACCACAGGTGAAACAAAGACCTGGAGACATCCTGCACCTCAGGAGATCACCTCAGAGCTGGTGAAGCCAGGCACCTCTTCCAGCTGCTCAGCATATCCTAAGCCCAGGGGTTTTTTTTCCCAGGGGATTTTCCTATTTTGGGTGAGGAATACGGAAAGGGTAGCAGTTGCTAGATGACATTTCTAATAATAGTAGTTAATAAGCTTGTTTTCTGGTTGCTGATTTCCTGCCACAAATCAGAGATTGGTTCTCAGTACCAAACTAACTCGTTCTTCCTTATGCGGGAGATCTGATGACTGATTCATAAATAATGGCCTAGGGGTGGCGGAAATGGGATAAATTGCTTTCATTAAAATTCACATAAAACAGCAGCAGAGTCCCTGCTTGCCACCACAGATTGAACAAATGTGCCAACATGCACGTTTTTCATTTTGCAGCCACTGATATTTTGAAGTTGTTTCTGGACCTCATAGCTTTGAATGTTCATTTTTTAAAGAAATTAATATGAAGAGTGATCCTGGAAAAAATTGCCTTACCCCCCATAAAGTTATTTGCAAGCTATAAGCATCAATACTCGTTTGTGAGGCGCTTTTTTTTTTTTTTTTTTTGAGTACTGACAAATGCTCAATTTGAAGTTTTTCAAGTGAGGAATTGCTTCCAAGATTTTTCTGGAAGCTCAGAGGAAATATGCTTAGATGATTCCATTTTATTAATATGGTAGTGTTGCACTCCACATGAATCTGCACCTGCTGTGCTAGGAAGAGTCTTTGCAGTGGCAAACTCCAGAATGAACTACACTAGGGGCTCAGGGGATTTTTTTTTCATAGGAATAATAACTTTGCAAGAAATTATTAACAACTCCACCATTCTCAGTGGTATATATCTTAGGAGATATCTTCTAAATCCAACTGTTTTAGAAAACAGCCAGTGAGAGACTGTACAGACTTTAGGTGGGGCTTATCTGTCCCATGGATGTTTCTCAAAGATTGAACTGCTTAAACCATGTTCCATTTCTCATCAGAGAGAAAGAGGCACTCCAGATTCACTTCTTCCTATAACAGACGTGTAAGCTGGGTCAGAAGCATTTGGACAACACTCTCAGGCACATGGTGTGACTCTCCAGGAGGGTCCTGTGCAGGGACAGGAGTTGGACTCCATGATCTTTGCAGGTCCCTTTCTACTAAGCACACTCTGTGATTCCTATTGCTCCCCACTGACCACACGCAGAGCCTCTGGGAAAAAGTTTCAGCGTAGACTTTTATGTACCCAAGGAATGCCACAGGAATCGCTTTCTAAAATGACCATTTTATTTCTCCAGAAGTTGAGCTATCCTGAGAATTTATAGTGGAAAAATATAAAATAGGTCAGTGGGAGTGGAAGCACTCAGTTACCAGGAATGGACATTAGGAGCTCTGGCACTCCAGCCCTGACTCGCACATTTTGGCTCGCCAATCATGGAGCGCATCCAGGATCTGGACCAGGGCACCGCCACTGCCACTCTGCCTTCAGTGGAAATTTTGTCTACCAGGACACATGGAGATTAAGAAAAAATGTTGAGGCTTGGCAGCAGGCCTGGGTCTAAAATTTGAGTGTGCTGAAGAAAAAGGCAGCTGTCTGTAACAGCCAGCTGTAGGAATCTGTTTGATAGGTCAGGTTGGCATCTCTGAATAAAATAAAAGATGGAAGAAAGGAGTTTGTATCTTCTCTAAGGAAGCCTTTATAAAAGTGACCTCTTCATAAATGCAAAGCAACTTACTGGATAATATCAATTTTATGTTAAGGTTCAAAAATAAAAGCTGGGCCATAAGAAACATCCTGAAACTTCAGCCTACCACTGAGTGACAACTGCATGAAACAGACCCAGAGCAGTGGAAAATTTTAAGCCATAAATTAGCCTTGAAACTAGTAGGCCATGTTGTTTTTTTTCTGGGGGAGGTTTTTTATTACCTCATCTGTCTAAACATATGGATCTTGACAAATGAAAGCTGCAGGGAGCATCTGCTCCTGTCCTGGAATTGAAAACACTTAAAATCAAATTACTGCAAATATTCCTGTTGCCCTCTCTTTAATGGCAAAGTACCACAGGAGCTGTTGCTCTCTATCAGTTCAGCTCACAAGGGCCCTATTTCCTGAAACTAAAATGGAAAGAATTTTTAGTCTGAAACTTTTTCTTTTCTTCAGTTAGTTACTGCCCATTTTTACTGAAAAGAGATAAATAAGTCAAGTTTTTGTTCTCTGTCATGCATCCTTTACGTTCCCATGTGCTGGACACCTGCAAAAGCTAGCAAAGCCAGCTTGTTTACTTAGTGCAATTTATTTGACCTTTTAATATATTTGAGTAAGGATTTTATATCTAAGGCAACTTTACAGAACAGATTTGAAAGGTGACCTTAAAGAAAACATCAAAACCTTTCTGGAAAACGAAACTTTGGAAATATATGTGAAAAAGGCTGCTTTTCAGCTAACCTCCTGACTCAGGACTCCCTGGCTTTTTGGCACAGGGACGTACCAGAGCAGTGAGTTCACCTTGCCTACAGTAGACCTACAACTGCTATCATACAATACCAAAGGGCCTAAGAATGGGTTTGGATGGTATAGTTTCAGAGCTTCCATTACAAATGCCTTCTATTTGCTGGCTGGGGCAGTTGCTCATCACTGTTTTTCATCTTAACCAGCACTTCAGCCCTTCAACTGCAAATCCTTTTTGTTGTTGTCATTATGAATCTGGGATTGTCTACGTGAAAAAGAGTTTTTAAAACTGGTTTATTTGTTGCTTTTAATAATAAAGGTGGAACCCACAATAAGTCTGAACCTTTATGCTTTTAAGATTAACATTAAAACTCTATTTCCTTTCAGCTAAAATCACAGGCTGCTACTAACTAAAAGAGTAAATGCATCAAGTGAAGGAGGTTAAAGGTGCCAAAATTTGGTGTGTACCACACACTATAGGAGAAGGTTCCCCCATCTCCTACAACTTGTCCTGGAGGGTTCATTGTGCATGAGACCTCCCAAAGACATAGGTAGGCTGTGACTGAGATCACATTTGCACAAAAATTTTAGGATGCTGCTAGAAAACGATGTCTTGCCTTCTTCACTTCCAAATGCCCATTCCCAGTACTGAGATGCTCCTCCCTTTGTGCTGACATCACCCTTTCCTAGAGTAAACCAGGCTGGGGAGCCATTGGAAGTTAAAACTCTGCCATCTGCCTCTTTTAGGAAGGTGTAGGAGCAGAGGGAGGTAAAAGCGAATGTTTTCTTTCAGACTTTGTGTAAATGTGCATAGTACAGGTGCACTCCCTCAGAGCACTCACAAACTTATGCTGGCCCAGCCCAGTGGCAGAAAGAAAGCTGCCCCTGCCATAGGCAAGGTCCTACAACCAGCAGTGCTACAAATTTTTAGGGAACTTGGCTTTTGTGTATGAACACAGCAAGCTGCAACACACAGTGTTAGTTTGACTGTATTAAAGAATGCATTTGTCCCTTGCAGAGGATTTCCCTATCACAGGCAGATATTAGAGCAGCAGTTCTTGTGTTGCAGGCCATGCCATCTCTGCATGACTGGGAAGCCCTCATAATTTTTTTATGGTATGCAACCAGCAGAGCTGTCGAGGTCACCCACCTCATTAAGGATCCCAGTTACATCATAGATGAAGGCACTGCATGGAAGTGATGCTTCAGCAAGGGCTGCTATCATAAAGTCCCCTCAGGAGCCATTGGGAGCTCTCCAGAATTTTCTGAAAATAATATTTCCCTGAGGTCCTACCCTTGCCTGACAGGATAGAGGGAATTAAATTGCTGGAGGATAGATACAAAAGGTCTGTCTTGTAGAAATAAAATTTAAAAAAATTAATTGTCAAGGCCTGGGGAAGAAGTTGCCCTTTAACATTAAGCAGGTGCAACTGCTACCTAAGGCTTCCTGCCAAGACAGCTTGCAGCAATATTTAATGGTTACACAACATTTACCTCAAACCCAAAGATGTTTTGCACTAAATCAGAGATGAACGTTCATGATTATGAAGTTTCTGCTTAGAAAATCATGTCTAGAATACTTGGGGAGCATTATTTGTCACTCCCTTTTGCTTGTGCTTTTAGGAAAGTACTGCATTTAGAAACAACCGTAGTCATATGGCTTTACAAAGAGAGGGACAATTTGTGAAAAACTTCCATGAAGCTTACCAGTTTTTGAAAACCATCACTGAGAAACTAATTTGTTCATTGGCAGTTTTTTCCTCAGATTCTTATATTCCAGTCTGATCTGCTCTGAGAGAAATCCTTCAAAATCCCCTGGCAATGTGAAACAGCATGCTGCTTGCCCCAAGAATGAGCAAGGCCTATGAGCTTTAATGGCCCTATAAAAATAACAGATATCTTGAAAGGTGAATCTTGGAGATTTTATTATAGTAAGAGCTCCTGCTGACTTTATATCAGTGAAAATTTCCCAATGGAAATGGTGTTCCTGCAAAGTAGTGAATAATCTTCTCATATCAAACTCATACCAAAGTCACGATAATAGGAGCTGGGAATGCCTCCAGAGGTTGCTCTGAAGGAAAAAGAATTCATTCTTAAATAATAAGGTCTCAAAATGAATACAGAAATGTGGAGGCTGAGAAGACAACAATCAAAAATCTCTTTATTTTCATCACAGCTCAGGAAAACGTATTTTCAAGTAATTCTTTATGGAGTGAACACTCAAGAGAGACAGAGAAAATAGTGTGCTTAAGTATGGAATCTTTCATGAGAAGGTATACAGCCTGATTATGCTGCAAATAAAAACAGTCTGCTAGACCTTTTCTGAATTTTACCACAATAAGCCAACTAACCAATGGAGAGGTGAAAGTGCAGTATCTTCTGTTGAGAAAAGAAAAAAAAAAAGAGGAAAAATACGTGGGTCCAGCAGGATCAATCACTTTAAAGCAATAAAAGGTCTTGGTAGATGGTCCAGTGGAGGTGAATGGAAAGCAAAGCAAAACAGGCATTAACACAGTGAAGCAAAGGTATTTATAAACTGAGGTGAAACATTTGTGAAGATTGCTTTGCAGAGCTTTCTCAGCCCCTGTGACTGTGTAGCAGACAGCATAAAACTTCCATAGTGCCAGATCAGGATGGTTTATGAAGTCACTTACTTCTGTCAAACAGCTGCAGCTGTAATGCTGAGAAGAGGCATTCCCCCCCGACCTTTTTGCAATAAGATTTAATGTCTGTGTGATTGCTGAGAAGGAATAACGGCTTGTAAAACTTTTTTTTTTTTTTTCAAAGGGATAAATTAAGCTCCTTTTTACTGTGATTTGGGTAGTAGGTCAGGGAATTTTGTAGACTATGAGATAGAAAAGTATCCCTTTACATTGGCTGGAGGAGTGAATTTCCACATGTGATTTTTTTTTTTTTTAATTTTTAATGTGTGATCATGAACATCATCAGCTGAATATTTTCCGAGTGTGGTTCCATACTCTGATTGATTTGCCATATTTTATGTTCACACTTTAAATGTTACACTAGTGTCATTCTCACAGCTATAACTAAGGCTACCTCAAAACGCTTATTTATTGGTTCTCAGTGTGAATACAGACAACTGCCCTAGGTTGAAATTTTTCATGGGATGTCTTAGCTTAGGATTCATTTAGAAATGGGAAGAAAAACCATGAAGGTCAGTCTAGCACCAGATATCTGCTTTCTCTTTTTCTTTTAAGTGTGACTCCCTCCCCCAAGGGAAGAGGGAAAAGGGCTCTGTTGGTAGCAGAACATGGTGGTGTTTCCTGAAATGTTGTGATCTCCAGGACAATGCTGAACACAACAGCAGGCAGCAAAAGAAAAGAGGGAATGCACATAATATGTTATATATGTTCCTACACAGGTACTCATGAGTGTGTATCTACTGGCTATTTTTCTAATGTTATCCTCTCAGACATAGGTTTGTTTAGAGTGACCTTCTCTTAGATGGATGGCCTTAGGGGCTGACGAGCTCCATCTACCCGGGGCTCAGTTCAGCGCAGGCTGTGTCTCACCTAAAAAATCCATTGCGCAGGCTTGAAAGGTAAAAAGACCTTTCCCAGATCTTCATTCGTGAAGACTGGCCACATATATATCCTCTCAGAGGAGAGACACCTGGGCAGCAGAGAGGCTGGGGGAGGAAACCTGGAGGAAGGCAGTTGCAGCTGCAGCCCTGAGATCCCCCTGCTTTACAGAGCACAAAATAATGCCACCACCCCCACACACTTTGTTGTGACAGCCACCCACTGGAGCTCGGACCCCTTTTGACCTGGCTGCAAGGGGCTGTTTTGTTATTTCTCACCATTTAGGCAGGTCACTCCCTGGATTTCTACAGTTGTTTCTATTAGTTCACTCAATCTGCTCTCACACACAAACACCATGTTACAGGGTCTGCGTTCCAGTTCCTTCAGCAATACATTAGCCTGGAGCACAAATAGTTTTATTTCCAGTTTCGTTAAAAAGTCATTTAAAAGGAAAGCTTCCCCAAAGACTCTCTATACCAGTCACTTGTATGCAGCTCAGTACAATGAAATCCTCACCTGAAGATCAGTAGCAAGATCCCCTTGACATCACCAGGGCTAGAATCTGCGCTGTGCTGTCCAGATCTAAGCTCACCTCATCAGTGTTGATAAAAAGGTTGGCATCGGGAAGATTCTGAAAAAAACCAAACAACCAAACCCCCAGCTGATTTCAACTCTATTTGTCTGGTCACATGCATGTGTACAGAAAATTAATGACCAATTACAGGGAGCAAAAGCATTTGGCAGGTTATTTTCTTTTCAAGCTTCCAAGAAACTACCAAGTCCAGCCACAGTTCCATCGCATTGGACAGTTTCCCTTCTGGATGGCTGCAGGCCTGCAGAGATCCCTAGCAGGTAGGAAACACAAGGCCCAGAAACTTTGGGGAAATTTAGGCCTTCTGAATATCACTCTTCATGTTTTTTTACAAGAATTAGTGTCTATGCTGAAAATTTCCAGAACTCTTTCTTTCCAAACATTCCCACTTAAAATGAATATTTTGATTCAAGGTCATTTAAAAAGAAAACATTGTTAAATTCTTTTAAATTCTGCCTAGAAATTTAATAATCCCTTGGGAAACTTCATCTTGCATCAGAGTATACAGCACAGGTTTTCAATTCGTCTCCTTGTCCTCAAGACAATGTTGCAACGGAAAGGGAGGGCAGTGGGTTCTCAGGCCCTGAGTCTGCAAACACTTTGGGTATGGTTTCATGACTCAAAGTGCTCACATTACTGTGGTTTAATAAGTTACCACCCATCAGCTGAGCTGTGGCAACTGCCTGTGCACATACAACTAGCTCACCCTAATTGCAAAATGTGCAACTCACCCCCTTTCAGGAGATCTGTGCAGCTGCACATTTATATCAAGTTACCCCTTGGCATGTTTGCAGCTCAAGGTTCTGTTTCATCATGCCTTGATCAAGATGAAGTGTGGTAGAAGATATGAAGATTCAACATGCCCCTGGTGAGGGGATTCACAGCTCATCTGGCCTCATGGCTTCAGCAGGCTGGCAGTCCCCCATCAGGGTGGGCAGCTCTCAAGCCAGGGTGAAAGATTCTTTTTGCAGTGTATCATGTTTGCTATGCAGCAGGTGAAAATCAGAGCATCAGAGATTAACCTAAATTCTGCCTTCCTGCCTTCAACATATTAAGCAAGGATGGTGCAAGGGAACCTGCTGCCCAGAAGTAGCTGCCCTCTCTCAATGACAATGCTGTCACCAGCTCGTGTGCCATAAAAACTGCCACACTGCTGCCACCCCTAAAAAAAGCTCAGTTTTTAATCCTAAAATGCTCCACTTCAGGTTCAGAAGGAGAACAAGCACTGCTTGCACCTCTGTGATTTCATATATACATCCCAACATCCTACACCAGAGCATTTAAGCTCTTAGAGAGCATCCAAAGGAGGGCAATGAAGATGCTGAAGGGCCTTGAGGGGAAGCCGTATGAGGAGCGGCTGAGGGCACTTGGTCTGCTCAGCCTGGAGAAGAGGAGACTGAGGGGAGACCTCATTGCAGTGTACAACTTCCTCGTGAGGGAAAAGGAGGGACAGGCACTGATCTCTTCTTTGTGGTGACCAGTGACAGGACCTGAGGGAATGGCTTGAAGTTGTGTCAGGGGAGGTTTAGGTTGTATACTAGAAAAAGGTTCTTTAGCCAGAGGGCAGCTGGGCACTGGAACAGGATCAGCAGGAAAGTGGTCTCAGCACCAAGCCTGACAGAGTTCGAGAAGCATTTTGGACAATACTTTCAGGCACACAGTGTGACTTTTGGGTGTGTCCTATGCAGGGATAAGGATTGGACTCAATGAACCTTGTGAGTCCCTTCCAACTCCGCATATTCTGTTATTCTGTGATCTTTGATTCAGAGCTGTCTGTATACATCTTTTCTGTTGTGCTTTCCAAATAACACCACCCAATTTAGCAAAACTGCTGGGCATATGATCCACAAAATCAGCCTGTTTGTCTGAGTTATGTATTTATGTATTTACATCTCCTGCTACCAGGCATCTGATGAAACAGCTTCCTCCTCCTTAGCAGTCCTTTTGGGCTTGGATGACTCAAATCCTTACTCACATGAGCAGTCTTTGCTTGAACATATACTCTGTTGTTTCAACTGGGTCTTCCTACAGTAGCAGCTAAGGGATTAGGATGTTTCCCATCAGCATGTGAGATTTCAAACATAAGATACACTTGCTACATCAAGGAATTAGTGAATAAGAAACTGAACCAGCAAGGAAACCCTGAGCATGAATGTACCAATGATTCTATATGATAAAAGTGTTTTGCTATTACACTCTGCACATGAAGCTTATGCCAACAAAGTAGTCCAGGGAAATAAAAAACTTACGTAGTAATGCAACAAAAATGTACACATACACCCTTTTCATTGCACATATAGAACTACATGAATTTTGTTTCCAAAATCTAAGATGAAATTTGAAGGCTGAAAAAATAAATTAGGGAAAAAGTTAATGATTTTTCTTAAATATTTTTTCCTTAATAATTCTCATGATAACTGCCCTGCATTTCATTTTAGATGCTTGAAATAGTTTTAGATTTAAATCAGAATAGAAGTCTGGAACACTTTTTTCCAGAAGGTGTTAGTTTTTGCTCTGACCAGTCCTACCATCTAGGTAACCTTTTCATATCCCTGTAACACATTTCACCTGCAATTCACCTTTGAGCAGCATATCTGTGCCTGTGAATCCCTATACTGAAATTACTTTAGCCTTCTGAATTCCTGACCAGCTTCAAACAAACACAGTTTCTTATTTGTCAAATGTTAAAGTGTGCTTCCTTCACAGCCAACTTCAAATACTTGGTGTCAAGCTAAATGTGCAATATCTGATGGACAGCCACAGCTAGAAGTTGAGTATTTTAAACAATTTTAAGCTGAATATCCCATTGCTTAGAAGTGACTGGCACTTTGAGCCTCTTCAGACCATTCAGAGGTTGCTAAGCTTGTGTTTAGTTATGTGCAATTTTGCACGTGCTACGAAAATGTCATGCAAAGCACCCAAAACTTCTCTAGGAAAACTGATTCTATAAATGCATCGCACCACAGAATGTTCTGGTTTCTCTCTTAGCTTAGTCAGTGTGCAAGGAGCACGGTGGCATAAAACACACAGGAATTGTCAAGGTACAGTTTTCTGCCAGTCCTTCGACATGCTCCCTTTTGTACAGACATAATGTGAAAGGTTTTGATTCCACACTCTTTATCTGAAGGCTCCTGCTCTGCTGTGTACACAGGACAGACGGTGTTCCCTGAAGAAGCACCCCTGTGATACTTGGTGCTGCACGCAGCTCCGTGTTTGCCACCCGTGGCTCCGCGTGGCTGCTCTGCAGAGGAGGATCTGTGGCATGCAGGGATGACAGCTGAGAGCTGCTGCCCGTTCAGTGGGCCCAGCCACAGGGTACTTCAGCTCCCAGAGCCCCTGGTGACCCCTCCCATGGGCAAGACAAGGCTAGGCCTGGGCTGGCCATCCTTCTGGATGGGAACGGACAACCCAGGAAGGGTCCCAGAATGTGCGTGTGTGCCAGCCTGGGATGAGACAGGATTACTCGGGCCTGGTATTACCAGCTTTTCACTTCGCTGCCCAGCTCACAATACTGTACGTGGGAATGTGTAACTTCAATGTCTGGGGCAACATTATTTTCCCCAGAAGGAAACCAACAGGAGGTGGTGAGGGAGCCAGGCCAGTGCCCTCCAGGAGTCCCTCCGGCGTCGTCGGCGCCGGGCTGCGGAGCCGGGCGAAGCCCCCGGGGTGGCGGAACGAGGGTGCATCGGTGTCCATCGGGCATCCTCACCCCGGCCCTGCTGCGGGGGGAGCCCGGAGCGCCGCCGCCCGACCCGCCCTCAGCTCTCCCCGCGTCCCCCAAGCGCTCCCGGCGCCCAGCGGGGGGCGCTGTCGAGTCGCCGTCGGGGCGCGCGCGGCGGCGGAGGTGGCACCGGGGCTGCGCGCGCCAGGAGCGGGAGCGGGAATGGGAGCGGGAATGGGAGCGGGAGCCGGGCCTGGACCGGCGGCCCTACCAGGGGGTCGGGAGGGTGAGAAACTGGGCGCCGAGAGGAGACGGGGGGGGGGTGGGGGGGATGAAAAAGTGGGAGGAATTAAAAGCGGAAAAAGTGATGCAGCCTCGGAGCTGCGGAGGGCTGGGAGGCTGCGGTGGTGGGAGGCGGGGCTGGGCAGCTTGGGAATGGGATGGGGAGCGGGAGAAGAGCAGGGAGATAGGAGACAGGAAAAGGAGAGAAAGAAAGGAAAATAAATAAATAATTAAATAAAAGAAAGAAACTTATCGGTGCATTTCCCCTCAGTTTTTTCAGAAGATCAAAATAATCAAGTTACCTATCGCTTTTTTTTTTCATTGCTATTAAATTGCCACCCACTTCCACACTATCTGCTAGGATTGAAAGTGCAGGAATTTGAATGCTGTGGAAAGGCTATTTTCAAATACAATGTTTTCTGAACTCCCCAAGAGCTGGCAGTCTCAAGGGATAGTTCTGTTTTGGGTTGTTTGGTTTTTTTTTTTTTGGTTTTTTTTTTGTTGTGTTTTTTTGTTTGTTTTTTTTTTGTTTGTTTGTTTTTTGTTTTTTGTGGGTTTTTTTGTTGTTTTGTTTTGTTTTGGTTTGGTTTTTTAAATTACATTGTTACTTTGGTAATACCATAAGTGCAACTCTGCCTTCGCTAGTTGTAATGTGCCAATATATCACCTACCTTTCCTGGGGAGGAAAAAAATTACACAAGTGCAGAAGAGCCTTACAACTGATGCAAAATTGTAGGCTCATCAGCAAGACTGTGCCACTTTTACTGTCCCATGGCATCCAAATGTAAGTGTTCAGTCATACTAATGGCTCAACACTTATTAGCAGCATAAGACTACACAAAACAGAGCAGCACTGGGTCTTTCTCATTTTAATGGCTGCTCTGGAAATGCTGAAAGCTTTCTACATAAAATCTGATGAAGGAAAGACGCTTAGTGCTACAATAATAGTCTTTAACTCAAAGACTTTACTCTTTGGGTTTCTTTTTTTTTTTTTTTTTCAGGAAATCACATTTTCCAGCTTTTCTTCCATTTGTTTGCATTGTTCCTTGGAAGGCTGTTAGCATTAAGATGTCCAAGCCCTGAGCTTCATTTGGCCCCTGCCATTGCACACCAGTGAGAGTGGGTGCAATACTGCCAGGAAACACACCAACACCCACAGACGTGTGCAGGAAAACTACCATAGGCACTTTCAAAAAGGACCTGCTAATCATTTTCATTTTACCTTTTGAAATAACTGGTGGTGAGTCATGGCTCCTATAATCTTCACAGATAATTAAGCAATTCATACCTTGTATCTGTGGGTAGACACTGCTGTCAGAAGTCAGGCCTATTTTGAAAGTGGCTGAAGTGCTTTCTTTGGGAAAAAGAACCAACAAACAACAACCTCTTGCTTTCTGACACCTTTGATTAAATAATCTCAAATTACAAGACTGTATAGCAAGGGAATTTACTTGTGTGGGCCAGTGCTTTTGAAGCTGATGAGACAGCTTGTTGCACGACTTCTCTGTACACGTTCTTCCATTTCACTGTGAGGAATGCAAGACATGACTGGAGCAAGCAGCTCTTAATTTTATTACTCCAAATTGACAAGATACAGCTTTGTCAGCTCTGATGTTACACTGACCTAAGTGTTTCACACCTCAGCAGTCTGAAAGTGGCCATAGTGTCTGTGGCATGGGTTGAAAAGGCCCAGAGTTGAAATGGGTGGACTCCATACAAAGCCAGAGTCTTGCTGTCACCCATCCCACTGCAGCATCAGTGTCAGATGAAGCAGGAAGAAGTCTTGCTGCCCCCAGCAGATACCATCTATCTGTGTTAACAGGATATTCTGAGTAATACATGTGTTGTCTTTGGTTTCCTGAGCTTTTTCACCATGGACAGGATTGTCCCAAATATATGTATCATCAAGAAGACCTTCAAGGGCCCCAGGACATCTGGACTTTGAGATGGAAATAAGAAACTTGTGCTGGGGGTGAAAAAGGCTGCAGTGTCAAACCAGAAATTTAAAAGAGATCCAGACTCTGCTATACATGGACATAAATTAAACTGGGGACAAAAAATAATGTTAGACTCATGAAATACTCAGTTAGAGGTGAAAAACAGTCTTTGTTTTTCTCTTCCCCACAGTGAAATAGGATGATTTCTTTCATAACTGCACCATCCAAACCACTTTTTAGATTAATGGCTTATTTTCATTTTTTTAGCAAAGGTGTGTCTCATTCTGTCTGTAATATTTGAAGGAGGACTTGGTAGCACTTTCCAGGTTGGCTAGTCCATAACCACATGGAAAACTACCATGAAAGAATAAGTCTTCAGTCTCATGCAAAGGGAGGAAAAATGGAATACATTTAAGAAAATGCAGATGCAACCCAAATATTGGGAGGATTTTCTCAATTGCTGGATGTTGCAGATAGTGGAAGAGTCCCTCCAGAAAATATTAGTTCACTCTTCACTCCTGGCACATGCTGAACTCCCCTGCCCAAAGCAACAGCAGACACTAGAAGACACTAGAATTAGTCAAGGAATCAAACAGTTTTTGATAGAAAATCTCATTGACCATTTTTAGGTGTTTCCTCTTCCACTTTTTTTTTTTTAATGAGAAAAGCAGTTATGTTAAAAACATCATGGGGAGTAATTTTGAACTGGCAGAGAGATGGGATAGATGATTGAATAGATTATTTCCATCTCCACATTTTGTGATCTGTGAACTCACCTTTGGGAAACTTTTGTCATTTCAGACTGAGTTTCACTCCCCCAGGGTTTTCTTAAGAAGGTGGGATATTAAACCTGAGCAGCATTAACACCACCACTGTGTTTTGGCTTTAAAAACTAGCAAGATGTTTCAGCTCAAAGAAACCACCACAGAGTGACTCTTGCTTTCTTCCTGGAGGCCTCCCGGTATTATTTTCAGCTGGTGCTTCACCCTGCAAGCCAGTGTACTGTTACCTGGATGTGCTGCTCCACAGCCAGCCTGAGGTTTAGTGCCCCAAGTCCCTTGCAACTTCCTTTCGCTTTCCGTCTTGTTCCTCACAGGCAGAAAGCTCACATGAAGGACACGACTGAAATATGGTGTTCAATACAATTTCTAACAAAAAGCCACTGCCCTACAGTGGATGGTCCCCTTGCCAAAGGCTGTCGAGGTGCATGTAAGCCCTGAGAAGTCCTGCAGCTCTGTGCTGCTTCGAACACCAGGTTGATGCTGAGTGAACATGGCTGTGCCCTCAGCCAGTAATCTCACTTAATGGGGCTCATTGTAATGCAGGGTAACTGGGTGACAAGCATCCAAGTAATTATTTTTGATTAAGGAATCCACGGAGAAGTTCACATGGGATCTAATGACTCACAACTCAGTGTCTCTGCAGAGATCAAGCAGCAAATTAGGAGGGAGCCTTCAAAGAATTAAAGGTATGAAAGAGGGGATTGGTGTCACTAAAAGCAGTCCAAAGCATTTGATCAGGCATCTGGGAATGAAGGGGGAGAATAGTTTGTAGAAGTGACAATCTGGGGACATATGGTGACATCGCCAGGCTTGAAGAAAACTCAGGGAGATTCCCATCTGAGGAAAGACTGGTTTTCTTCCAGGTTCACTCCCATGTGAGCCACTTCTGTTGGTTTCTTCTGAGTGGTTGATTTTACTCCAAGCAACTACATTTATAGCCTGAAGTCCAGGACCCAGAATAATGTCTAATTTAGCTTACAGCTCAGAGGATCAAAGGAGAAATTAACGTGGATATCAGTTCAGGGAAAAAAACAATAACCTGCAAAAAGAGACGTAAGAGGACATTCACCAATTTTATCTAGCACAGTTTGTCATCACACGGTGCTAAGGGACAGCATCAGCCTGATATTCCACTGGTCTACAGATTTTCTTCTTATCGAACTTTCCAAATTAGAGACAGTGCAAATTTATGTAAATAACAGTATGTAAAATATAACTATTTTTGGTGTAAAAATGACTCCTGGGGCCAAGAAAGAATTAATATTTGAAAAAAAAAAAAACAACTCATAAAAGTCTCACTGCATTTTTATTTCTTTTCATACTGGAGCTTTGTGGCTTGGAGAATGGATACACTGAACTTCTCCTTGTGTGCTCTTTAGCGCCTGCCATAGGTGGCTGAGTGCAAGTTCTCCTCCCCAGACCCCAACACACAGAGACTCCGGTGATCAGGAGCCTGTGCTGGTCTTGCCACAGACTTCCTGTGCAGTCTTGGATAGGAAGGTGTCTGTGTACCTCAGTTTTTCCATCTGTAAAATAAGAACCATGTTACACTGCTTCACTGGTACAGCTAAATTTCTGCTTAAAAAGCATTCTGTGACCTTTGGATGAATGGTGGTAATGAGCTGTTTGCATTTTTATAAGTATCATTTGGTGTGATATAAATATTTTTTTATATTGTTCATACTGTGTTTGTTTTGTGCAAGTGAATACAGTCCCAATGAAAGCAAGAGACCAAATATTTTGCTTTCCCACATAACTCAACCAGTGTTCCCAAATTCTGATCTCTAACACCTCTGCTATTGCAGTCATGGGCCTCTCTTGAGCAGAAACTGCTGATCATGCCAAATTCTCTGGTGTTTTGTAACGTGGGCTAACATGTGCCGAGGTTTGGATGAGACCAATATACTCATTTTCACTTAAAACCTGTGGCAGCGCTGAAACTGGAGAGCACAGAAGTGAAAGGTCAGTGTATCCCTTCCCTGAGCCACACAGCTCCCGTTTGAAAGCAAATAAAAATATCATGTGACTGTTATGATTTTTAATTTTCTTTTTGATAGCTTTAGTGCCTTTCTTCCAACTTTACACCAAAAGGAAATTTAACTGTTATTACTTTTGTACATTTGCATTGTTCCTTACTTGGAAGTTTTGCTTGAAATAAGAAAAACTGTAGACCTATTACTTCTCTCATTTTTTCTAATTTTGTGTGTCTCAGTCTACATGTAGAGTGTTAGCCAATATTTAGTTGGCTCTCTGGAACAAAGTTGGTGAATATGACCACACACTTTGAGAAAATAACATCTGAATAGACAGTGACAAGCAATTAAGTTACTGCAATCTAAGGAGTGTCTCTAGAGAATGAGTAAAGTGAGCACTTAACTTGGGTAGGCTGGGATCATGTGCACAATCAATTATTATGGCTTGGTAGATGATGAATTAATTGTTAAACCACAATAAATTGACAGTTTATCATGTCTGTGCCCTGAAGGACAACAGTATCCCCTTTCCACTTCCGAAGGGTCATCTCAGCTGCTTTACATTTGCTCCCTCTGGAGTCAACCAGAGAGGCACACACAAGCAAAGTGATGATCCTACTTTATGCTCCTGTTTTCGAATGGTAGAAATCAAACTTTTTGATGGCTGAAGTTGGTGAAATGAATCCCACGTGAAATACCCAAAATGGTATCATTATCAGAACCCCTCCTTTTCTTGAAGAGGTTTAGCCATTGAATGATAGAATCCTAGAATGGTTTGGAAGGGACTTTAGGGATCATCTAGTTTCAACTTCCCTGCCATGGACAGAGACACCTTCTACTAGACCAGGTCAGTCAGAGCTCCGTCCAACCTGGCCTTGGACACTGCCGGAATGGGTCATCCACAGCTTTTCTGGTCAACCTATTTCAGTGTTTCACAACCCTCACAGTAAAGAATTTCTTCCTAATAATAATAATATGTGTATGTAAAACCTACAGACAAGTTTAACAACTCGATATACAAATCAAACATCTGAGAAGGTAATGGAGCCACGCCCTCCTATACTACTACCACCTCCCCATTTGTTTTGAGAAGAGCACCATTGTGGACAACCTGATGTCCAAAAAGGACTGTTTCTCCACAGGTATAGCACTTGAGACAGCTGTGTCATGTTTCTGAAGGAGCCAACCAAGCCCATGTTTGCCCTCCTTTCTGGATATAAATTGCTCTAAAAATATAACCAAAGGCATTAAAAAGTATCAGTAGGAACAAAAATAAGAAGAAATAAGTTCTTTACTGAGGAAAGTAAAGCAAATGAGTAGGCATGGATTTAATAATGTAAAGGTAGCAAAAGGAGAGAACAGGAATGAAGAACAGGAGAGGACACGGAAAGAAGTGTCATTTGTCTGCTGGGACAGAGATTAAAGGAATCACTTTATCTCCTACAATTTTTGTCTTGAGAAAAACGAAGTGGCAAAACCCACAGAACTTCTCCAGTAGCAGCTGCCTTAATAGAAACGGAGGTGAAATCTCTCTGGGCTTCAACAGAAGTGTCCCTCAGAGACATTGGGAAGGAGGGGAAAGAGTCAGCAATCCAGCATGTGAAAAGGGAGGCAGACCTGAGAGCTAGCACTGCAACAGCCATGGCCATAGAGGAAAGCCTGGAAAAATCAGTCATAAACAGAGCTCGGATCTGGTGACCTCTGTGATCAGGCCATGTATCACAAGCTAAAGTGAGTCCATTAACAAAACCTTGTAACTTGTTTGCTAAAATTTTAATTTAAAGGCATTTTAAAATGGAGGAGAGACATCTCTGCTACATGCTCTTTTCCAGGCTTGTCCAGGGATGAAGTTTCTCTGCCCCAGAGCTTTCTTCAGGGGTACTGATAGCTCAAAGTATCGCTACAGAACTGTTTGTGATCTATGGGGCCCTTCAATTTTTGTCCGCTTTGATAGGTCTATGTAAAATTCAGTGTGGTGCTCCCACTGAAAATACCCTTTCCTTATTTTTTCCCTTCAGGAACTGCTACTGGTGGACCAAGACAGTGAGGGAATATGACAGTTCTCAGCTAATACTAGAAACCAGTTATTAGACATGAACAGTATGGGTTACATTTACGTGGAACAAAGTACTTACAAAACTGCTTGTCATCAATACAAAAGGAAGGCTGGATAATATTAATACACATGAACACCTTAATTATTTCGAAGCTTCTAGCATACATTTAACTTTGTTGTTTCCTCTGTTTCATATCCTCATGGTGTTTGACACACCTATGTGCAATATTATAATCTTCTGTCAACATAATCTCTCATATTTTATGTTCTTTCATTCTATTCTTCAAAATTACCTTCACAGAAAACTTAATAAATCCCCAGATTTTGGCAGCACTGAAGTGACTATGTTTATGAGCTGTATCTCATTAAAGGCAAATAAAAAATCAAACTGGAAAATTTTTTACTGTAAGCAGTTTTCAACTTCTAGATGAACAAGGAAAGATTTGAAGAAATTCTCTAAGTGAAATATCTTTATGTTCTATGAAATATCTTCTTACCTAAAAAAGACTTATCAGATCAGCCTTAAACTTTACAAAAATATTCTCCTTTGCCAAGAGACTACATGTGAAGCTTCAGGTGGGAAAAAATTAGGCTTAAAAAAAGAAGAAGAAAAGAATATTTGGTCTTGCAATAAAAATCAGCATGGAACTCCTACCGTGGTTTTATTATAAAGACTCATAAAAACATTTCCAGTTGCTCTCCAGTAGGTCTGATTTCCATAAGTAAAACCCCTCTTTATTTCTTCCACAGTTCCTTACAGGTCTTTAAGGAGCTATGAAAAGTCTCATGCCAACAGGGAATTTCTTGCAGAAATAAAGTATCTTAGGAAACATTTTTTATATATCTGGAAACATATTAATGATTAAAAGTCTGATTCTTCAAAGCTGAGTGTTTGCAGTTTCTATTGGCTTCCGTGGAAATGACAGATGCTGGGCAACTTTTCATATCAGATGTAATATCTGCATACCTCAACTCTGTGATTGCAAAAATCCTTGTAAAAAATCTTAGGGCTTGCCTTCTGAACTGCACAACACAGGTCCCCATATTCAAACCCAAGAGTTTCAAATTCAGGATTCAGGTCCTTAAGATCATGGGACAGACTTAAAATTCATAAGCTTTTTCAGTCCTTATGTGATCCATGACTTTAAATCCCTTTTTAAAGCAAGTTTCTTGCCTTTTACGTTTTCTCTGCAGAAACCCAGGCTGGAAGTGCATTTTTCTTTAGAATAGAACAAGAGTTTTCTTGCTATCACCTGTCTCTTGCAGCTGGGGCGAAAGAAAGATGACACACATTTAGTGTCGACCTACAGAAGACGGTCATGGCTAAGTCATCATCCCTCTTGCAGGCCTGGCGCCGCGCTCCTGCCTGTACATCCCAGCACAGACCTGTGTTTTCTCAACATTTAGCTGGGGACACAGAATCAGAGCAGAAAAAAAGTCTGTGGGAGGCAGAGCTGCAGCTGCTGGAGGAGCTTATTTTATCTGTCAGCAACTGTACATGAACCCTCTCTACTGCAGGATAAAATCTGACAGGGAGGCATAAGTCCTGACAGAGAAAGTTTTATGTACATTAAAGTCCACATCAACCTGTCAATGCATAAATGGCCATATGCAATGTAAGTGATGATTACAAGTGATCCAAAAGAAAGCATTTAAAAACCAAATGAACCAATCCACTACATCAGATCTACACCAAAGCTTCTTGATAAGTTAAACTGTTTTTAAGTCAGAGATCAGCAACAAAAAGTCTGACTGCCAAAAGTAATTTTAGACATTCAGCAGATTTCCTATTAAAATATAAGATAAGAGACCATCAAAATGTAAATAAAAGACCCCAGTCAACTGTGTGCAATTTCTTGAGGAATCAAGGAAAGCATGTCCCGTTTGGGGGACTGCTTCCAGGACCTTCTCCCTCTTTTTCGGCTTTTGTGCTTTTGTGTTTAGGGCAAAAACAGTTTAGAGATGAAACAGCTACATTAAGCATACTGCCCAGTAGTGTCTCCTCTTGGAAGGATATTTAAGTCTCCATCTTTTTCATAGTGCTCTCTGACCTCCAGGTAGTCATCTTCTGGGAAAGTACCAGAAAGGAACTCTAATTTTGCAGAGGAAAATCAGCTTTATGTATTCTGGAAGACAGTGATAATCAAGTCACTCATATGTCCTCACAACCTTGCCATCAATATAAGACACTGATTTAATTGTGTCACTCACATCATATTGTAATTGTGGGTCAAAAATGTCGTTCTTCATTTACCTGCATTTCTTTACCACTGAGGTTAACAGATGCACTTACTCCAGTGATAACGTCCGTATGAATGTATGCTCTAGACCTACACACAGAATAAATGACTGAGGGTATTTGTCAAGCTGCCTCTAGGAGTGGCCTCATATTTTTTGGATAAGCTTCAGATAAAAATCCAAACATTTGGATAATTAAAAATCATCAAGAGCTCCTGGATGTCGAGGCTTTTCTCTCATTCATTTGGAATGAAACTGTCAGTGGGCACAGAAGTGTTGTCATGTGAGGGGTAATCAGCCAGGGAGCAGAAATAGGAATCAGATGTCTTTCCAATAGAACTTGCCTCCCCACCAGCAGTCCTCCAGCGAACCTCCCACACCTGTGGATAAGGGTTACACCGCTGTTACTGCCATTCAGAACTATTTTAGCGGTGGATGTATTTTTAAAAGACAGCTCTCACAGCTTATAAAACAAGGTTTTGGCTTCGGCTAATGAAAAGCATTAACGTACTGTGGGAGGTGCAGAGAGAGAAAGATTATAATTAAATCTCTCCACTCCTCTCCTGTCTCTAAGGGCTTGGATAAGAAACAGTTCTGCTGGGCAGCCGAATTTGAGCTAAATAAGATAGCTGGGGGAGGGAGCCTTCTTGGTGGTTTCATATAGACTTGCACATGTGGTAGGGCCAGGGAATATTTCTGATGAAAATAAAATTGTTCTGGGCTCAATCCAGCTGAAAATACCAACAGCCTGACAGGCCCTGTAACTTTCATAAGGTTGCAGATCCTGGCTCCTATCAAGAAGCTTGGCCCAGTCACCGTAGCAGGCCCAGCAAGCCAAACAATAGTTTTATGCCTAAAAATCGCACATCAGTTTGGGACAGGTGGGAGGACTTGCGTCAGCACACTCCCTCTCTCCCAACACTGCCGAGGTTGGGCTCCTTCTTGTGCCTTCAATCCCCCTGATCCCACACCCTGGGAGTACAGACAAGAACTTACATAGGGCCCAAAGCTGGAGGCCGTTGCTCCTCCACTCGTAAAAAAACGGACCAGTGTCTTGGTGTCTCATAGGCTGGTGGTGATGACTGCTAATGGTCTCTTGTGGGATGAACATGATTCTCCCCACATACTCTTCTACTGTTCTTTTACTATCACCCTCTCTTGAGTTTAATTTTGCCTTGAAGAGCAAATGTTTTGTTGAAATTATTTATAACTTACATCAAATAATATAGCACCCTTTAAGCACATCACAAGCAGGTCTTTATAAGAAGTATGTTTGAAACTATGTAGGTGCCACATGCCAAAAAATACAACTATTGAAAACAGAAGACTAAAACACCCCAAACAACATTTTGAAACTTCTGAAAGAATTTGATATAAAAACTTTTTTGGGGTTAAGTGGGATGTTGGATTCCACGGCTTTGGATTGCCAAGAGATGTTCCATGAACTCTCAGGCTGAGATGGAAGACTGAGCTTATGGTGGACAACAAAAGCTAAGCTCATAAGCTTGGTCAGATGCTGGAAACATGGGCAACAAAAATGCTTTAAACTTAATGCTATAGAAGTAATTCCTGCAGCTGTTTGGATCAGACTCAACTCCCCATCCTCTCAGCACTTGCATCTCATCACCTAAGATCACTGGTGGGCCACGACTTCTCATATCATGACAAGACACCTGTTCCAGGAGCAGAAATAGGGGGAAAATGCGCAGAGTCAGTTCGCGTTTCTGACATGCAATCAAATACAACTCCAAAATTTTGCTCTAAGCTTCTTTTAAATGGGAAAAAAGACAAATTCCTACCAACACACAACCCTGATCCTGGCAACTCAGTACCTTCCTTGGGATTATACTGACTTAAACTCCTCTGGAGGAATAGAAAAGCCTGTAGGTACACTGATGATATCCATGGAAAGTTATTGTTTTCAAAAACTCATTTTCAAAAAGTTATTGTTTTTCAAATCACTCCTTGCAAGCACAAAAAACATGGAATATAATGAAAACTGATGTTGAATTAGAACCATGCTGTTAGTGCCCCTTATTGTCTCCTTAATCACTGATTAAGCCCTTGTACCCACAGCCAGTTCATGTAATTTAAACCAGCAGTAATTAGTCCCCATCCAAAAGAGTACTTTAAAACATACAACAACTTTTAAGTATCTGAAGATCTCACCTGAAGCCACCATGAGGACTGATACCCTGTCCTGTAGTGGCATGGCTCTTTTTCCTGTGACCGTGGAGTTGACTTGAAAATTTGCCTGACACTCTTTTTTTTCTGCTCTAGTGAAGCTTACTCAAATATTTCAGCTGTGGATGCAGAGCAGGCCTGATTCTGTACTTGGGAAGTCACCGAAAATGCTGCTCTTCATTGCAATGTATTCAGGATTAGGCCTCAGCAAGCACGAGAAATCTAGTAAGTATGTGTGTGGCCTGTGTTTTCAGAGGTTCTCAGCATCTTGGGCTACCAGATCAGTCTCCTTTTAGAAGCATAGATTTGAAGAGTATGTAAATACCATTTATATATATGGACGTATATACACACCCTCACTCCATACACGCATATACATATAATATTATTATTATTTCACTAAAATTGTGCAAACCTGTTACCAGATCAAAGCACAAGCCAGTATTATTTTAATGATGGAAATCTATGCTTTTCACAGCAGTTATCTTTTTTGAGTTAAACAAAGGCAACACTTTTATCAGAAATACACATAGACATGTAATCCGAATGACAGATCCCTGCTAAGCAGAGAGAGAGACTTTACTCTCAGTTATACCAAAGTAACTTCTGTTCAAGATAAAAGACATCCCTATGATCTTACACCAGGCAGATGTACTTCTTCTGAGCAAAAGACATAAAAGACCTGTCAGAATTCATGTTCTTCAGTGGGATTTATATCTCTGTAAGTGGGCCTGTTTGAGTTGAAGATGTGTGTACATTCATAATGGAAGTTATTCTTCTCTAACTGCAACATATGGATGTAGACATAACTGCATTACATATAAAAATGTAATAAAATGTTTTGCCTCTGAAAAAACATGCACTAAAAGACTTACATGTCATTTTATGAGGATATTTGTGCATAATCTGATTCACACATTATAACATTTCAATTTTAGTACAAATGCTCTCTCACATCGAATTGATAGTCTGCATAGCACAATGATTCATGGGATCAGACAAGAGCCCTTTGCTCTTGCAAATATAATCTGAAATCAAGCTTGAGCTCTCAGAAGAAAGGTACTGGATGGGTTTAAACCCGGGGCTCACTGGTTTGCATAGCATTCCACAGGATCTTGGTAGCATCGCTTGAGAAGACCCAGGACCAAGGTGCCAGTGATCTATATCTTCCTGGAAGAACAGGCTTCATTTAAAGGCCACCTTACATCTTAGCCCACAAAGAACAGGACTTATGTACAATGTGTTCCACTTGTATAAATGGCACCAGATCTTTGATGTGCTGTCTAGGGAAGTGATGGCTAATTTTAAACAAATGCTGTAGGAAGGCCATGTCTCCTTCCATGTCCCATTGAGCTGCTGCTTTTTTCTGCCGTGCCTATCTCCACACTGGGAAGCAGCATGTTACCTCCAGATAGTCCTGAGAGCACTCTGAAAATGCCTCTGCCTTGGGTCAGGGCAACTGGCAGTATTTCAGACCAAACCAAAGCCACCACTTGATGGAGTCAGGACCATTTGCAAAAAGCTGGGAGCACAGGGCATCAGAACAGGGATACAATATCAGCAGCGAAGGACATTGTGAAAAGGGAGGGGAGCAGCAAGACTATGGACACCGTGTGCCTGATGTAAGCCCTGGGTAGAACGGACACATCTGCACACCGGGAAGGAAGTCAGTAATATGACAATGTCTCAGGAATCCTCTTGGAGTGGGCATGGCAGTCCTCACTGTACATATGTCTAGAAATGCACGTCACAGCATGAGTGATAGACTTCCAAAGAGAAGTAAAAGGGATTGCTTTTTTCATATTAAAAATAATTTCCTCATTGTAATGATGGTACAAAATGACACTGTTCTCTCACTATTTACGTTCTGAATTCCCCTTTTTTAGAGGGGACTTAAACTTGAGTGACCTGTGGACCCACCATCTATGAACTGAGCCCTCTTTGTTTTTTTGTGCTTTTTGGAGAGATTATGCTCCCATGATTTATATAAAAGGTCTGCCATCTTAGAGGGGATTTCATATGACCCCATGATCCCATTATTTAAGTACTAAGATCCTACTTGTTAGAGGTTACTTTAACCACCATTTAGACACAGCTCAACAGAATAGAGCTTTCCCTGCCAGTGTCAGTAAAATTAGCTTTTGTTGGAGTGCTCTTCCTCTGCAATTAATCACAGTTGAATAGCAACACTCCTATTTTTTATAACATGCTCTCAGGCTGGCTGCATCCTCCCATGCCAGTGGCATGCTGAGCAAAGTCGAAACCCAGGAGTGGACATGACTGCAGGTTGTGCAGCCATGTCTGTGGCTGTGAATCCCATCAGTCAGTGTGACAGTGCAAGGGCACAGAACAGGGCACAGAATGGTGATGGCATCCTAAATGACGGCGATGAACTCCTTAAATAATACATGTTCAGGCAAAGCCCCAAATCATTGCCACTGAAAACTGACATAATGAAAAGAACTAACTTTGAAATTAGTATGTCCTTCCATATCTTGCCTTTTTATCTCAAACATTTCACATTCATGAACCCTGTGAGCCTTGTATGCAGTAGTAGTATAGGATTAAAAGCTTTGGTTTACCATGTTCAGGTAAATGATGCTTAAGAGAACTTTACAGAAACTAAATATTAAGACAGTTTTAAATATATGTGGAGACATCTTCTTGCAAATTTCACAGATCAGAAAGAAAAGACAGAAAAAATCACAGTGAAAAATAATGCTTTTTAGAAGATGAGTACATGAACCAGAGCACTTCAATTTCACCAACGAGAAAGGAAAGGAGAAAGATAACTAGGAATAAAGGAGCAATAGTGACAAGATATAAGATGTGACAGGAAAAAGATGATGTAAACACAACTACAGAAATGTGGAAAAGCAACACAGAAAGTAAAGGCACAGGGAAATAAATGGGTCTACTAAATATCTGTCTTTCCATTGTAGAACTGTAAAGGTGGATCCTGAAAGAAAAAGAGGAAGATGAGTGCTGTAGGGATTTCACAGTTTAGAGATGGCAAAATTTCTTTTAAAGATGTAGCCAATGACGTTTGAGATAAATCATTCCATGAGACACTTCACAAGCAGTGGAAGGAGACACATGCTGCTCAAATGGGTATTACAGAGGAATATACCTACAAAGGCTATTAAAAATCACCTGTTCCAGAGGATGATATATCCAAAGTGACCTTTGGCATATTGGTCTTATATTTGAGAGATGCTTGATAGATTTTCGTTTATCAGGATAATTACACATAACTGAGATGTTAACTTTCTGCTGGGATTCATGAAATCAAATAGGTAACTGTAAATGAAAGTAATGAGAGGTTTTCTCATCTGTCAGAAATTTTAAGAAAAAAAATGAAGTAAATGAAGTGGAAATCATCAATAAAGGAAGCAGAATAAAAGTCTTTCCTAGTCAGTTTGAAATTCTATTTTTAAATTTTTCTAGACTGATGAGACTTTAAAACAAAACAAAACAAAACAAAAAACAAGAAAACCCCAATAGATTGAAGAAATTATTTCATTTGACCCCAAAGAAATATTTTATTTGTTATTCAAGTATAAAATGTTCTTACAATAAAGTTGAAACAAACTTTGAAAATAAATATTTTAGACCAAAAAATTCAAATACTTCATTTTAAAAATATCAACCCAATATTTTCCAACTATTTTTTAGATTCTCCTTTTACGCATACATTTATGAAAACCCTTGTTTACAGCTGTAATAATTTCAGAAACTTAACATTACTTCAGAAAATATAATGGTCTATTTCAATTTGCATTTTTCAGTGGGAAAAAAAGAAGACTTAAAGAAACTTTTCCCTCAACTGTAGTAAAATAACAGGTGAGAAAATATTGCAAATCAAGATGGTTTTAAAAATACCCAAGACACGTTAAACAAATTGGTTTAATTGTCTGATAGTGGCTCATTGATGTAAATCGCTGTATAGATGTAAAACACTTAACAGCTGCTACTTGGTTTAATATCAAACCATGCATCTATGTAGCACTGCAAAATACAGAATCTGTGAAGTAATTCTGGAGTAGCTGAAGAACTGAATAATTGGCAGATCCTAAAAGAGCATTTTCAGTTGGAAATCAAATAATAATGCAAATGTTTACTACACAAATCTGTGTGAATAAGTACCAGTGATTATGCTAGTCTGTATTTCTGTTGGTAATCAAGAGGGGAATGTCAATTACTACTGAAAATGTCTTAATGACATAAAACCTGGTAGAGTGGTATGTGATGGTGAGAGCTGAGCAGATGTACAAAATGATATGTTCTGGACATGCAAAGACCATGTGCTTTAATGCAGGCAAAACCAATAAATCACCAAATGTGAGACCAAGGAAGATAATGATGACCACAGATCCTGCGTCTTGGGAAAGCAGTGTCCTTGAGAAGGATTTGGGGCTCCTGGGCAAGGATTTGCATTAGAGTTCCTACTACAATGCTGGAGATAAAACAAGCCCTAAACCTAAAAGGAGAGAAGTAACCAGTGGAAATACAGATATAATTTTACATTTGTATGTAACTGCAGGAACACAGATGTTGGAACATTATGTACAGTTCTGGTTGTCCTGTATTTATAAAAAGATGTTGAAAAACTGAAGAAGATGCAAAAATTGAGCCAGGAAAAATATTCCAATGCTGGAAAAAAATTCTGGACAGCACAAGACCTAAAGACCTGATAAAAAAGAGGAAGAATAAGTAACTTGAATGTGCCCCACGTTTTTCATCACAAGACACTACTCTGGGACTAAAGTGAAGAAAACTGCTGAGAGGAGCAATGAAGAGTAAAAATGAAAAAAAAAAAAAAATCACAAGACAAATAAAGCAAATATCTTGGGAAGCCAAAGTAAGTTATTGGTCAGAAAGCCTTCACCTCAAGACTAGATGTCTATATGGAAGACTGTGATTCAGAGAAACTCCAGGTAGACGTGATGTGGAAGTAATTTAAAGCAAATAAACAAATAAATAAATGAAAAATCAAAACAAAAATTAAAAAAAAAAAATCAGAACAAAACCAAGGCTTATTTTATCCTGGGAAATCAGTCCTGGTGATCTAATAGCCTTTCTGGGTACATCTGTGTGACTCACTGACTCTGTTTCTATGGATAACACTTTATGGAGCAGATCCAAGTCTTCCTGCACATCCAATTTACCTTGTTTTGGAACTGAGGGGAGAGATAGTTGTGCAGCTATTGCCAAAGCTAACAAGAAGCGTATCTTACACAAGACAAAGCCCTGCTTGCAGAGAAATTTAATCTGAAGTGATGTATATCTTCAGGCAAACAGTGAAGTCATAAACACCCTGGAGCCCATTCTGCCTTTGTTTCCTCACTGGTTTTGCATGATATTAAATGATGGTTGAATTCAGGGCTGCTCCATATGCACATCTCATTTCTAATGCTACATGGTATTGGTATAAGTTCTGTTATGCTCTTGTCCCCCTTCTATAACAAAGCCATTATCCCTTAGACCTCATTTAAATCTCTCTCCCTCCATTGATTCTTAAAGGTTTTAGTCAGTGTATTTGAAATGGACCCAGCAACAGCTTGTGTTCACAGTGGTTTTGCTGCACATAGAGCTCCAAGCACAACTTCAGTTACTGTCTTCATAGAGGCCAGAGCCTTAAAAAGGTTTTATTTTCTACTCCTACGCTTCCTAACTTGAAGTATTAAACACCATTTATACAAACTGACAACACAGAAAGGGATTTGGGGATCATGTCTAAAATGATTCATAATTTGACCCTCAGAAATGTTTATATCAGAGGATTTATTCTATCTATGCTTTTGTCAGAGGCTGAAATTTCCTTTTCTTACGAAAACAGGCAACCCTCATTCCTTTTTAGAAGTCCAAATATCCTGGAAAGATAATTACAAAATAATATTGATTGTACAGACACCTGTGTATAGTGCTCCATCCTGATAGTCACTAACATGAAAATTCAGATAATCAGCACCATTCAAGTCTATGGGAAAACTTGCTGTGAGAGGGTAAAGTTTGCAGGACCCAATCCTGTGCAGAGTTGTTCCCAGAGATATTTTGTGCTTCACTAAGTAAAAAATGTCATCATATTTCAAAGTGAAATTTTGCAGGCCATTGATCTAGAATGTGAGCTAATTCCTTTGGGTGTTTTGGAAAATCAGAAACAACATATTTATTTAATTTAGAAAAATTACTTCCGTCCAAGGCTGTTTCTCAAAAAACATTCATGACAGCTAAAACTTGAAAACTTGCTACATATATGTGCCAGGCATAGCATAAAGATAAATAGCTCAGTACTTTGTAATGTGAAATCTTGCTGAACAAGTACTGTATATTGGATTGTAACAGGTCTTAGAGACTGTACAATGTCCTGGAAAAATAATCATAGTTTTAATGGGCTAGTAAATCTTCACATGGTACTTAGCAAATATTTCAATAAACTGTAAAGATTCCTTCTAACAATTTTCATAACTAGTCACTGAATGCTTAACCACGTTGCTTTTTCTAAGGTTTGCAATATAATAACATGAAATAAACTTTCCAAAATAGTAAAACATTTTGGTTCTCGTGCCAAAAGGAAAAGACGAGGGCACTAAAAATTAAAGATGATGTGTCCAATCTAGATTTTGACCTCAGCTAACTAATTTTCATGCTTCTGGACTCCCTTGGTCCCCTGACAAAAATAGACAAAACCATTCTCCCAAAAGCTGAGGGTACACCTGACCTAAATTCTTTCAAATTACAGACTTAAAAAGCAGAAAATCAGATCTGCAAATTATGCTTAGTTATTGAATGGCATCTGTTTGTGTTGCTATGTAGGACAGGGTACACTTCACAGAAATAACTAAGTGAATTATGGGCAAAGTGATAGTCTGAAAAGAAAAAAAGAGTATTTGGTCCTGTTATTGCCTGCTTTAAAGGAGTTTGAAGTTTCTGTCCTATGCTCCATTGTTTTCTTCTTTATGTTCTTTAAGGATATCCTGAACTTGAAATTTACTAAAGGTTGTTTGTTTTTTTTTCTCTAAAACAATTCAAACTTCTGTAGTAAAAGCTGCTGAATATTGGGGGTAAGGGGTGTGTTGTTTGGTCTGTGGTTTTCCTTCTCCTGAAAAATATAAGGATGGGACACGCAGAAAGTGTTAAAGTGGAAACCAAATTTTGCTATCAGTCAGAAATCTCACTTCCTACCTCCCCGGCAACATAAGATCAAAGGTGCATTCACCCTGAACCAAGCCTCCTGCCCCAAATATCAAACAGAAAAAACATGGTGATTCTTCACCAGAACATTTTGTTCTGGGGTTGGTATCTTTGTGGGCAGCAGCACACATAAGATTTGTCCCATGAACTTTTATTGTCTTCTTGTGTGAAAGACATCCTCAGCTTAAACATGTGTGAAAGGGCTTCCTTTTCCTTGCTTTCAGCCTGACTTCTGTTAGATGAATTTGACTAGTTCTTGCCCATTGTGAAAGTGAAAGGCAGGGTTTTGTTCACCTTCCCCACCTCTGTCATTCAGAGATTCAGAATTTCAGTTCAAAACTCTGAGGACTTCATGGTGTAGACACCAGGATGGAATAATTTATGGACAGTTCAATAAAGCTAAAATTAAATGTTATATTTACAATTAAGTGCCAAAGTTTCAGTAAGATTCTTGTGAAACATTTCTATTTTGTCAAATCGAACAACCTTTTTTGTGAAAAAAACCCTGTCTTCTGGAAAATTTTCAAACTTCCCTGAGTGTTATGCTACATTTTTGGCTCAAGAAGCTCAGTAAGGGCTCTTTATTTTTATTTTAATACAAGGTGTCAAAATTAATTATCAGAAATTTCACTGACATAAGGGAAAATATTTGGGCCAGAGCATTCACTGTTATAAAGACTATTACCAGAATTTTCACACTGTAGTCATAACCACATATTCATATAGACTAACTAAATAAAATACAGATTTCAAGCAAACAAGGGTAGAATTTTTGGCTAATTCACAGAAGGCAATATCTTTTGTGATGTTTGACTTTTATCAGTTCATGTTGCTCAGCCTTGACTACAGATATTTTGGACACTTAACTGTCTGCTCATAAAAAGAAGTTGACTTAGAAATGAGGGAGGTCAGAGGCCTGCCAGAGATTTTGCCATCCCTCTTATGGAGCAATATCTCAAGAAAGAAATTACAGAAAGGCAATTTTGTATTCAGTATCTATATCCTGCCTAAGCCCCAGTTCAGCTGCCTAGCTCCTCCAGAAGACTCTTGGGTTGCTCAGGCATGTTTTCCCCTTCATAAATCCATGCTGACTACTCCCAGTCAATGACTTGTCCTTTACATGTTTGGAAAGGGGTTACAGGAGGATTTGTTCTATCATTTGCCCAGGGATTGGGTTGAGGCTGACTTACCTTATAGTTCACTGGATCCTCCTTCACGTCATTCTTAAAGATAAGAGTGAAAGTTGCTTTCCTCCAATCCTAAGGAGTCTCCTGTGACACACATGATTTTCCAAGGCCATCAGGAGCGGCCTTACAATGGCAGCCACCAGCTCCTCCTCATCCACGGGTAGAGCTTGCCAGGTCCCATGGACATGGCTACATTCAGTTTGTTTAAATGTTCCCTAAACTGGTCCTTCTCCGCCAAGGGAATTTCTGCCTTGCTCCCACCTTTTCCACCAGTTTCAGGGACCTGGGATTTCTGAAGGTATATCTTATCAGTAAAGACAAGGAAAAGAGATTTGAGTACATTGATCTTTTTCCATGTCCTTTGTCACCGGGTCTCCTGCCCCATTCAGCAGTGGGCCCACATTCCCTGGTCATACCAGGTAGTACCTGTGGAAGCCTTTCCTCATCACTCTCCAGGTAGGCTCTAGCTTTCTTAACCCTGGTCCTGCATACTCAGACAGTGTCTCTGTATTCCTCCTAGATCATCTGTCCCTGCTTCTGCTTCTTTAATTACAAAGTTTAAACTTCAATCTTCTTTAAAAAAATGCCAGAAAATGTTGTAGAGAGAGAAGAATGAGCCTGACAAGCTTATGGTAGCTCACATTGCAGAAGAGGCACATGGACCACATTTCCTAAGTGTCGATGGCTCCTGTCATGTACCATGTTGTCCAGCTGAGGAGTGATGAATATAAAAAGATATAAAAAACTGAGGCTTGATTTTAGCCCAGGATTTAGTTGTATTAAAATTTTTCTTGTTTCAGCAAATAAATGGGCATTTTCCAATTTAAAATATGTGCTGTGGACTAAAGTTCCTGCTTTGCTCCTATGCTGGGTGTCTTCAGAGACTGGAGGTATTTAGGAAGGTGGAAGATGCTTCACACAGGGAGAGAGGGCCTGTCATCTCATGGAACTGCACAGCAAACACAGAAGATGCAACAACAGGAATGACCTCATGACTGGTCTTTTTTATAGCCATCCAGAACTTCCCAGAACTAATTTGTTGGTGAATGCAGCAGTTTGGTTTGGGTAAGACTGTTAGTCTTTGGTTGTTGTCCTGTCCTGAAGACTTGGGAAAACTAAGAACAGGAATATGGGAGTCTGGCATGGTGAAACTTCTCCAGAAGAACAGTTACCTATCCAAAGGATTAACTTTTTTAAAGGATTTTGCTTTTCTGCAGAAGTCCAGGTCTGGACATGTTCATGCTGATGGAATAGCAAATTCCTGTTTTGCAATTACATCCAGAAAGAGAAATGTTTTCCGTTTGCTGCCTCTCCTCCCAGCTGCCCAGCCTTGGATAAGGGTCTTATTCAGTTCAGCCTGAGAGGTGGAAGGTTGGGGGAATATTAGGAGTTTCATGGATGAAAAGAAAGAGATGGGAGCATGAAGAAAAAGGGGAAAAGGAGGGGCACAAATATATATGCATTCAAACTGTTGCAAAACTAAACCTTGTAGGAATAAAAACCTTGTGTGATGGAAATACAGATTCTGGTATGATTATTTCTTCTTCCTGTGAAGCTAGGAGGTTAAAACAGGGAAATGGTAAGTGGAGAAGAATTATAAGCAGAAAACGTAGAGGCTGTCCAGGCACTGGTACATACATACACACTGGGCAGCTGGCCTGGGCCCATGGCTGAGCCAGGATCCTGGCCAATTTTCCCTTTTTTTTGCTTCTTGCAAGAAAAAGCACGAGGTTAAGCTGACCAGAGAAAGCAAAACTACCACAGCCTTTTGTGGGCAGTAAAGCTGAGCACAGACTGTCATTGTCAGGCTGTGTAACACAGTCCACTTTTGTTGTTTACTTGCAGCAGTGGGTGGAAGGAACTGCTCTAAGTTATGTTGGGTGATGAGGAGCCAGGAGAAGGGCTGTTGTGGGAGGAGGCTCTGCTGTCTTCCTGAACTTTCACTTTTGATTTTCAGCTGAGCTGGAAACATGATTTCATTTTGCTATTTTTTTTTTAGTTCCTGGACCTGAGGTGAGATCCTCAGCTGGGATAAATCAGCTCCACTTCCCTGTGGTCGAGGGAGGTAGGAGGATGCACAGTGGTTCAGGATACAACCCGCCTTGTTTAGAGACTGGAGCGCTTCTTTTCCCTGATAAAATTCAGACTACCACATTTATGTGCTCAGTCATGAAGTACGTGAACATTTTTCAAAAGCACAACTTCCCAATGACCCAGAGTGCCTTCAAATAAAGAAGTGCTATTGGACCTCAGTAGTGTGAAAGGAGCAGTTGAAATCCCTGTCCTGCCCAGCTGTTAAACCTGTGTTTGATTTCTGAAAAACCTATAGAGAAAAAGGGTTAAAGGAGACCATACAAGAAGTAGAAGAAATAAATTGAATGCACATGTGCAATCATTATTCATACTAACGTTCTCTGTATTACTTCATAACACAGCTGTATACACAAAAAAACCAGTCTAGTTTGGTTTCTTCCTATTTGAATCTTATTAATTTCTGTTTAATGGAACACAAATGTTTGTGCTCTTCATTTTGACGAATGCAGCCTCATAGTATATTTGTTAAGCATTAGCTAGCACGGTTGTGACCATCTAATACAAATGTCTCTGGCCCTTTCATGGCTCCTGACAGGACATCTTTTGAGCATGACAGTTGCTATGGGGACGGGTGCAATGCCTATTTGGAAAGAAAATTGGGAGCAATGCTCATTACGTCAAAAACTACATTGTGGAGGGAGGGGAGGAGAATGTTTGCTTCTTGTGCTGACACTTAGCTGCTTGTTTTACCCGCCACCCACACACTTCCATCAAACAATATCTCTTTCAAATGCAGAAGTCAAAGTTTGCATCTCCTATCGTTCCATCTGGAACAGGCAAGGGTTGTGTGAAATGAATATCATCATGCACAAGGCCGGGGCACTGCCTGGCTGGCTCTATCTGTCACTTCATAACACAGCAACACTGAGCCCTCAGTTTTCCCCTCCTCCCACCCTTGGCCAAACGCTTTACAGGGCTTCTTGGGGCATGGCGGGGACACCAGGGTGGTGTGGGGAGGAGTCAGCTGGAGAAGCGTAATCAGTTAGCTCAAACCCAGCAGATTTATTGTGGGTTTACACTGGTGAGAGAAGGATCAGTGTCTGTGTGTATCACAGTTTCCGTAGATAGGGAAGGTGGCATTAAAAAAACACAAAGACCTTTGTATCCTCCCCAACCCCCCAGAACACTGTAGGAAGTCAAGGGGAAAAAAACCCCTTTTTGTACAAAATGAGTCCAAGACCCTGCTGTTTTGAGCTTGCTCTTACCATATATTCCTTAAGTCTATGCATTTCTTCCATTAGAAATTAGCCATCACTATATTTTTCACTAAGTTGTTCTGTTGCCTTAGCTTAGACTTTCAAAAAAACCCTAAGCCCACACTGAAAAAAACCCCTAAGCCCTGCAAAAGCTGGATAGCAGCCTAACAGTTGAAGGGAGAGATGAGGCAGACTCACCATGATGTCCAGAGCTGAGCAGGGGGTGTTTTCAAAGTTCTCAAATATCTAGCTTTTGGGTGCTAAGAAAGTCTTCTTGGTGAAATACAGGAGGTGGCTGCAACAGCTTACTACCTGTGATGGCCACACTGAATTGTCGGGATGGGATGGATGCCTGGTCCATGAAATACCTGCATCCTGAAGGATTGGCCTTACAGTCCTGCTTTGCTTTCTGTGTTTTACAGGGACGAGGTGTTCATGGCTGCGCCCAGGGGTCTGCATTTCCCCTGATCTCAGGATCATACAGGTGATCCAGAACCTATTTAGTCCATGTGCTAGACTTCTTGGAGATACAGTAACTTCCCCAGCATCTGGATGAATATAAATTATCTCATAGGTGGAACGGGGACAGGATGGTGGAGTTGGTCTCTACTTTGAAGAAGCAGAGAGAGTGTTGTGTGGGTGTATGTGTGTGTACATGACTGTGGGGTTTTCACGTGCTGTCAGAACACTTCTCCATTCTCTTCACTGTAAGATTGTAAACGTGAAATGTGGTACAAAGAAAGAGGCAGCTTTGACACACTTGCAAGTTTCCTTGCCATGATCAGTCTGCACAAGTTCTCTCTGGGGACTCTACACCAGAGAGGCTCCTCAAATGGCTGCAGGTAGCAATTTCTGAGGTCTATTAAAATGAAAAAAAAAAACAACACAAACCACCAACAACTAAAAAAAACAACCAAATCTCAACCCTCCCCTCCTAGAAATAAATGGTATTATGTGCAGCTCTAACAATTCTCCCTTCCCCCCATTCCCCTGCTCTGTTCAGTCGTGCATTGACAGCTGCCTTTAAACTTGAACTTTCTCTAGTCCTGCACAGCCTGCTACCACTTGAACTGCTTTAATAATATCATCGTCTTGCAACAGCAGCACAGCAGCAGATGTTATCTCGCATGGGAAAAGAGGTTTCCAGGTCTGAATGCCAGAGCTGCAGTGGGATCTCCTGCATTTCCCATGGACTCACAACCCCCAGGAGTCATGAAGCTGATTTTGCACAGGGGTGACAACAGCAGACCCAGGTAGTGTCCGGACCTTGGTACTCTCCTCTCTCCCCTCCTTATCTTTTCAGGGCGTTCACCAAAGCCAGGAGGCCACATTTGAAAGGAGCAGGAGATCCACTGAGCTCTCTTGTTTCCCCTTCATCTTGCCCACCACTTTGATCACCACTTTTCGAAGGCTCATTTAGCCCAATTAGAAGATTTATTCTGTGCATTAGGGTGACATATGTGAAAGTCTAACTTCTTTTAGGGCTCCTGCACAGCCAGGTGCTACCTGATAATTTTGTTTTATTGAAACCTTAGGTCTAACTCTTTCTCCAGATTTATGCATGCAATGTCATGCATATGTTTCCTAAGTTTTGTGGGAGTTAATGAGTATGTCTCTGAAGGAAGAGCTCTAGATCAAAGGTCTACATGTTTGAACAAAATTTATATGAAAAGTACTCTGGAGATGAGCATTCTCTAATAGACCAGTGTGAATTTTTGTACTGTCTGAAGGTGTAATTTTCATAAAAAACAAAACTTAGTTGAAAAAAATAGATTTTCATAGTATCTGATAGAAGTTACTGGTTTATCACTTTCACAATGAAAATAATATTTTCAGAGCTTTCAGAATTTCTTTATCCAGTTTTGAAGGAATTTAATGTTTACATTTTAATTTTTTTGTTTGTTTTTACACAATGTCCTAGCATTTATGCCATCTTCCAAATCAAAGCAGGAGACATTTTGAACAGAAGATAAAACTTTTCAACTTGCTAAATGATACCTCTCTTTCCCCTGTGATTATTAAAGATAATTTAAATAATAGAATATTTCAATGAAATAGTTGTATGATATCACTAATTACACATTGTGTAATACTGTAAAAAATTAGTATAAAAATTAAAACCACATTACATTAACTAAAAGAAACAAAATTAAAGAAAAAGAAATTCTGAAAGGAACCCTTTCAAATCATCAGATGTTTCCAGTTTCCACTTCACGGAAAATTTAAGCTGTATTTAGTTATGCTTTAAGTCTCTGACCGTCTCAATAGATGTTCAAAATCTCAGAGGAGGAAAATATATGTCATTTCAAAACACTACTATTACAATTCAGTCTGCTCTCTTACAGGGATTCTATTAAGCAGGGAATAAACACCAGCATAAGTGTTTACTAGGAAGAAACTCTGCTTTCCAAACACTTGAAATAACTGCTTTTTGTTCTATGGCAACCAGGTTTTGGAAGAAAGATGCTTCATTCTTCCCTGCTTACAAACCTCCCACACACTTCTGCTTTCTCTCACTTTCAGTGCTTCACAGAGCTGCCCTTTGCAGGCAGGACTCAAAATCAGCCCTGGCACAAATAGGCACCAATACCCAGGCTGACCTAGAGCTGGCTTTAACCATGTGCCTGCTTTTCTGCCAAGGATCCAGTCTTCCATGGAGCTGCTGTGTCCAATGCCCCAAACTGAAGGAGATTGGAAGATACAGTGGTGGGCTTCACTTCACCTGACAAAACGTGCTTGTGGAGGAGACCTCTCATCCAAGTGAGCCACCATCAGCTCCTGTTAGAGTCACAGGACACATGCAGGTTGTCTAGAGTATGACCCGTCTGTTCCATGACAGACTTCTGCTTCCCAAGGAGGAGAGCTGGGCAACAGTGCGACTTCTCTCCCATGACTATGGTGGGCAGCCTGCACAACTACACAAGTGCAAAGGTCTGCCTGTTCTCAGGTCCATCACACCTGCCATGCTTAGCAGTAACTTGATTTAACAGAGGGGATGAGTGACCAACTCACTCGGCCTTTATTGGAAAACAAAAACTATGCAGCCAGTGAAAAACTCTCCTTAGACTTTACACAGTCTTTAATGGTGCCATGCTATGAGATGCTCACTCAAGCATCCTCTCTTCTGGGCTGTACTGTATTTTACATATCCAGAGGATGTTCTGAGTGCAGCATTTCCATTGGCACTGTGAGGACACTCTACAGTCTCATCATGGTACTCTGAGGACAAATTGCTCCTAATGGAAAACGGCACTATTTCTACCATTAGAATGAAAATAATTATTTGTAAGGAGTTAGATTTCCTTTTTCATTGCAGACAATCAGGGAGTTCTTCCAGTCCTTGTGGCCAGGTGGTGGGACAGAAAAGCCACTGAAGGTCTTGATCTCTCAAGAACTAACAGTAATTTAGGGGAAGATAAGATGGATTCAGATCTAAGAAATATTAGAAGAAACCAAATGTTTGCTTTCCCTGAGTTTCCTGGGTCTTGGTGAAGGCAGCAGCCCCATAAAAAAACTAGTCAGCTGAAAGGCTTGCTATGTAAGTGCAGGGGTTACCTTTAGACTTTCTCTCCTTGCTGATGCAAGAATAGCTTAGGTTACAAAGAACATCAATGTCTGGTACAGCTCAAGAGCATTTGTGACAGAACTCCTACAATGTGCTCCTGCTGCTATCACCCCTTGCTTTGTCATGCTCATTTAAAATAAAATCAATGGCTGGTAATTAACACACATACACCCCCACCTCCTGCCACCCACCCCTCCCCCCCCCAAAAAAAAAAAAAAAGCAGTTCTACTCTGATATGTTTGCTGGATCTGCATCACTGGTACATGAAAAAGACCATTGTTTTAGCTGGGAAGATAGCCATCAGAAACTGAAAGTTAGGGTTGCATCCAGACAACACAATACAGGTTGTCCAGCTAACCTCAAGATAACATTATCCAGATATCCTTGAGGAAAGAACTAGGAGAAGATGTATTTGGGGGTAACACATCTGTGAAGTTTCCCTTTCCTGTGTCACATAGCTGAATAACTTAAGCAGGACAATGCTCCTGACATGCCCTAGATTGGCTACTTTCCCTTCTTCTTCTGCAGCCCTCTCTTCCAATACCAGCAACATTAAGTGTAATTAGCTTTCTTTTCCACAACAGAAGCCTAGATTTATGCAACTTTGTGTATTCTGCTACTTCAGTCTATGTTCTGGTCCACATGCCATTTATACCAACATCGGCATTCCCAGTTAAAGCTGTTCAATCCCTTATTGCATTACAAGCTGGAGGCTGGTGTCCCAGTTACCTGCTGCTGAGATAGTTCAGTGTCAATCAGCTCCTCTGAACCTTCTAGGAAATGGAAGTACAAAATCAAGTGAGAGTAACAATGTCATCCTATTTCTTATCATTCCCTTTTTCTTTTACACTATCCAGGTCCTTGCTTTTTTGAGATTCTCTCTTCTATCTCCCTCCTCCTTCCCACATGTCGTTCATGAATCCAGAGCCCTTTCTATTGCCCAAGGTGAGGTTCCCATGCATTTACTTGCAGTCACACAGGGATTCGATTTGGTCCTCTTTGACTAATATCCAAATTCAGGCCCTAAGTGCTGAAACCTCTCAAAACAGCAGAAAACAGTTCCTGCCTCATGTCTCCTCAGGGCTACATCCTGGGCTTTGCAATCCCAATAGTCCAGAAAACCTCACATCGTATCTTCACAGGGTTTCATATTGTTCATGCTTTTCATTCTTAACAAGGACAATGTGTGTTGCCTCACTCAACATACACACTCTTCTTAGGTTTTCTCCTGTCATCTCTACTGTGAGCTGAATGTTTCAGGATTCCTCCATAAATAAAATGGCAAGGAAATGCTGTCTTCCTAGTCTCTCCTGACTAAGAAGGAAGAAAGTAAATCAATTTTTATATAATTTCTCCTCCTAAGAGTGATGTAATGTTTCAGAAGAAAACAATGAGGACAAAAAGCAGAGTTTAGTTCTGTAGTGGGTTTGCCAGTCAGCCCCCCCTGGGGCTGAAAATAGTTTTGCCAGGTGGATTTCTGGAGCAAAACCCCCAGTCAAAAGTTTTAGTAACACCTCTGCCAATTACATTTTTAAGAAAACGGAAGAGAAGGCTGTGACGCAGAAGAGATAAGAGCCTTGAGGTGGCAAGAGAAGAAGGAGCCATGTAAGGGTAGGCAGCAGGCCCCAAGTGGGGCCAGACCTCCCTCCTCCCCCAGCCATGGGCCGGGGGCAGGTTGTGGCATTGAAGCCCCCCTGGCTGAGACATGTAACAGAGTAGGGGGAAAAGCTTTAATAAACGACTGCCTGCTGCAGAGGAAATTCCAGGCAGAGAGATAACAGAACCTTCCAAAGTCAAAGCAGGTAGCTGGAGAAGAGAGAAGCCCGAAGGGGGGTGAGTTTTTTCTTCTTCTCCCCCCGCTCTCTCCCTTCAGCAGAGAAAAAGACTGAAAACTAAAACCCCTGCCATCTGTGAAAGATTACAAAGTGAAAAGACTCTCCTGCAGCTCATAAAGGAGCCTACACTGAAGCAGGTGGATGCACGAGGCAGCTGCGACTCTTGTGAGAGGCCTGAAATGAAACAGAGTCTTGCTGAAGACCTGTGGCCTATGGAGAAAGAGAACCTATGCTGGAGTGACTCGGCTCGAGTAAAATCTTGTGGTCTCACTGAGAGATCCATGCTGGTGCAGCTGAATTTGTGACCCTAAGGGACAGCAGAGAATGGAAGAACTGTTGCCCGATGAAGGAACCCCAGAGGAAACAGGGGTGGACTCAAAAGCCATTATCCCCTGTGACACTGTGGGAAAGACCATGGCAAAGCAAGTGTCTCCTTGCAGTCCATGGAGGACCCCACAGGGCCTGGGTAACCCCAGCCTCCGGTCTTAGCCCAGGAGGGGGTAGGCCCAGCCCTGAGGTCGACATAGAAAAGAGAGAAAAGGAGAGAGAGTTCCAGCTGCAAGGAATCGGAGCTGTCATCCTAGAGATAACAGAAAAAGACACTTTCAAATGCTGCAAAATTGTTTTGGAAGACCTGTAGATCTGGAAGTAGGAAAAAAGACTGTTTTTCTCCTCCTGAACTGATCCAAAGGGGGGAGGGATACTTCTGTAAATATATAGTATTTTTATTTAGTTAGAATTGTTGTATATATATAGTTCTTTAGTTTTTATTTTGTTAAGTAATAAATCCTAATATTATTTCCCCCACATCAGGTCTCTTTTGTCTGCATAAACCTTCTCTCAACTCATAGCAATTGCGGGGAGGGGGGAGTGAAAAAAAATTGACCCATAGCTAACCCATGACAAGTTCCCACCTTAGCCCCACAGGATGAATTTCCTTTACATTTCTTCCAGTCAGGCACATACATAGTTCTTGTAGGTTTTATTGATTTTACATCCTTGCTCATGCTCCTCAATGCATGTGGCCCAAGAACCCCTACTAAAGATACAGATACTAGCAACAACCTCAAGTTTGATTTCCTCTATGTTCTATATTAAAAAAGTATTTTGCATGGGAAAACATTTCTATATTGAGCTCTTATTTCTTCATTCTCTCAAGAAGAATGTTCTACAGTTACTGAAGAATCTTAGGCCATATGGTCCCACCTACGTGATCTTCCTTCCTGTTTTCACAGTGTATTTTGCGCTATTTAGCCACTTTTTTTTTTGTTTGTTTTGCTGTTGATGTACGCACAGTGATCCAACAGCAGCTAGTTCCCTGCTGTTCAACTGTGCAATTGTGACACTAACCATTCTGTGCCTGTATGTGACTGAGTCTAATAGAGGGATGGTCCTTCTTCAGCAAATTGTTCCTCCCAGTTACATCCTCTGTCTCATCTCCCATTATTAGTAGTGTTAACACTGTTGTTGTAACAACAGTCAGAAGCTTTGGCCTCCAGCTAAATGAAGCACTGAAATACATTTTTTTTCCTTTTCTTTGTCAAAATCTGTTAAGGTTATAGCAAGATCCGCTTCACTTTCTCATCTGCTTTTCCCCTTTATTAAATGAAAATATATTTTTATGTTGTTAAGTGGAAAAGATAAGTCTGCAAAATTCAGAGAGTGCCAAATACCCTGTGCAGAATTAATTTGCCTGCCCCTGCCCCCATCTGCCAGTGCCCACAATAGCTCCCTGGTTTTTTTCCATCATAGCAAGAGAAGGCAGAAACTAAGAAAAAAAAGCACAGAGCAATGACAGGAAAATAGGAAAATCAAATTTAAAACATCACAAATGTGAAAAAATAATACAAGTCATCACCAAGCACTAGACAAAAAAGTCAATGTGTTACAACTCTGTTATCCAGCTGAGGGTCATGTCCTGAAATGTCTATAGAACATCCTGAAAATTTTCTGAGCTATTAGAAACTTACATTATTTAGTCTTAAGGCATGATTAAAGAAAAGATTAAACACTTACAGCAGAATGTTTTATAGAATACCTGCTGTGTGAGGATCACTCCATGATTTGTAAGGTCCAATGTTATGGCTTTTCTGAAGCAAACATTATTCCTGTTGTTTGGAAAGTGTGCAGAAAGTCAGGATATTCTAAAATAATTTTTATACTTAAGTTATACCATAATTATAAATAGAAATACATTTAATTAAAAGGATATAAAGGATTTTCTAGTTTCCTGTGTTACTCCTTAATTTCTCTTACTTTCTGTTCTCTTATTTTGTTTTTTATGTTATAGATACAAATAAAAAATATGTAAGAAGTAATACAGAATCTGTGAATATGTCACTTAATCCACAACATATAAATTCACCATCTTTGGTTACACACTAAAGAGGTTGACTGTGAAGTTATCTCTTATTTGTTTCCTTATTTTAGGTAATCATCTACTGAGTTCTAGATTTAGGGGAAAAAAACCAATCAACCAACCAACCATACAAACACCCTCCCCCCCACAACAAAGCTTCATTCCTTATACTTTTTAAAGGATAGAGCCTTTCAGATTTATATGTCACTAAGATGAGACACAAACAATGATCATCAGGCTTTTGTAAGACAATTTCCAAAGTGAAAAAGGGCATTTTCAAAAGTGGAAAAGGTCATTAGCATGACTATGATTAAGACATTCATCAAAATTTGGTCAGAGAAGTAATAGAGGATTCCTTGGCCCTGATTGTTGTAATGTTTTTTTTTTTAATATAGGCAAACTAGGCTAAACCAGGCCACTCAAATAATATGTTCAGTCCTAAAAATACTTGTAGTAAAATTCAGCTTTGCACATCTGAGCAGCCTCCACCAAGTCTAGAGGGAATATTCCCATGTGCAAAATTTACTCAGATTTGTAGCATCAGGACTTACATTAGGAAAGAGTGCTGCAGGCCTGCTTGGGGAAACAAAATAGAACAGCTGCACCTAATATGTGTCATTATTATTACTGGTTTAATCTGTCCCCTGTGTAAATAAAATTATGCTAAAATGGCATTTGCCTAAACTGAACTTGAGAAACAATTAACAAATGCAGCTCCAAAGCATAACAGAAGCCGGAGGATCCTCTGGCACTGCTGACACATGTGACTGCATGCAGAGGCAACATGTGGAGATGTACAAAGCCAGGAGCTCTCCTGGGGCGGGGATGTCCACCTGATGTAAAGCTATGTCTCCTCCTGCATCCCTGGCTATGCAGTGGGGCAGGCTCTTACCCAAGGATGGGCTTTTTCAGTGGTGAACTCCTCCCTGTGTGTTCTCTCAAAGCCCAGGAGCCTGGCACTGAGAACATGTAGTTTCTTTTGGACATCTTTCCCCCTAAGCACATAGGATTGAAGGATATTTCCAGGAGATCTATGTGGATCAGTAGTCAGTCAAATCATGGCCCACATGGAGCTGGAGGAAATATGGAAAAATTGCAGACTTCACAGGCTGAGTGCAAGAAAAGACAGGCTGTAAAAAGGAAACTTTGAGAGCTATTCCCCAGGAGGCTGCTGTTGTATTGAGTGCAACAGAGGTTTTATGTGAGCACTTAGCAGCTTTAGCAACCCACAACAACACAGATAGCATCTTGGATATGCAGGGAACCAAAGGTACTCATGGGCTGAGGATGTGGGCCCTTGAACGTCCTGAAAAGAATATGCTGGACATGTGAGCCTGTCAGCACATCCCATATAGCATTGTTTTGTTGTGACTCTCACAGCATTTAAGAGGTTGCAAAGAAGTATCATTGCATGTGGAGAAAGTCTTCTTCAATGCAGCTGGGATACTAGGACTGCATTCAAGTCTTGTTGGATATATTCTGCGAAACTTCAGAGGTGCTTGGGTTTTAGGTAAAAAGAGAAAACTGATCCATGCAAAGTGGGAAAGGCAGAGTGGGAAATTCAAAAGTCAGAAAGGATCTCCAGTGGAACAAGATAACAGCTTACTCTCCATTGGAAGGGAGGAAACATGAAATAAATATAAAAAGACAGAATATTTTTTTATTTCCAGAAAACAGTAAATCAGGTCTTAATTAAATTCTTAATATCAATTTTCAGGAACCATATGTAACTAAGGACACCTTTAAAAAGTGGAGATGAAAATACAGCGCATTGCCTTTATCAATAAATTGTTTCAGCAAGGCAGAAAGGAGCAAATACAAATTAATTCTGGAATTGTTATAAACAGGGAGCAGAAGTACTGTGGTGGGAGGTGGGAGCCCCTCTTCTCCACCCCAGCTCTGACCAGTGCAGTGTTGTACATTGGGGGCTGCACAATCTACTCTGCCCAGAGTTCTGCTTGACCATGTGGATAATCAGGTTCTTCTGAGGGAACATCAGTTGTAAGAGATAAGTGTCATTTCCAGCCTTGCTTTTATTCGACTTTGCACATACGTGAATTTGTTACAGGGGATGAGGATGTTCTGAGGGGTTATAAGGAGGAAGTCATCCTGGGCATTTCTGACTAAACTGTGTGGTGTGCTGTCCACAACTGCAGGGGTGTTAATAATCCAGACAGCCCCATCCAGTCCCATGTTCTCCAAAATATCTGGGAAAAGATTCACGTGGGTCTCAAAGGACCCAAGAAGATGGCACTGAACCTCTGGACAGCTCTGTATTTCACCCAGAACCTTGGCTTGGACAGCTTTGGTAGTGTAAGGATATCCGCATGGTAGTGTACCATGGTGGAATGCCTATATCAGTGATGTAAAAATATCCACGTAGGAGAATTGGTGATGAGTATGTCCAGTGTGGTGTCTGGGATGGTCAGCAAAGATTAGATGAATCTTTTCTGGCATCTTCTGCTGGGGCTGTTTGCAAACACAGCAGCTTTTCTCTACAGTTGGTGTCAGATCCATAGAGAGCCTGGGTAAAGGGCTCTCCCTTTTTCCAGCTGCCTTACTGGATGTCTCTCTGCTAAACTGGACCCCTAAGCAGGGCCCCATTGTCTTGGGGTCTTGGACAACTGCCAAGAGTGCTCACCTCTTAAACCATCTCTGTCTATAACCATTTTATTCTTCTGCATGCACCATGGTGTGCACTGAAGCACAAGGCCAGTTCCTAAGACCTTGTTTTGTAGCAGTAGACCCTGTTATCAAATTCAGCCACCCTTCTACAGACTCTTGGTGTTGTGCAGTTTTGCTATTTCATCAGGTGCTTTGGTGGGAATGAGGGGCATATCAACCTTGGGGCTGCTGGGACTGGCTACCTCTCTAGACAAGGGAGGGCTGCATGATGACAAACTTTTTAAAGGAGTTTTCATGTAACTGTTATGTAAGCATGAGTTGACTATTCTTTCCCACTTGTTAAACTTATGCATGATATTCATTGCTGTCATCTTTATGGCACAGAGTTTTAAGGCTGTGACTGGGAATACTCTTACATATTGTACATTTGTTTTGTTTTCCAGAATGACTGGAATGATTTGGTATGCATTTTTATGCAGATCTCATAGATGTAGATAGGTCTGTGCTGTTATTCTACATATGCTCTAGCCGGTCTAGTCCACCAGCATTTCAATGCCTGCTTTCAGTAACACTTATTAAAGTAAAAGGAAAACCTGTGATGATCTTCCTAAGTACTGTGCCAGGTGAATGGAAAACACAAAAAGTGTCTTGACTAGGTAAAGGATCTTCACACCTTTTGACAGATGTACTATATACACAGAAAATGTAGTTGTATTTTTCCAGCCCTGAGAGTCTCACCCTCTGCATAAACATCAAAGGGAACATACCCGGAATATTCATCTAGATGAAGAGTGTGAATTCATCACTGATTCCTCCTCAGCATCTGCCTAAACTAAAAATAAGCAGATCCAGAGAGATTACCACTTCAGAAGCAGGGAGGATCCTGCCAAAGGTGAACTTTCTATTTCCTGAACGCTGCAAAGAGGTGAGTAAGGCAACTCTAGGACTTCGATGATGATTCTGCGTGGTCTTTCAGCTAGTCTTTGACTGGAGTAACCTTAAAAGGCTGCTGACTCCCTCAGTGGTGACATTAGAAGGCATTGGCAGAATGGTACTGACTTTGCTATAGCTGTTCCTGCTTTTTGTACAATTGATGGAGGTGAGCACTCCTAGCATTCAAATATGGTGCCTGCAGGGCATCTGTTTTTCATCACTCATGTAATATCTATATATAACTGTCAGCTATTATTAAGTATTATTTATGGTAAAATGTACATATAAAACAAGCCATATTGTAAACAGCATATTTGTGATCCACAGCACTTTTTCAGTACAGCTGATAGTCAGGGCCTGGCTGAAGGCTTAAAGTCAGAGCATGAGTAGCCCAGACTGAGCTGGGACTGTCTGTAACGAAAAATTGTTTAAAGGATCAAGGGAACAGCAAATTTTCCTACTGTAGAAAAGGAGAGGGTCTCACAAAATGACATGGGAAAGCTCCAGGCCATATGGTACTCACCTGGTTTGCATGGAAAGTCCCTGAGTAACACTACGTGTAATTTATTTATATGGGTCTTGACATATTAGCAATGCTACGCAGAGATGACTGTTCACAATTCTGCATAACAAAGGCAGATGTATAACTGTTTAACAAGTATGATGTGGAGAAGGAAATGTACTGCTCAGGGAGAATGCTCTGACAAGGCTGAGACCACGGCACAGCCTTCCTACAACCAGGTTTCAGCCTCTCGAAAACCTGTGGCTTCCTTTCCACTCCATCACTATCCCTGAGAGGTCCTTGCCTGCAGTTGAAGAGCTGAGCCTTCTGTTTTGTACAGAAATAGGTTGTTTTGCCCTGTCCTACTTTCAGCCAAGGGGATGAGAGGGTGGAGCCTGGAGCAACGTGGGTGTGTTGAGGTTGTTATTCTATACCACCCATGTCTCTGCTGGGGGGTGGAAGCAAGAGGATTCTCCGAAAAGAAGCGGCATGGCTTTGGGTGGAGGAAAAAAGTAGTACACAGAGGGTCTGCAGCCATTTTGTCCTTGTCTGGGGCAATAGGCAGTGAGTGGAGTGGTAGGGTGGCAGTGATCCCAACTGGAGGATTTGTCTGATATTGTTTTTCATTGTCTCGGGCATGGGGAAAAAGCACGTGTATGGAAGGGCCAGGGGCCATTTTGTTCTTTGTCTCATGGCACTGGCTGCGGTCACATTGCATGGATGAGCATACTGCATGTAGTCGCCCTCTTTTATACACTGTTCTTATCACTGTTGTTGCTGTTACTGATCATATTCTTATCGCATTGCTGTTTCCAGTAAATTCTTATCTCAACCCATAATCTCTGCCTTTTGTCTCTCTCACCTGAGGGGGTGGGAGGAGGGAAGTGGCTGCATGGGGCCTAATTTCCAGCTGTGTTTAAACATCCCCCTTAAAAATCTAGTATGAACTGCTAATACAAAAGCAACAACTTTTATTGAGCATGAAATAATGTCATGGACCAGCAGAACTGCGTGAACACTCTGTGGCCACATTCTCATAAAGAAGCCACAGCAAGCAATTGAATTGCAGCAGAGAGAAGGAGGAAAGTTGGCTGGCTCTGAAATGCAGGTTCACCTCCCCTGCCCATGCAGAGACACAGGAGAGACATAGAGTCAGGGCTCTCAGGGTGTTTGCAGTCAGATTGTGGAAGTCTCTTGTGGTAGCAGCACAACCCTCTTTCCCTTTCCTCCCTAGGGACCTGTTTCTATTTTGACCCATAAGGAGATATACCACATGAAAGCAACTTTAATTTCTACAGCAACCTGAAAGCATCAATTCCAGTAAGCATTCCTCAGACCTAGGCTAATACAAGACTGGTGAAGTAGTTAACAGCAGTGGAGCCTGATATTAGCTCAAGTTTTGACAGCCTCAAGAACTTCAAAATTATGAGATCACTCCCCCAAATAAGACAGGATGAAAAGACAGCTATTTTCTTTTGAAACACAGTTCAGGCTGCTTTTATGTAAAGTCTGAAGTCAGAGTGCAGTTTCTAGGTCCTGTGTTCACCTGCAACTTTTTTCTCTTTAAATGCTAGCCTCCTTGTAATGACATGACCATATAAACTGAGGCTTCATTAAAAAACAAGTATCGTTGCCATACATTTGATAAAATCTCAAAAGCTGATCATGTTGTGACACTGATGAGAAAAGCAAGTTTTCTAAACATTTTGGTCAGTCAGGCTTCTTTTTGCTGGTTTCAGTGTCTCTAAGATAGGCGTGCAGAACAATGTATCAGCCCGTCTGAAAAAATAAATGGGAAGCTATGAAAAAAAGTGTATCTGATCTTTTTTTTTTAAGCTTTCCCACCACCTAGCTCTAGATATCACCAATACCAGTAATACAAAAATTAAGGCCTTGTCCAGAGAAATAGCATTAGTAAATATTAATAAAAAGGAAAGTAGGAACAAAGAAAGATAGTAGGAGTTTTCATTACATGTATTATTGTTATTATTATGTAGCATATGAAAACTAGAAGAATTTAATTTTCTGGTCTGTTTGTCCTAGCATGCTTCTCTAGGCTTGTCATCAGTTCCACTGGAAAAAAAGGGAATGTAAAAGATATTTTAAAACAAATTACTGAATTTGATTAATTCCATTCTCCTTATAAAATTGTCTGCTGTAAAATTATGTCTAATGTGAAACAGTTATAATTTGCTTTCTACTTACAGTATTAATACCTATTAAAACTGACCACAGTAGCATGCACCCAGTTGTTGCAACGTGCAAAAACCCACAAGATTTATTTCAATGTGTCTGGGGAGTGCGAAAGCACAAAAATATATTGAAATTTAAAAGGTCTAAGGTAACTATTCTATAGATTTTGGAGAAAACTGCCAATCAACTCAGAATAGCAGAGTCAACTATTTCTAAAATCCCAGACTTCTTTTAAATCTGTTTTTGTGCTTTTTCCTACCTGAGTTAAACCTGCCATAGGATTTCTTTAACTTCAATTTCAAGACTTGTGGTGTTCATAGGTTTCTTTAAGCACTGGAAGTTTCACCATATGAAACCAATTAGTTTAAGAAAACACATCTATAAGCAGTGCTAAAGTCATCTTGCAAAAAGCTCTTACAAATACTAAGAGTACTAATTAAAGCCTGGAATCTGACCCCAGAGTTAGAGACTATCCCAGCACTGGCTGCAGATCAGCCCATCTAGCAAAACAAACCGTCTAAGCAGTACCATATGGAAGACCAATGGTCTCCAGTAGGATTGGCTTTTAGAGATAAGATCAATGGGGAGGCAAACATGACTAACAGTATTTCAGTGCTTTGATACTCTGGTGATAGGTGCTTTAAAAAACCAACCCACGCTAACCAAGCATGGCAAAATGCCAGCTCAGACCTTTCTGTTGACGGACAGAAGCAATGCTAAAGACAGTTTTTCTTTCCACAGAATAGCAAGGAGTGGACAGAGGTTCATGACAGTGAGGTGATAAAGTGACAAGAGCCTTTTCCTCCTGCAGGAATCTTAGCATCGTCTCATAAGGGGATGAAAATGGCAACCATAAAGTGAGCAAACCAGCCAATAAAGATTATTGCAGGCCTGCTAGTGTGTAGAGTGCTAAAAATTTGTGAACTTCAATCCTTCCTACGTATAACATGTAGATCAAACTATCTCTTACTGCTTCCAGCTGTGGGAGGCTGAACATACACCGCAGGAAACCTGCAGCTGCATGTAAAGGGAAGAAGGCACCCAGATGGTGTGTGCACAGATGGAGGGAGTCTGTGCTGACAGCACTGCCCATCACGCAGCACCAGACGACACACGGAAGTTGCTGGGGAGAGAAGGACAGCTGTGGGGGGGCACACAGCACCTTCATGCTGTGTGAGGTTCATTTAGGCATAATTTTGATGAATTTGGAGATATCGCGACCTTGGTCTGACCCTCTATGCTGGAGGCCCTATGAAGCACTTGCTCAGGGGAGCTGTGGTGAGGCATGCAGGGTGGATGAGGCTTAGTCAGAGGAAACCATGTAAATCTCAGCAGTGCCTAATTTGTGGCTTCATTCACAAACCTAATTCCACTGCAAGGTTGTAAACACATATATGTTTCCTAATCCCTCTGCTCCTCCTGAACACAGAAAGCATTCTAGCCTGCCTGGAAAGTCTCTTCTGAACCTAGTGGCACCTAAGAAGGGGCTGCTTTATGAATGTAATCCCAGAAAATTATAGAATCATTCATTTGCACTGGAGGGAGCCTCTGCTGGCACCCAGCTCTGACTCTATGAATGCGGTTCACCCTGCTCTTCTCTAGGACTTTCCCCAACTTTCCCCATCAGCTCTCTTATGCACCTCTCAGCTTGCTGGTTATTGCAGACCCCACACTTTTCCCAGCAGATGTAGGGCCACTCCAAGGGAAGGAGAACCTAAACATGAGAAAATGCAACACAAAGGACCTTCTGCCAGCCCTGCAGCCCTTAACACCTTGCCTATGGGAGCACATAAACAATGATGGCTCTCACTGCCCAACTCATTGGCAGCATGCTCTGTTAAGGTGATAAACCAGAGTACAGGACTGATAAGAACAGGAAATGCAGGAGTACAGGGAATGAAAATATGCTGTGAGTATGAAATAGGAGAAATGTTGCTGTCAACACTGATAAATTAACTGTGCCTATCTCTGTCTTATAAAAATGAGGACAGTGGACAAAGAATGGGCTTCACTGCACTTACACTCTACAGATCTTCAGAGAAGGGTGACCAAAGCCAAACTGCTTAGGGAATGGTCAGTACGCCATGTTAACTCCCAAAATGAGGAGTGTTTGAGATATGGGTGGTTGGGAACTGAAATTGGTACTGAAAGTGTGCCAGGAAAGGCAACACATTAGTGATATATATGACTGTGTCAGTGCCCAGATATGTTCCCTGACATCATTCACTATATTTGCACATGCTTTGCCTTTGAGATTTGGTCACCATGTAGTTGATGTAGTTGACATGCAATGTGCTCATTGATACTTTTAAGAATATAGTCTTCAGAATATTGTTGCAGATGGCAAAACAAAAGGAGCAGTAACTTCCTGAATGAGTGCATTAAACACAAAGTTTACGTTTTACGTTTTTTTACGTATATAATATGTGGAAGTAAGACATAATTTCTTCACATGCAGCACCGGTAAATGCATATTAAAAGGACAATTAAATCACCTGGCAAACCTAACACTGGATGAAAACCTCTTCCCTTTAAGTGACATTCTCGATACATTCTCATAGCAAAGACATAAATACTCCCTGACAGCCTTGTGAAAAAAAAAACTTGAAAGGGGAACAGAATATAACCTGTAGTGAGATAGAAATTGCAATTGCAGATTAGTCAAATGCTTTCTGCAATCTGGTATTCTGCACCTGACAGTTGTTCGCACAGGTGCTTTGAAGAGAGGTGCAGACCCCACACAATGTACTGCTATGAAATGACTTGCCCTTGGAAGCGTTTCTGCTTAACTTTAAGAGATGCGTTATGTCCCCGAGCATGATAGTTTCTCCCAGCTTTCATGACTCCTACACTTTTATCCTTGCTTGTATAAGAGTAGATGGAATGATTCATGCACATCATTTGGTGCTTCTTTTAGCATTAATGGAGGAAATGCTAACTTCTCCTTCTTACTCCTTTGACTGATTTTTACCCCTGGGGTTATCATGGGGCTAGTGACAAAAGAGGCAGAGGGAGGTGCTCTAGCTTCAGTTTATAACACAACTAGATTTGAGTAATTTTTTCCAGACTTAAAAAAATGAGTTCCTGAAAAGGGAACTATATGGCATTAGCATGGCCTGCCTTGCTTTTTAAATGTATAACTTGCAGGTTGAGCCAGACTTTATTTCTGTTTGTGTTGTGGCATGACACCTCATGACTTTGATTTAAGTGGTGGAGCAGGTGGGGGCTTTGGTGACTTTCCACTGGCCGGAGATTTCCCATCAGGTAATGACGCTCTTCTGTTCCTGCCATCTCCTCTTACCCAGAGAGCCACATAGCTCTCAGTACTCACTGATGTGGTCCCATCAATCCATCATCATGTAATGTGGTGTGGGCCCTGACACCTTCCCCCACCCCTCATGCTGGCTTCCTCACAGGAATTGCAGACCTTATTTCCATTTGCAAGATTGGATCTCTGAGGAAGGAAGAAATGCTTTATGAGTCACCACCCTTAAGAGCTTTACACTTGAAGATGTAAATGTAGGAGGATATTGTTCAGAGGTCTCTCAGTTTGCTCTAAAAACCTGAAAAATCTTGTGTAGAAACCAAAATAATGAATTTCTCTATTTGGCTGTATGGAAATGATTATCGCAAAATGCTGATACCTGCAGAACTTTCCATGTAATTTTCACAGTTAGGAAACAGCAAATACAAAGCCCCTCATCTCTAAGCTGCCTCAAGAAATGTGCTTCCATTTACCAGTGCATGCTTTGCTCTTGTTGGTGCCAGTAAACTCAAAGCAAGTTGTCTACAGTAGCAAATACATAAGTATTAATGACATGTTTTTAAAAAGGATTCCAAAATGTTGGGTACGTCAGAAGTGGAAATAGGTAGAAAAGAAGATGAGAGTGTAGTTCTTAAATAGCTTGTAGCAAAGGGAAAGTCCAGTTCCTAATGTATTGTCCAACTGTCTGGTAAAAAATTACACACACTCTGGGTTCCATTTAATCTACAGATTAGGAGCACTAAAGTTGCCATAACAAAGGCCAAGTGCTTAAGTGAACTAGCACAAGTATTCCACCCTTGGAAGATCTGTAAATACACTATTCCAAAACCATGTGTCAGCTCTCCAAAAACACTGCAGGAAAGGTAAATATTAATAACTGCTAATAACATCCAGGGAGAGTAAACTGGCATTTCTTCTGGGTTACAGCTAGTGACTAAGACCATCTCAACAACTCCTTCTGTGAACAAACTGGGAAAGAGTCTGATAAAGGAGGGCTAAGAAATGAGAAAAATTAAGCCAATTCCAAACACTAAATTTCATTACTGAAAAATTAGGAGTTTAAAAAAACAATAGTGACTTGTATTTTGATCTGAACTTGTAGAGATCACTTGGTTGGCTTGTTGGATACTTCTGCTTCATCTGAGAAGACCCAGTTCCTTTTTCTCTTGCGGGGTTATTAATCACTGAGAATTTGGATGTCAAGGAAAATGCTAAATACTGTGTCTATGACTGATGTGAAGAAGCAGAGGATGGTAGTGTCTCTGATTACTCAGCCTTGTGAAACCTTTCTTGCTCTGTTGCAGGCTCTGATCTGCTTGAGAAAGCAGCTGTTGAGGGAGCTAAAACGGGTAAGATCAGGGGAGTTCAATATAGATGTTTATGGTGGGGATTTGTGGAGCTATAGCAAAGACCGGCACATGATGCATCTTGGTGAAAAACACACCCACACAGTTTTGGGATGCATGCTCTGGTCAGACTAAATTAAAGCCAGGTCTGTGACCTTTCCACACAGTGTTGAAGCCACCAATATTTCTGCTAGTTTACCAAGATAAAAAAAAGGGGGCGTTCAGATCTCACAGAAGTGCTGGGCCCAAGCCTGTCCCAGGATGAGAGGGGCCAATGCTGAGAGAGAAGCCCACTGATGCAGACAATCCTGTCATGGCATCACCCTCCGTCATCAGTTGTGGCAATGAGGGACTACTGGGTTTAGTGGCAAGTTGGCAGAGTGCTTACAGGGCTTTATGCACATCATGTGCTACAGGGAGGCAGATGCTAAATCAGCTCCTTAAGCTAAAAATGGCCCTCAAGCTTTCAGTGAAAGGCCTCAAAGTCCCCTTTGACCTTAGCATGGCCAGAGGTCTTACTGCTGCCTTTGCTAGATATTACTTAATTTTTGATGAACAGATTTTCAAAATGGCTCAGTCTTGATCATAGCATCATATAACTTTTTAAATTCAAAGGGATCTTTAAAGGTCATCTATTCCAACCCTCCTGAAATGAGCAAGGGCATCCTTAACTAGATGATGTTGCTCAGAGCCCCATCCAACCTGGCTTTGAATGTCTCTAGGGATGGGGAATCCACAACCTCTCTGGGGAACCTGTTACAGTGTTTTGTCACCCTCGTTGCGAAAAAAAATTTCTTCCTTATATCTAGTCTAAATCTACCTTCTTTTAGTTTAAAACCATTGCCCCTTGTCATGCACAACAGGCCCTGCTAAAAAGTTTGTCCTCGTCTCTTGTATAAGCCCTAAGTACTGAAAGGCTGCAATAAGGCTTCCCTGGAGCCTTCTCTTCTTCAGGCTGAGCAAGCCCAACTCTCCTTGCCTTTTCTCAAAGGAGAGGTGCTCTGGCCGCCTAATCATCTCCATGACTCTCCTTTGGACCTGCTTCATATCCTTCTTGTTCTGGGGACTCAGGAGCTGGATGCAGTACTCCAGGTGGGGTCTTACCAGGGCAGAGTAGAGGGGCAGAATCACCGCCCTCGACCTGCTGGCACATGACATGGAAAGTGTCACTGCCTGTCCTGACATTCTCTAGTGTATAGAAGCTAAAGGCCTTTCCATGCATCAGGAATCTTGACATAATGTCAAATTTTCAGAGACACAAAATTGCAGCAAATTGCACGTTAATCTTTCTGAGAAGGTACCTACTCAGAGATGACTAATGGTGATCTGTGTGCTATAGTGATTTTTTTCTAACTTAGAGTCTCCAGTGGTGTTTCAGAAGTTCAGCTCTCGTTCCCAGCACTTCACTGTGGCTTGGCACAGAAGCTGCACCACCAGCCACTGAGGTAGCCTGGATTCACACTGCTAATTTCTATGTTTAAAGGCCCATCTTCACAATTATGACAGAGTACATAATACCAATGACAGATAGCGAACCTCAATAACCTGATCAGAAAAAACAGCATCCTGACACAGATTTTCCTTGGGCTGTTGCAGGAGGACATAAGCCCCACAGACAGGGCGTGGGTCCCACAGAGATGACACAACAGCAGTGGGTCTCTGGAGCACCTGACAGGTAGAGGGGTGTTATTGTCTGTTTGGGAATGAGATGCTGGGGAAGGACATTTCGGGATTACCTGATACAGTATCAAACATTCAGGGAAAAAACAAAGGTGGGGAAAGAGAGCTAAGAAGGGAATTTGTGAAGGGAAAAGCATGTAACAGGAGAGTGATAGTAAAGGTATAAAGGGGCAAGTCATGTGCAAACAGGCAGCTGATCAGCACACTTGTCTGGCCACGCCCTGCACCTCATCAGTACAGTCTGTCCCGTCTTCAACTCTTCTCCTGGGAGAAGGATCCTATTCAGCATCCATGGGTGTGGTAGAGTCAGAGTGCAAAAGCTGAGCAGGGTGGGGGTCAGAGGGACAGGAGAGGCTGAAGTGCATGTGTATTGTGTTGGTGCATATGTCAGCGTGTTTTCATAATCCAATACCAAGCCAGACTAGCTGGTGAGTAGGATAAGAGGCCTTTGAGCCAGATATTGAGATGCCTGTTGTAGTTTTGGACCATGTTCTGGAAAGACCCAAGCATTTGTGAATCATCTCTAGGAGGGACCAAGGGATACAGGGGATGACTGAGAGACTTATTTGTGTCTGAGCATGTGCAAGGGGGTTTGGACCTTAGGTATCTGTAGTGGTGCTACAGCCACAGGGGTTTGCATGGCTAGGTGCCAGTGCCTGGAGAGACTGGGATCCAGGGACAGCTGCTGGGCAGACTGACAATCCACCCCCAGCCAATGGAGGGACCAACATTGTATGTATGTGTACATTTTCCATCCATCCATCTAAGAGAAGGTCACTCTAAACAAACCTACGTCCTGAGGACCTCACTGCCATTGTCCAAGCCTGCTTGG
>JAWWLV010000001.1:53445168-53463784 GCA_035041135.1 Platyrinchus mystaceus
TGCCGGGCCAAGCAGGCTTGGACAATGGCAGTGAGGTCCTCAGGACGTAGGTTTGTTTAGAGTGACCTTCTCTTAGTTGGATGGTCTTAGGGGCTGACGAGCTTCATCTACCCGGGGGACCCTGAAGCAGGACCGGGAATCGAACCTACGTCCTTGGCGGTGAGAGCGTCGCACCTTAACCGCTAGGCCACCAGGGGACCCCTATAACACATATACTGACTGGGCAAACAAAGTCTCTGGGAACCTCTTTTCTTCAGAAACAAATAAATTTTACGTCAAAAGAATTTAAAAGCAAACTTGGGGTACAAACCTGATGACAACCTCCAAATAAACAAACCAAGGAGAAATTTGTGATTTTTGAAGGATTTTTCTGTCTATTTCAAAGCAAAACAATGTTCTAACATCAATATTCAGCCAATATTGTTAGTATATATCGGCAACTATAAATGTTTATCTCACTCAAAAAAACCCCCTACCTGAAAAAAATTGTGGAGAATCAACAGGTTAGAGTCTTGAGGGATTTAAAATGCATGGTGTACAACCACGTCACCAAAATTCATAAAGGAATAAGTGTGCTGTAAGACTTTTCAGGGGAGGTACAATACATTCTGCTCACACTCAAGAGCACAAGTGTGGCTTGGCCAGCTGGGTTTTTAAATGTCTACCATTGTGGTTTGCTCCATCCATCAGTCAGTCAGCTCCCAGATAAAGTTTCTTGCAGTATTCATTTCTGGCCTTTAATGCTCTTAAGAACCAATGAACTATTGATTATGGGGGTGTCTCAGACCGTCAGAGGGTTTCTTTTACCCTCATTACATGTCTTAGATGTTGGGGGAAAATAAGCAGATAGAACGAACTGGGGAAACATCTAAAGACCATGAAGGGGGTATTTTCAACACAGACTTTTGCACAGCCCTTTTGCAGAACTTGCAGGCAAGTCTATTTGCATTTGGCAAGTGGGTAAATGAACAGAGAGATGACATTTTATACAGGCATTTACACTTACTTCTTTGTTCTATATAAAGAAGTTGCACAACCATGCAATTTTCCACAAAAAAAAAAAAAATGGATGCAACTGTAAATTTTTCAGGTGCACTTAAAAATGCTGTTAAAAAGCTGCATATGACTGTTTCAACATGGAATTCACTGTTCTCACTTCTACTGCTTCCTTACCTCACATCTTTAGCCAGAAACATTAAAAATACACAGAGATCATAGAGAAGCAGCAGTCTCAGCTCTGAATCTCTATGTTTTTCTGTGTTTGAATAAAACGTTTAATGTTACTTGAGCTGGGGAAAAAGATGGAGGGTTGTGTGTGTCTTAGTAGAAATTAATGTTTTGTTTGGCTGGACAAGCTCAGGAAATTTCTGGAGTGAGCATGATGAGAGAGAATGTTTGGCAAGATGTTTTCCAACAGCTGGTACAGGTGAAGGATTAGGGGGAAAAATGCTTAAGAGCCTTTTCCCTGATTTTCTGCTTTGTACCCCTCTTAGACATACAATCAATTTTAAAGTCTCATACAAATCTCCTGAAATCCATGGGTCTCTTTCCACTGGCTCAGTAAGATTTGAAATAAATACTTCAAATGTTGTGCTAGTTATTAAAAACATTTTGACATTCCTCCCTGCCTCTTAAACACAGCTATTTTGGGAAGAAGAAGCAAATACTGGCCTCTCTATGCAGCCTGAACTCAGAAAAACCACCCAGGTGACTCTGCCTATGGTTAGGATCCAAGGATGTGTCAGGGTCCCAATATGGTGGGTGGTGGGGTGAGTTGTCCTAGTGGTTTCCCCCTTTCTTCATAGGTGAGGTGTGGGGGGAAAAAAGGCCATGAAGGGCACAGACCTGCAAACTGCCTGATGGCAAAGGTGGTATAGAGAGGACAACAGGTTTGGATATGGTGTGCTGGGGTTTGTGGGACATGAAGGGTGAGGATGGTCCTTAGCTGGTGCCTTGGCCTAAAGGTCTTTGCTAAAGGCTGCATGATACAGTGAGAGAGCAGGATAAGGCTTTAAAATTCAGCATAAGTTGTATACAGAGAGTCTCCACAATTGTTTTGATCCCATTCCCTCAGCAATACAGCTTTACTGCACCATAAAGGCAGACATGCACACATCCATGACTATTTGGTATTTATAATATATAGATACTTCGGCAAAGTGAACATTTACTGACTCCAGAATTGCTTTTGTTTAGTTCATTATGAAGGTCAGAATTAGTATAAATCTACACAAATTGGAACAGACTTTTGGCATGGCTCTGATGTTTGAACCAAGTTAATAAAAACAATGATATATAGTATTCGGGTATCATTTAATCTTAGGAATCCATAGTGAGCACCAAGACCAAAATAAACTCTTGCAACACATGTTTATTCACATATTAAGATTCCCTGAGACTGTTCTACATTACTGACTTTCATATGCTTGGAAAATAAGAAGGCTTTTTCATATTCATGCTCAGTGAGTGAAAACACATCACGCAGGATACCATCTGTTTCTCTCTGGAGTGTAGATCTTGACCTTAACACATTGGGCTGCATACAGACTGAGGGGAAAGATGTATTTGGGTGCTTCAGCGCAATCTTAAGAGCATAGATAATTCAGTCAGCATTCAGGGGATACAGTGTTAGTTCAGCTGCTATAGCAGCCAAAACTATGGGAGATGATTCAAGTTTTCATCTATCTGCTGTGGTACAAATAGTCTACCACAAGCTATATGCCACTTTACCCCAGCTCACTTATACAGGGTCCTTGAGAAACAGAGTATTTTGCCACTGACTTCCCTGGGATCACGATTTAGCCTGAAGTAAGGAAAAGGAAAAAAAAAAAAAAACAGAAAAGGGAAAAAAAAAGAAAATAAGAGAAAGAAAAATAGAGGCAGCAAGTCCATCTGGAGAGTGGCAAGCTGCCCACTACCTCCGTGTCCACAGTCGGCAACGTCAGAACAAAGCAAGAGAGGGGAGAGCTGTAGTTTGGGTATGCTTAGCTTTTGTCCTCCTGAGGGCTCCCCAGGCTCCTGGGGGATGCAGCACCTGCTTGGGCAGCCTCTCTGGAGGAAGTCACTTTCTCTTCAGTATAAATGGAAAGCTGGGAGAGAGTGTCCCGCAACTTCTGTACTACCAACTCCAAGCAGCTGCAGGATTAAGCTGCAAAAGAGCAGCTGCGTCAGGGTGGAGGAAGGAGCTTCCTTTAGCACATCTTGCAGCTTGGAGATTCAAGGTGTTTTGGCTGGCAGGGTGGTGAAAGGAGGGGTAGCTTAAATGCTTTTAACATTTTCAAAAGCCCTATTTTTTCCCAGGATGGAGTCCTAAAAGGCCTTTTGAAACAGGTCCCTGACAGGTGCCTCTCTTATGAGAACATGCCCTCTTCTTCCTGGCTTAAGACAATTGCAAAAGAGCTTTTTAAGAGGCACTGGGCACAAGAGAAGAAGAAAGTTGTCATGCCAAAGTGTACCCATGGAGGTTTTAAGGACATAGAGATCACAATGTGCAACATAAGCCCTGATAAACTGCAGGAAATTAATTCCTGAGTCAAGGTTCAAAAGCTGAGTCTGAAACAAAGCAGGGTTATCCAGCACTGGTGACTCCAGTACTGGTACATACACTGTAGATGGCCCAGGTAATAGCAGGAGAAGCAAAAGTAGTAGCATCATCTGCAAAAACCTTCCAGGGACTTGGAGTATTTGGGTGGCAGTTCCCTGCTGCCACACCTTTGCTGTGTGGTTACTTAAATCAGGTTAAAATTAACTTGAGCAACTTGCACTTTGTCAGGGCAAAAACTATTGTTCATGACTGTCATGTCAGCATTGCTTCAGGTTTAGGCTGTCATTGGATTAACTGTCTCAGAGCCAAGATACACCTCACCTGCCTTGAAACCACTTCTTTGAGGTCACAGCAGTTTAGCATGACTGTGCATGCAGTGCACTGCAGGATTAGAAGGGCTTTATGGGCAGAAGAACACGGATGAGTAAGCTGGTCATTTTATCCTGACTCAGGGTAAAGGTGCAATCTAGCCTCAGGATAAAAATTAGGTGAACGCACCTACCAATGTCAGTGAGAAAACTGCTCATAGCAACTTCCTGCTTGTACCAAGGAAAGAAGATGATTAGAGGCAGGTGATGGGTTTTGTTCCTTGTATATGTGCTCAAACAGACCTTGATGCTTACCCATAGTGTCATGAAAAGTCCCATAGTTCCACTTTCCAAGTGGCACAAGAAAAATTATAGCAGGAAAAGACCCCTCTCCTGTTCTCAAAAAGGAAGTCACAGATGCAGAGAGTGAACATTTTCTCGCATGAGCACTCAGAGTGGCACCTGGGAATCTAGAGAAGCACCTCCAGAGAGATAACCTTATAGATATTGATTGAAGACACAAAAATATCTTCCAGTCTATGAGAAGCCCAATGGGCTTCTATGAGAAGCCAAAAGGGAGCAAAACTATTACCTGATAATAGTTAGGGTGAAAGACAGCTCTGTCATGATAAGAAAACTAAGGAAACAGATAAGCTGCAATGGCAACACAGACCCTTTGGAGAATAAAAATTATAGATTGGAATATAAACAACCAAAAAGTCTGAGACTTTAGAAAACTCCTCCATGAATGAGATGGGGAAGGCTGATGTCCCTGAGGGAAACGACTAGAAATATTGTCATGAAAGCTGGAAGGCAGTAAAGCAACACTTGGAAGAAATCCAGGTAGAAAGAACAAGGGATGGCTTGATAAAGACCCTGGAAAGTCTTGGAAAACCACATGTGGCAGGGGTCACATACTGCTAGGCTAATAAGATGTTATTTGTGGAGTGAAGGAGACAGAGCAGGAGCATGCTTCTAAAAGCATCTGACCAAGGGGGTGGCATGGAGGACATCAGCCACAAGGGGCTTGGACATGGGAAAAAATGGAATTTCTCCACATTTCAAAGCATCTCCTTGTGGGAAAGAGGGGTGACATGGAAAGAGGCCTTGGCTTTGCTGGTAGGCAACCTGCCACCCCTATGCTCGTACCCCAAGGTCTGAGGTGTTGCAGGACATGCCCATGCAGCTGCTCAGCTGCAAGGGCTGCAGCAGGATGGATCACCTTGCTGTCATCCCCGAAAGGACAGTGACAAAGGAGAAAGATTGATGAAAACTTTCCAGCCCACAGAGCAGTTCTGAGCCAACTCCCAAAGTCATCCTATTGGTAAAAAGAATTAGGTCTCAGGAAGGGTCCAGAGCCAGGTTTTGATAACATCCTGTTGCTGTCCCTGAAAACAGGGTGGGATAAATTCAGTCAAAGACTTTGTGAACTAGTTTTGTTGATTCAGAGGCTTGAATCGATTCCAGGGGAATGGCAGGTCATATGCCTGAATGTGCACAGAAGGGATGGAGAAAATGCAGAACAGGCTGGAATATCTCCTTCTCCAGTGCAGTCTGCAGAGGCAGAGCCTGTCCATCTGGAGACACCCTTTACTGAGAAAACAGTAGCAGAGTATTCATATTAAATCAGAGGACCAAATCTTGGCAAAGGTGGCCTGCTCATCAAATGCTCTCTCTGAAGTTATGTGGGCACATTAAAGCTTTCAGCACTTAACTTGGGAACAGAATAGAGCATAAATATCCAGGGCCATCAGTGGTGTAGCCATGGGGTAGAACTGACCCAAATTTTCTTGTTATTTTTGTTGTTATTGTTTTTTATTGGTTCCTATTACAGCATATGAAGTGTCTGTTCTCGTCCTAACAGCAAAGATGGATTTTTTTTAAAACCCAGTCCCCCGTGACTGTCAGGATTGAAAAGTTTTTGAATGGGTTAAAATTTGTGTTTTGACATTACAGATTTGGAACATTTTTGAGATGAAATGAACCAGAGCTGGTAGAGTATGGGAAAGAGAGAGGAGAAGGAGTTAAAAAGGTTACAAAAGTGTAGATATAAAACTGATGAAAGTTAACTGTCACAAATCACATTTGATAAAATGCAGAAGGTATTCTTGTTTGGTTTCTGATTTCATTTTGCATTTGAAGTTGGACTGAACTACTAAAAGTGTGGTTTTACTGCAGGAAGTAGGTCAAAGTGTGTAAAAGAATTCAAGAAAGGAATAGCCTTCAGATTACAAATACTGGCATCATCAGTCATTAGTTATAGTGAGGTCTTCTCATTGCCTAGTGTTCAAATTAATTCAGAATAGATTTTGAACTTGAAAAGCATGGCCTGCTTTATTCTATAATGAGACACATAAACATTAAAGAAAATGACAATACTAAAATGATCTGTAGACAGCTCCCTGTGGCCAGACCAACAGGAACATTCAGCACAGAATTAGCTAAAAATTACTTTATTTTTCATTCAGAGCTGGCCTAGCTCAGAGTCCTTAGCCACCACACTCTGTGTCAGCTGCTGCAGGACCTGCTGAAACCTGGGTCTTGCATTTCAGCATCCTGACCCGCAAAGCTTCTTTCTACAGAACAGGGAAGTTTTGTAAGAAGTCTTTGCAAAATATTTTAATAATGAAAACTTTAAAAATGTTTTGCAAACCCCTTATAACAGAGACTCGTTTGAGATCAGCTCCACACAGGCTCTGTAGGGGATGCTCTACCATCAGTATGCTCAACAAAGACATTATGGAGCCTGATGTTCCCTCTGTGCCTCCCTCATCTCACAGGTCCCTTGCCTGGACCTTGTTCCTTTCAGAAGTTGCTGCCTGCTCAAATCCCTGCTTCACCCCCTTTATTTGGGTGCCAGCAACTGCTTCCGGAGGTTAGGCACATTTGCCCCTTCAGACAACCTCCTCATAGGGCTACTTGTCCTGCCTTGCTGCTGCTATGGCTGAAACAGGACAAGCTGGGGATCATTTGGGGGAAAATTCAGCTCCAGCTGAACTGGGTAATGCTGGGGAAAAGTAGTCCATAAGACCTACAAACACCTGAGCAGCTGAGCTCCCACTGTGTTAATTCAGCCTTCCTCCACACATACCAACATATGTTTGCATGCTGAGAGCACTGTACAGGGTGCTGCTGTGCCTGAAACCTACATATTTGTGGCTGGCATCAAGCTGGACCCCTAGATCATTGTTACTGACAAGTGTTTAGTGGAATCCATTTTCCAAAGTGAATAGTTTATTGGGATTTGAATAGTTGCAGGGAGTTCATTGCTGTAAATAGGGTAGTGCCTGACTAGAAAATTTATTTATGGTGCTTTTATTACTGCAGGGAACAAGGGGATTCAGCTTTTCAGTGTTATAAGTATTTCCCTGAAGTGGTCATTAAAAGAAATAACTCTAGATTCTCAAGCACTGATATCTGTACATAAGCTGTGTTTCCAGTAAATTTTAACGACAAAAGAAAGCTGGCCAAGGCAGTACATGATGGCTTTCACTCTCCTCCTAGGGAAGCCAGGAGGAATTTCCCATCAGTTTAAGCAGGAGCTGGCTGCTCATATGCTGCTGTTCCTCTTTGCCTTAGCACCACAGGTGGGTTAGGTGGGAATCACAAACCTGTCAGGAAGGAACGGGGGGGAGGAACCAGCCTCTCCCAGACATGTGCAAGATAAAACTCTTGTTTTGCTCTTCTGTGGTTCTTCTTTAGGGTCCTGAACACTTACAGGGTAAGAACAAAATGTGGTTATACTTGGTTGAATTAAAGCCCTGTCTAGCTTAGTATCCCATCTCTGAAAGTGTCCAGATGCACTCCTCAGGGAGAGAACAGAGAAAGTATCCTCTCTTGAAAAACCCTGCCAGACTCAGCATTCTGCATCCCAGGGGCTCCTGCTGGCCCCCAGCCAGGAGAGCAGAGGACATTGTCTCATTGAACACTGTGGTGGGTGCTGATTTGAGGAGCTGCTGTATGAGGCTTTCAGGTGGGCTACGCTGACCTGTGCAATGCTGAGCTGAGAGCAGACCGGGTGTTTTGGCAGGTTTTACTTAATCCATAACTCCTTTCACTTCCAACACTTGAAGATGTCAGTCTGAGTGATTATCTGATCCCTCATCAAGCAAGATGTTGCTTTGTTCAAATCATGAAGGCTGCCTACAGCTCAGGCAGGTTCCTGAGGCTGAAATGGCTAATTTGGGCACATTGCAGCATTCAGAAAGCAGCCTGAAAAGGGTACACGGGGACCTGGGTGTGACCTGCGCCCTTGAGGATACTCCAGGTGTTGAGGTAATGCCCAGCCCACCAGACCCCCAGGCCAGCAGGACTGTGGTGGCTGAAAGCCAGTGCTTTGGAGGACTTTACTTCTCACAAGCACCAGTTCCAAGCCAACCTAGCAGGAGTCAGCAGTGGGCTGACAGTCATCCATGTCTCCTGGGTTTTTTTGTAGACAAAAGACTGGAAGAGGCTCAGCTTCATCTGATCCACTGCACTGCTGCAGCAATAAGGAGTATATGACCCCTGACAGATGTTAGTCTCACCTACTCTTGAAGGCGAGCAGAGGAGAATGCCACAGCCTCCCTAAGCAGACTGTGTTTCATCACCCTCAAAGCTGGGAATTTGTTTTGTAACATGGAACCCGAATATTCCTTGCTGCAAATTAAGTTAAATTCTTGTTGACCTTTTCCTGACAGCCTCCGGGAACCAGTTTAATCACTGTTCTCTTTGTTGAAGCCTTTGCATTCTGGAAAATGTATCATGTCCCCCTTTGTCTCTTCTCCTCCAGAAAAACAAACCCCATTCTTTCAACCTTTCCTTGTAGATTATGTTTTCTAAACTTCTTTTTGCTGTGTTTTGGGTTCCCATAAGGGTGCCTGCTTATTAAAATAGAAGCTTAACTTTACAAAGGTTGCTATGTTACTTGGCACAGCAGAAAATAATAACAAACACTACACTGCCACTAGAAAATCCAAGATAAGATCACAGAGGAAAGAGATAGGATCTCAAGAGATCATGCAGTCTGTTGCCTTGCACTGGGGCAAGTTCGAGTAAAACAAGAAAATCCCATAAGATTTGTCAGGTCAATGATGACAACTTTCAGTGATGGCACTTCTCCAGTTTCCTGGCACTCTACCCCATGGATTTTATTGTCCTTGTATGAATCCGTTGTATGTTGTTACAACCGTAAGGATTAAACTTCTTAAAGAAGATTTTTAAAATCATATGTGACTATTGAGCTCTAAATCAGAAAATTATTTCAGGGAAGAGGGGCATAAAAAGGATAGATTTATCAGCTATGAAAATGAAGGCTTTTTGATTTTGATTTTTTTTCCCTGTTCTTGTAATTGACTGCTTCTTTCTTTTATCTTTAAAGCATTCAACTACAGCAAATGCATGAAATAGAGATGAGATAAAAAGATAACGTATTTAAAGACCTGGCCTCTAGAAACCTTGATACAAAATTCGCACTTGGCACTTTCCTGGCAGAATTTCAGATACAGAGTAATTTTTCATGCTAGAGGTGGCAAAATGGCAAAAAAAAAAAAGTTTCCTGGCAAAGGGCAAATTCTCCCCATCCTTGGGTCTCATTTGGTTCTAGGCTGATTTCACCTAAAACCAGATGAAACAAATAAGCTCCTCTTCCTATCAGTTCCCTCCCATAGGTAGACATTGTCAGGACTGTCAGTTGTACTGAAGGTTTCCTTGGGCCTGAAGCCCATGGCAGGTTTCTGAAGACTGCAGGGTCAGAACTTCTGAAGGTTCCAACAGAAGCTCGCTGAAAGTTTCACATGGACTCAAAATGTTCACTTGAAGATGTTACTTTATACCACTGTTTTCCCTTCAAGGAACAATTCTATGCACAAGTTCATGTAAGTGCACCCTCTATGCCAGACAGGGTCCTGCCTAAACCACTTCTCCATGCCCTGTATTTATCGGAGGGTCTCAGGCCAGCAGATGTCACTTGACCCAATGCAGTCAGGGTGGAAGAGTTATTCTACAGGCATTGGCACTGGAGTGCATCATGCAAGCCCTGAAAGCAGCGATGTGGACCATGCATGTTGGGTTCCTCTGGCTCTTGCTCAGCTATTTCACTGTTACCACTGCTCATAAACAGAAATGTTTCTTTCACTCCACAGGATTTCCTTGCATGGATCCTGATGTCATCTCTCTCCTCTGCATAGAGGCAAGAAGTTTTTACCAGGAAAATCAATGCAGGAACATAGAAAAAGAGAAGTGATACCCTTTTGCTTTAACCAAATGGGTCTTTCAAAAGCTGAAGCTAATGAAGACCCACTTAACAACTCTTCGTATAGCTCTGATAAACAAAATGTTTCCAACTGGAATTTTCAAAGCTGAACATAATAATATGAAGAGGGAATAAGAGCTTCCCCTTGTCAACTGGCTACTAACAAAAGAAAAATATGAGGAGTGAATACTTTGAAAAAAAGACCAACAGTGCTGTAATATAATTAAAACCATTAAAAATGCTGTACTCTGGTTTTGCTCCCTGAAGCACTGTTATTTTTCTTTTTTGAGCTGTCACCACATTTTGATACCATAAGGAATAAACTAAATCAAGACAAACCTCCATTTCAAAGTTGGAGGATTTGCTAGAAATAGTAACTTAAACTTCACTAACTAGCAGATAGCGCTCAATCAACTGCAGTCATCAACATCTCTCATTTTATTTGACAGTGGATATTCCTCAGGTATATTAGCAGTGCTGAAGGGAAAGAAAGACAAATGCAGAGACAAAGCCAAGAGAAAGCACCCACAGAAAACCTGCAATTTTAGAATATCAGAAAGGGCCCCATTCAACAAAGCGCTGAACCACATCTAGAATTATTCATATCATATGTGTAACTTAGGAGTATGCAATATTTTTTTTTTTCATTTGGCAGCCCTTCAGACAGAGGTAAGGCAACTTTTCTGTCCCTTGCTATCACATACCAAAGTTTTCCTGGTTCCATGGAGGTGATGTAATTCTGACACATGAGCAGCGATTCCACTTTCCAGCAAACTGCATAGGGACACCCTTCCATTAGAGACATAAAACTATGAACAAAGAGGTTGTAGAACTGAGCCACCTCATGCATTTACCTCTTTTACTTTTCTGCATGAGGAAAAATGTAGTCAACTGGCATTGGGAATGGGACTGGAGGGCAATGCACAAAGCAAGGAACAGTCACAAAAATTATTGCAGTGAATGTACAGTCATAAAATTTTAAGCAATAAACCATGCAAAAGAAAAAAGAAAATGGAAAATGTATTAACTTTCATTCCTGGTTAGTTGAGCAAAATTGTTGGTTATAATTTTTGAACATTATGAAAAAGTAGATTATATAGGAAAGCCAGTCAACCTCTTCCCCACCAGCTTCTAAAAACTCAAAAAGCAAATTGAGAAAGATGACTAATAGAATACACTAATAGAAGATTTCTCATTGAACTTGTCAACACTACACAGTGACCCAGACAGGCAATACTGGGCATCCCAATGGTTATCTTCCCAAGGGTGAACAGGACTGTTACTTGGACCACTCTGCAGGGTCTCTTGGTATTGCAGAGCTGGAAACAGATGCATCAGATCTTGCAAAAACACTTCTTAAGATCTGAAGATACAGACTTTCCTTTTTCATGCTACACCCTCACAAAAGAGAAGATGCAAAGAAATACAGGAAATACACGGTGGACAACTCTTTCAATGATAGCGGGATAGGCGCCTTATTATTGACACAACTGTACAGTCCCAATATATTCAGTGTATAGTTAGGAGATAAAAGAATAGTTGTAAAAAAATCTTCTCAGTGTGGCCAATTGCCATAAATTGGCTATGTTTCAGCAGAATATGCTGCAGATTTGTGTTTTGCAGAGAAGCTTTATAGAGCTTGTGGTAGTGTGATAGAATAACAAAGCAGAAATGAATGTTACTGTTCAGGGGGAATATAGTTCACAAAATGTTGTTTCCACAATTTTTTACCTTATGAGCAAAAACCAAATTGTTTACCATGAGGCCCTGGTATATTGTGCCCTAATATTACTCAGTTTGTTCCAGCAACTCGTTGGTAGAAGAGACACATTGTTGATCCGGGGGCTTTGCACAGATTCCAAGTTGACAATATGAAGACAAGTTTCCAACTAATACAAACAATCCCTGGCACCAGCCTAGCAGAAATACACAACACACACACTCATTTGGAGATTCACAAACCTGCCCACTGAATCCTCAGAGGCCAGATTTGTTCCCTGCTACGTCACGTTGAACCATTTTGGCTGCATCCAAGTACTCTCACATAAGATTTGCAGAGGAAAACATCCTCCTTTGCTTTTTTTGTTCCCTACCACCCTGTTTTCAGTGATATCTGGACCTTTCAGCTGAGGACAAGAATATTCCATCAGTAGGACAGGATCCTTTGCCTTGACATTGCCACATTAAACAGCAAAAGGTCTGGACAAGGCACCCAACAGGATCTGAGATCAAATCTTGAAAGTTGCCTTCTCTGGCCTAGTGCTAGAGAGGAACCACAGCCACTACTTTTTCCATGGGGATAAATCTCCAAACGGTGGTAGGAAAGACAGGCCCAGTGATTTTCTCTCAGGGGAAGAAGGTATAAAGAGAGTTTGTGGTAAAATAGTCTAGCAGAGCACTTTGTGTCTCTCCTGACCACAGATGAAATGATGGGGCCAGATGTGTCTTATGGGCCACCGACTGGAGAAAACTGCTTGTGAACCTTCCTTGGATCAACATGAAAGAAACTTAAGGTTACAGAGTACCAAAGCTGCCAATAGATGAGACTCTTTGATGTTTTTTGTGAACAAAAAAAATGGACAGAAACATTTTTAATTTTGCATTAGCATTAGCATTTTATGTTGTATTTTTTTTTCCAACTGACTCTGTGATTGTTGGTATTAATTAAAGTGAATGGTAGATTATTTTCTAAAGCCTATAATTTAAACCAGTAGTTGAATATAGACTAGAGTGTAACATTCTTCAGCTCAAACCACAAGGTATGCAAGCTGGGAATGAACTCTATTTCTTTCCTATTGAAGGACAGATTAAATATTTTTTTATTATTTCTAATGCTAGCAAAGAAAGTAAGATTCCCATTTTTCCTTCGATTTCTCTGTACACTTAATTGATGTATTCTACCAAGCTGACAAGCTGCTTTTAAAACCCATTCTTTTTCATAGAAATATTATCCTCATTTTATTAGTTTGAGTTGATAAATGAATCAAGAGCCTTTGAGGGTACTGTGTACTGTCAACGGAATACGTCTTTCATATGCATCCACTGCAATAGAGCTGAAAAAATATATATCATGAAACACTTAATAAAAAAGATACTCAGATTTGTCTTTTACAAGATCATGGGACTTGAGTCTATCTCCAGGGAGGAGTTCCAACATGAGAAAGAAAATACATAGTTCAAAAGCCCATGTTTTCAATTTGTGGCCACATGGTTTAAATTATCCCTGTATTTATTAAGGGCGCTAAATGGGCAGCTTGACTTAGGGGAAAGGGTCATTCAAGTTGAGAATAGTCATGTTTAATCCCTCAGCTAGCTGCAGGTTAATTGTACTTTGAGATGCTGAATATTCTTTACAGAGTGTGTTAAAATACCACAAGACACAGCTGCAGGGTTTTTGCTGTTTATTGTTGCTTTGGGTTTTTTTTACTTCTATATATATGCATTGTAAACAATAGAAAATTTTAAAATGCCTAGTGTGGAAGCACAGCAATCCTATATGCCATACAAAACCTATCGTATCACCACCTCTTGTACTTCAGTTTTGCACGTGTGTGAGCTCTGTGTTTTGTGGTCAGTTCTTGATTTCCCTGATACACGGTGTTGTAGATTTTCCTGTAATCAGAACTACAAAAAGAGAGTAATGTAAGATGTCTTTTCCACTTTGTGATGAGGCCTTGAGATAGTAGGTTTTTAGATATGTCTCTGAACTTGCTTCCTCAGCATTTCAGGAGGGAAAAAAGAAAAGTAACCAAAATCCAAAAAGAGAAAATTAGAGCAAACAATATGAATTTCAAAGCTTAAAGCCCCTAAGATATCCATTGACATGAAAACAAGTAGCTGTTGATTATCAAGGCAGTTTATCCAAATGTCACCATCCTTTTATTTTGGCAGTTCATCTACAGACGTGCCCTGGTGAGAATTTTAAATACATTTCTTGTTCTATCTATCTGTTGCTTCATCTAAGTAATTGCCTGGATTTTGTTCATGCGATGCAAATGGATAGTTGCAAACATCCAAAAGACCCACTGTGTTTGATGCAAACCTGAGACATGTTGCTTGTGTTCTTCAGTTGGGCTGAAGCTAAAGGCTGTGTAAACTGGGATGGCCTAGGCAATCACAACCAGCTTCAGTGTCTGAATGTTTTCAAGGAGAAAAAAAAAAGCAGCAGTGAGAACACAGAGGATTTCTGAGCAAAGTCATGTCTAAAGTCACTTCTGAATTCAAATAAATAATTGTGGAGAAGCTGCTTTCCCTATGCTCCTAGTGTTCATAATTTAATTATAGTAGCCGCCAGGCATCTTTAACTTTTGTGACCAGAAGATAACTCTGGGTCTCAGTGACCTTGACTGTTGTAACAGGGTAATATTTTTACAGGGATGAAGTGTTCTTGAACACATTTCTCCAACGTACTGGTGTTTGCAGGCATTTCTCAGCAGATCTGACCTGAAGTGCAAACATGGGTCTTTTGTTTCACCTATAGGTTTATTGACAAACTCCAGAAAAATCATGTTCCCTTCCATCTGCTGAAACTCGCCCTTTGTGAGATGAAAAGCTGATGATATTCTTCCTGTAAACCCTCCATTATCAGTGGGAATCTGAACCAGAAGTCTGAGCCCTGGAGACTTTGAAAATCATCCAGTGACCACACATCTAAACATGAAGAGAAACATGAAGGCAATGAAAAAGAGCAAGGGGAAAAACACGTAAGAACACAATTCAAGATATTTCAGTGTAATGTTACATGTAAAATTGCTCCTAAAGTTCACTGCAGACATTTGTTGACAGAGTTCAATGAAGAAACCCAGGCAGGTTGGAATTAGTGTTTTAAAATTTCACTCTTTTACTAACACTTTAAACAATAGTTGTGAAATGCAGGAATTAAATCATCAGCTTGAGAAAGATGCAGTCACCAAAATATCTGCATTTTTTTTATTGGTGAATAATCTCCTACTCCGCGCTCATGCAGTGTCATTTTTGCCCAGTTCCTCTAAAAAAATCACAACCTGCTTTATCAAACTAAAGAATTCTCATGTTAGAAGACCTTGAGCTTATGATCTATAGCTCATTTTTCCACTTTGAGTCATGCAAATGCAAATCCTTACCTTTATTATAGAATCAGAGAATCATAGAATGGTTTGGAAGGAACCTTAAAGATCATCTAGTTACAACCTGTCTGCCATAAGCAGGGATACCTTCCACTAGACCATAGCCTTGAACACTTCTAGGGGTGGGGCATCCACCTCTTACGTAGGCAACCTATTCTCCAGTGTGTCACCACCCTTATTGTGAAGATTTTCTTCCTAATATGTAATCTAAACCTACTCTCAGTTTAAAGCCATTCTTCCTTGTTCTATCACTACATGTCCTTGTAAAAAGTCCCTCTTCTAGAGCTCCTTTAGTACTGAAAGGCTGCTCTAAGGTCTCCCTGGATCCTTCTCTTCTCTAGACTTAACAACCCTAAGTGTCTCAGCCTGTCTTGATAGGACAGATGGTCCAGCCCTCTGATCGCCTTTGTGGCCCTCCTCTGGAGTTGTTCCAACAGGTCCATGTCTTTCTTATATTGGGGGCCCCAGATCTGGACACAGCACTCAGGTGGAGTCTCACTAAAGCAGAGAATCACCTTCTTCAATGTTCTGGTCATGCTGCTTTTGATGCAGCCCAGGATACAGTTGGCTTTCTGGACTGCAGGTGGTCATTGTTGGGTCTTGTTGAGTGAGCTTCTTGTCCGCTAACAACCCGAAGTCCTTCTTCTCAGGGCTTTTATCAATCCATTCTCCACCCAGCCTGTATTTGGGCTTGGGATTTCTCCAATCCACATGCAGGACCTTACACTTGGCCTTGTTGAACTTCATGAGTTTCACACAGGTCTCACTTCTCAAGCCTCTCAAGGCCCCTTTGGATGTCACTCCTTCCCTCCAGCATGTCAGTTGCATCAGACCGCACAGCTTGGTGTCATCAGCAAACTTGCTGAGGGTGAACTCAATCCCACTGGCCATGTCACTGACAAAGAGTTAAACAGTGCCTGTTCTAATACTGATTCCTGAGGAATGCTACTTGTCATTGGTCTCTGCTTGGACATCAAGCCATTGACTGCAACTCTTTGACTATGACCATCCAGCCAATTCTTTATCCACTGAGTGGTCCATCCATCCAACCCATGTCTCTCCAATCTAGAGACAAGGTTGTCATGTGGGACAGTGTCTGTTGCTTTCCACAAGTCTGGGTAGATGACATCACTTTCTTTTCCCTTAACCAGTCCTATCCGGGCTTTAGTTTTCCCAGTAGGACCTCTGTTCTCTCAAACAGTTTCTCTGTATCCCCCCCAGGCTACCCATACTTCATTCCACTCTCTGTAGGCTTTCTTTTTGTGTATGAATTTGTCCAGGAACTCCTTGTTCATCCATGCAGACCTCGTGGTGTTTTTGTCTGACTTGCTCTTTGTTGGGATACATCACTCCTGACCTTGGATGAGTGATCCTTAAATATCAGTCAGCTTTCTTGGGCCCCAATTCCCTCCAGGGCATGATTCCACAGTACTCTTCCAAGTAGTTCCCTAAAGAGACCGAAGTCTGCTTTCCCAAAGTCCAGAATAGTGAGAATGCTGTGCATTCTCCTCACTGCCCTAATGATCTAGAACTCCATCATTTCATGGTCACTGCAGCCAAGGTTGCCCTTGAGCATCACATTCCCCACCAGCCCCTCTTATTGGCTAGAATGAGGTTCAGTGTAGCATCTCTCTTTGTTCGTTCCTCTATCACTTCAAAAGGAAGTTGTCATCAATGCATTCCAGGAACCTCCTGGATTTCTTATGCCTTGATGTGTTGTCCCTCCAACAGTTATGTGGGTAGTTAAAGTCCTCCACATGTACCAGGACTTGTAGATGTGAGACTGCTCCTATCTGTCTATGGAGGGACTCAGCCACTCAGTTTTTCTGGTCAGGTGGCCTATAGCAGACCCCTACCACAATATGACCTCTGCTATCCCTTTAATCCTAGCCCATAAGCTCTCAGTTGGCTCTTCATCCTTCCCCAGGAAGAACTTCATGGGCTCTAGCTGGTCATTGGCACAATACCATCCTCGTCTCTCCTGCCTATGCTTTAAATCATATTGACCTGAGTAGTCTAAAGTTTCCAGGGAAGCTTAAGAAGGGATTCTGAATGCATTCAGAGAAATTATGTACTTTTCTAAATGCCATGTTTTGACTAAGTACAGTTAACCTTTCTCTGCTGAAAACTATCATGTTACTCCTTGAGAAACTGTGGTAGTATAACATAACAAGCATAAAAGATGCAGGTCTTACAAAAAAAGGTAATGTCTTACATTCTTACATGGTTAAGGTTATTTTATTGGAGAAGGGAAGAAAAAGCCCCAAATACTGAAAATCTAAAAAAGACAAGAAATAGGTCTTCTCAGAAAGTATTTCAGCTATTTTTTTCGAACCTCTGTGTTTGAACAGGTCATATACTGAAACATATATCTGTGGGCTCTTATGAAATGAAACAAAAACTCCAAATCAGTTTAGCCCTTATATCTAAATCAAAGGCAGATAGTTCAACAACACACAGAAGGTCTCGACTATCTGAAGTGGTTACAATGTGCTTAGTGGTCTTCAGACACTTTGCACCTAAACCACAAATTCAGTCTGGTTCAGTTTCATAATGTATGAAAATCTTCACTGAAGAAGGCTTCATTAGCTAATACTAGCTGATACAGAATAAAGACAGGCTTGACCTGGGGTTTTTTTTTTCCCTATACGCTAAAGATTTCTGCCACCAGTCCTGCTTTTCCTGAGAAAAGATGGACAATTATTTTTTTCTTAAATCAAAGAGAGTGTTTTTACTCAAATGGTGTCCCAACACATCCCTCTTGTTCAAAAGGGTTATATGACTGCTATGACTAGACAACAACCATAAACACTACTATCAGGTAATAGCAGTCCAGAAAAACTTTAGTGCTCTGGGTCAGTTTGCTGCATAGCTTTATGAATCTGAAATTGAAACTAGGAGATTTCACTAAGAGCAAGATCTGGAGTGTTAATGGTACACTTGCAACATCCATTTACTCAGAAAGTTTCAGGCACCTCTGGCAAGAGGTAAATGTTTACCTCTTCAGCCACAAGACTTGTGACCATGCTCAGAGCTTGACTTCTGTGATGGTTCGGACCTGGCTCCCTGCCAAATGTCCGAACTCACAGTAACAACCCCTTCCCCCTCCCCTCTTCCCTTAGGGCAAAGATAAAAAAAAACTATAAAAAAATTAAAGAACCCGAAATCAACCGAATTATATCAAAAATATATATATATTTGCGTATATTACAGTTATATACAATTAAAATACTATGTACAATACAAAGAGATCCAAAACCCCCCAAAGGGAAAGGGAAAGGGGAAAAGGGACAAAAAGGGACAAAACAGAACAGATATGCACAATCAAAACCCGGATTAGCAAAATACGGAATTAGCAAAATAAAATCTCACCACATCCCTTAGCGAGACAGGCTCAGCAGACACGGCCAGCACTCTCCAACCTCCC
>JAWWLV010000001.1:53470344-53496160 GCA_035041135.1 Platyrinchus mystaceus
ACTGTTGTCCTGACCTTTGGGTGTGGTGGGCTCTGAGATTTGCCCTGTGTGCCTTTAGAAACGCTATTCTCTGGGCAGAATTGCTTTTTCATTTCATTGTGGCATTGTGGTTATGTATTTATTTCATAAGAAGAGTGGGTTATTTGGCAATTTAGGTTCATATTGTGGGTGTTGTCCCTGATGATAGTTTTCTTCTGGACTAAGCCTTTGTGAACTGTTATTTCTCTGGTAGTACACAGTGAGCAGTACACCATTCTCCTGGGCAGGACTTCATTTTATCTCCTATTTTGTGAAATTGCCTATTAAATCTTGGTCACCAGCTACACTTTGCTGGGACAGTCCTGGGCTCTTCTCAGGGCAAGTGGCTTGGCTACCATCATAACCTGAAGCACATAGCTTTGCACAGATGTATTTCCCCATCATTGGCACCCAGTTAGACCACTTCCAGTACCACAGTTCTCTGTCCAAAACTAACCCAGCTATCTCTCTCTATAGCACTTGAGTGTGGAGCATAAACCTACCTACCCCAAAGAATCTCTTGTAGCTTTGGAGTGGAAAAGCAGGGAAGAGAGTGGAAGGGGGACAGGAGCTGGCAATGGAAAGCCATAGCAGATTCCACACAAAGCATTTTTTTATGCCTCATTATCACACAAGGGGCAAAGACGCACTGCTTCTGTTCAGTCACAGAAGCAAGCATGAGAAGGGGAGTATCCACATCGTCCATGGCAGATGTTTATGTTGGGAAGGGAGTCTCTCTCTTTATGCTGGGTATTCTCTCATTTTCCAGACTACAAATAAGTTCTTGAGCATGTTTTCACTCAGCTGACTATGGACATGAAGATAAGGAGAATGGCCTTTTAATTCTAGGTACTTCACATATGTGCCAGACATGCAGTGATCTTTAGACCTATTAAATGATTTCAGAGTATGAATCTCTTTGCTATCCAAAAACATAACTTCTGCAAGAAAGCACTAGGCAAGCAACCCAAGGTTTGGACTGGTAACCTGTCTGTTCAACATGTCCTGAATGTATCATGGGAAATTCAATCTCTAGTCAGTGGATCAGGTCACACCTTGATGAACCTATTCCTTAGACCTAAACATCTGGCAAACTAACCTATTTTCCATTAAAATGAGAGCAACTGGGGGGTGTCATTGGCCAAACCCCAGGAAGGCATCCCTCCCTACAACAGGGGCTGTGCCTCCAACACCAGGAATGTGACCTAAGGCAAAGCTTCACCTCCAGCTGCAACAGGAACAGCAACTGTTGCAGACCCATTACTGCAGAGAGGCAGTAAAATCACACATATTACACCACGGTGTTACAGGCACAAATTAAGTCTAGGCTGAGGCCCTTTAAAAAAATAAAAAAAGGCCCATTAGGTTAATTTAGAATCTCTCCTTGCAACTACAGAGCAGATTGACATAACAGACTTTTTAAATCACCTATGAAACTTCACTCAATGACAGGATACCAAAAAGACTCTTTTGTGTTAAAGTGTTAATTATTAAAACATGACCAAATGCTAGTTCAATTTACAGCATCAACATTAGAAGGAAGGCTGGAAACAATGTGCACATTAAAAGGCTATATGTTCTGTTACTTGGAGAGTCTCTGAAGGGAGAAAAGACAAGCTGTGGGGCCAAGAAATTCTCCACCAGCATGGTGTTAGCTCTTTTTCTTTTTTCTCAGTACAATCTCATTTATCTGAAACATTACAGGAAGCAAAAATTATTCAGCCAACAGAAGATTCAGATCACCAAAAGAAATCCTGGGGAAGCAATTCAGCCAAACATTTGAACAGAATGGACACTTTGGATCAAAATTTCAGTCACTCAGGTTAAGTGGCAGTTCATTATACTTCATCATTAGTTTGTGGCTGGATCACTTTTTCTTGCAGTTTCCTGTTCAGTGATCAGTTGAATGCTTTATAAAGGATACAACAATTTACAGCAGGTTTCCAAAACATTCAAGAACAGATGGACATGTACTTAGCTGTAACTTTCAACATTTCCCCTCAAAAGTGTCTGTTCATCTGTCCTGCCCACAAGACAAGGAAGGGTGTCAGGATGAAAAAAACAGTTCGCTTACTTAGAGAGTCCACTGTGCAGTCAGACAAAGAAGAAAGATATTGAGATTGCTACTCAGTGATTTATTTCAAAGCATCTAAGCACCAAACTGAGATTTGGGTTCATTTTGTGGCAGCATAAACCCGGTAAATGGAGACAATCTGACGGGTGTTTCTGTATTGGCTTGAGCTAAACATATAGAGTAATTTTTCTCAAAAAACTAGCAAGCCATGCACAAAATAGTGAAATAAGTTTAGTAACAATTTGCATAATTACCAATTATTCATAACACAAAAAAATGAAACACACCAGACCTTTCAAAAGCCCAAATCACATCAGCTCTTCTGAACTCAAGATCTGTGTCACTTAAGGCTCAGCTGGGAATCTATCCTGGAATTGTACACGTATTTCGCAATTATTTTTTTTCCTCAGATTTTTTGTTTTACTCAGACCTATTATTTACAGTAAGAGAACAAACTCTGAAGCTGTGTAGAAGTGTTTAGGTTAGTGATAGAAAAATAGTGTGAAGCAAGAGAAAAACTGGATCCCGTGACTTCCTGTGGGTTTTTTTCCCTTCACTCCCATTTTTTATTTAATTTACAACCCCCAGTTCTGTTCATCTTCTTCCATTCCCAAGTCCTTAGTAATAATGCCATTTCCTTAGGTTTTTCCCCATAAATAATTCTCATGAAATAACATGAGGAGAGCCTACTTTGCTAGTGCAGGCCCCCTTGGAGAAGGCCAAGAGATCAATTACCCGCACTGAAATAGCAGGGGAAAAGGAGAATTTCAGAACAGAATTTCATGTGACAGTTTATAACAACAAGGTGGGAGAAGCAAAAGCAATGAACAACTTTGTTGTGTGCTGCATGTAGAGAAAAGAGTTAAAAAATACCCAGACATCACTGGAAATTACTCTTCTCAGTGCTTATTTCCAGTTGATTTTTCTGGATGTCCAAATGTTATCATCCCAGTGATAGCTACTGTAGCAATGTATAGACAGGCACACTTTAAATTTCACAGTTCCGCAACTCTTTCCTTTAAGTTAGCATGCAACAAAATCAGTCAGCTGTGCTACTAATTAACTGCTGTATTGTACTGTGAGACAATATAGGGAAAGGATTTAAAGGACTTAAAATTAATTCTAGTTCAGTGGAAAAGATACCTAACAAAATTGTTTATTAAATGTAGTAACTTCTTTCAGTAAACATATTTTACACTTGGTGGAATTTTACACTGCTTTTACATAAAATTATTTAATTAGCAATAAAAATGCCCCCATTGTAATTTTTGTAGCTAATGTTTGTAGAGTATTTCTGATGTTGTGCAAGTCTGCAAGTGCAAATAGCATTATTTTTACTTAGTGTATGGTTGGATTAGTATCAGCAAAGAGTACAGTAGAAGTATCTCTGAATAAAAAATACACCTTTGAGAGTGGGAGAGGTAATAACATTTATTTATCCATACAGTATTTAAATGAACCTTTTTATTCCTCTCTCCAGAATAATTTAACTTCAATTATTAGAGTAGAAACAAGTGACTTGGGAGCAGAAGGCATGTTTGAATATGTCCTCAATGATAAGGACAGTTTCCTGATTTCTCAGCAGGCTCCCCACCCAGATTTAGTCCAGTCAGTTTTAAAAATAATTATTTTTCAAGCATTGTACTTCTGAATCTGTCATCCAGCTTCAGGGAACTTTACTGGCTTTCTCCATTTTAAAGAGGTTTTTCTCTCCTCAGGGAATAGGGGACCTTCACAAACAATAATGCTATGTATTTGGGTGCAGTAAATAGGCAATCATCAGGGAAGGTAAAGGCTCAGTTTAAACATACCACTAAACAAGTAAAATAAAAAGCAGAGAAGAAAAATTTTCTCTATTCTCTTTCAGTTATGTTTCTGGGCACATTAATATTAATTAAAAACACAAAAAACCAAACCCCACATAAAACAAATAAAAAGCAAACTCAGGAAACAAAACTCTTCCTTCAAAGTTCCCAAAATGCCGGCGCAGGGACAAATTTTCTACTGATGTAGTACAGCATAACTTGATCACAAAACAGCACCTATTTACATTAACTGTCATATAACCTGCTGTTATACGAAGATGTGCTAGTTCTTAACCAACGAGCAGGATATTATGCTGATTTAGAAATATCCTTTCTTTCTTAAGAACTCCTTGCCCTCTTATTTTTTCATGCTGGTTAGTGACACTTCCTTTGATTTACTTTTGCCTATACAGCAAATGCAAAAATTTATAGGCCAGAGCAAAAACATAGGGGCAAACAGCAATTATTGTAACAAGAAAGCTTGATCTGTCTCAAGTATAAAGGTTTTTTACCTCCTGCCTCCCTGAGAAAACACCGATTGTCAAAGGCAAAACTGTGTCTTTAAACACAACAGATCTTGAGCAAAGAAAGTCCAAGGGGAAAGCAAGGAAGTCAAGGATAAAGTATTAAGGTCTGGTGCTGTTTAGTCTAGGGAAGACAAAACTGGGAGGAACAGTACGGCAGAAAAAAACCCGCTCTTCCATGCCATGCTGAATACAGCGGAAAAAGCAGGGAAAGAGCAGAGCTGGAATATACTCTAGCTGGTAGGAATAGCTTTCCAACCACAGGACAGGATTGGGTTGGAGACATCTGCCTACCACAATCTAAGCAGAGGACAGGCAAACATCACCCAGGAGTGGCAGTGACCAGGTCAGCCCTGTCCTTTGCAACTCTATGGAAAAGCAAACATTCAGTGGCTGGGGTGCAAGAGGAAACTCTGCTCTGAGTCAGAGAAACATCTTCTAGAGGATTAAGAGATGATGTAGAAGTTGAGACTGCAAGTTGCTGACAATGAATACCAGACGGCCGATGTGAAGTTGCCAGCTCATCAAGGACCTGACTCAGCAAACAGCTCTGTTTTCTGTGACCACTGTGCCAAGGGTTTGCTGCTCCCACACTACATTGCATGCCTCAAAAGCCAGAACAATCTTTTTTTTTTTTTTTTTTTTTTTCCAAAACGTAGGGAAATCCTAACCCAGTGTCTCCTATACTGGGAGGGCAGAAGATAAGTGGCCAGGGAGCTTGAGAAGGGAATTGCATGACTCTAGGATTCTCTGTGTTTCATGCCTGTCTACAGACACACAACAGTTATACAGGCCTCTGCAATCTGTAAAAACAACTGCTTCCCTGTCATCCCCCCACCCCAGCTACTGTGGAAACCCTCCTGGGGCAACCACAGTGCCTGTGCTCCTCTTTTGCTCCACTTGCCAGGTGCTGGGCAGAGCACCCCTCCCTGCAGCCAAAGTGAGCAGCAACAGGCTGCCCCTTGCCACTTGCCTGCGTGGGGAGAAGGAAAGCCACCCAGTGCAAAGGCAGGGGTGAAAGAAACAGGAAAAGGGCTTTAATAGATGGTAGATTGTAATAGATGGGAGAAAATGGGGATAGAGTGAGCAGGAAAACATGCTGAGTGGCACAATGAGAAGAAGAGATCAACAGCTGTTGGCAGTTTCCATCTCCCATGAATGGCAAATGAGCATCGAATTTTGCCTCCTTGCTTCCTGCCAACAATACCCAGGTTCTCAGACAGTCTTCTGTTTGCACTTTCCACCAGCACACGGACACTTCCTACACACTGGCAGGTCCCATGTTCAATAAGAAGCCTTGGACATGGATTTGCATTACTGCCCCTGTTGTAGAAACAGCTGGCAAATGAGGATTTTCCATGTTGCATGTGAATTCTGATGTTAATAAAGTTTCTCCTCTGAGCTAGAGTGACAAGACTGCCTCAGGCCATTGTTTGAAAGAAAACAAATTGAAAAGATCTGGGGCTGATTTATCCCAGAACAATTAATTGGGCTGTTACCTGAGGTTTGGACCACAGGGTCCAAGGCACCTCGCAGAGCTGCTGCAGCACCCAAGTTATCAGTGCAGCTAGTAGGCTGCTGTTAGCTCCCAGGGAATGGATCTGATTCCTGTCAGAAACCTGCCTGTAAATTCAGGGACACATGAAGATTTCCTCAAGACTCCTTTTGCAGAAAAATGCTTGCTTGCTGATACCAGGTGTTTAATCTGAAAGTTTATGGGTGCATTATTTACAATCTTACCTGCAATAGTTGGTCTACTTTTATTACCTATTTGATTTTAAATTGTTCATTATAAACTTTAATGCACCACAGATAAACTTTCAATCAGTGTACCACTAAAGATAAACTATTAGCATGTTCCTTTTAAGAAGCAATAATAGGGTTAAGTATTTGCATGGCTCATTTATTAAAAAAATGTGTGCCAGTAACTCAAGGAGTTTTCAGTGAGTTACTCTTTATGAGCTAGATTCAATCAAGATTTCATCTGGCTTCCAGGCTGCAGTAATTGTCCAAGACAGCTCAGCTGCCCAAGCCTTGGTGCCTGCACTGGGCTGAGGCTGCATTTCATGGCAGCTGAACATTCACAGGCTCTGTGGCCCTGCTCAGCCACCAAGCAGCCAAACCCAGCAAATCTCCGAACTAAAAACTCAAGAAGAGATCCCCAGAATCCCAGGTGTCTTCTTTGCCATGCAGTGGCATGGTATCACAAAGGCATCCTCAGATAGGCCAGGGCAAGCAGCAGGGAGAACCAAAGGTGGGTTGAAAGTCCCCAGTTCCTCAAGGGCACAAAATTTGTCTGAGCTAAAGGTGACATGGCCAGGGAAGCTGCCTCACTGAGCGCATCCCTGGATCTTCCACATGGGAAAGAGTCCTGCTCAGCAAGCCTTGTCATTGACCTAAATGTAAGCACCAGAAAGTGGACTTCTCTTTCTTTCTCTCACTCTCTCCCCAAGCAGATTTTTCTTATTTTTGAACAAAATTTATTTGACCAGAAATAATAATTTTTTAATAGCACAATAATATGTTCACCACTTTCAAACTGAAATAATCTCAAATTGGTGTTTAGAAGATGTTTTCAGTTAGAGACTGACTCTTTGTATTTATTTATTTTATTAGGATTAAGCAGGCCAAAACCAAGATATTCTATTTTGTATTAAATAAACCATTTCAGGTTGACTACCCCCTCTCATGTACTTGAAGTATTAAAAAGAAATAGGCTTTGTTGAAACAAAGATAAATGTATAAAACACTTTCTGGCCCATTTTTCACGCAGCTGCAGTCAAAACCTCTGCTGTTTGGATTAACTCTTCCCACTTCTTCACACAGCCTGCCCTATTCCAAACAGTAAAAAACATCTTCAAGTAAATAGGAGCTACCTGCCAGCTGCAAAACAAAACACTGGAAAGCAGAAATGAATCTCTTTTTAATCTGAAACAGAAATTGTAAGCACTGAAATTTCAGCATGTGGCCCCACCCTTAAAACTGCCTGCATTGGCTCTGCTTTTGGTAAACCGAGCCACAAACACAGAACTAAAGCCTTTGGCAAACCATATACTAATGGAGCAAATGCAATGTGAATGAAACAGGGGGCTACCTCCTTGGTTGATTTGCTGAAGTCAAAGATGACACAGCTGGAAGACCAACAGCTGAGACCCAGGTCCTAAGGTATCCTTGGGGCAAATATTTAGTGTCCATTCTTCAAATTTTTTTTCATTTTATAATAAGAGAGTCTCTAATGGCATTTATTCAGAGGAAACTACCAAGACTCTGCATTCACTGGATGAGTGATTTTTAGCTCCTCAGCACATGTTTCACATGCTGGCAAGAATAAATAAGGTTAAAATGCAATTCTGTTCCCTTACTTGATATCAGAGAAATTGCTGCTTACAGCAGAGACACCTCAAACAAGACAAGTTTCCAGGGGCTATCTCCAGTGATGTTTGTACACAGAATATGGATCACTATGACTGCACTGGTGTAACAGTTATGACAAGAAAGTCCTTGGCCACTGGGATCCAGTTTGCATCCTTTTCATCCTTTTATTTTTATTTTTGTTTCTCTGCTCCATTTCCTAGGGTCCAGCACCAGATCCTAAAAGACCACTTAGTTTACAAGTAGTCACTCTTTGTTGCCTCCAGACACCTCTGAGGTCTTTTCCCTTCCTAAATCTGTTGCTTTTATAAAACCAGCCTTGTTCCAGCTCATGCCATTTGTCAAGCAGCCCGTCCTGTGTCCTATCTCCCTTACTCCTTCACAAAGCTGCCTGTTGACGGAGAGCCGCACATCACAACTCACAGGCTAGAGGGTTTTCAGCTTTTTCAGAAGAGAAGAAAAAGTGCCTCATGAATGTTCTCTCCTCCTCTTTCTTCTCCAGGATGAATCTGTGGTAGCTCTGTCTGCTGGATTAATGGGGCCCCTGGGCGCAGGGCTCCCACACTGTTCGGGAGAAGTTTGCCCTTTCCCTGATGCTGTGTTCCCACCACAGCTGTTTTGGCTGCTTCTGTCTGCAGTACCATTCAGACTGGTGTGGCTGAGCCAAAGGTTAACTCAGCTGCTTTTCCCACTCTATAAAACCATGATGGGCTTGAGCCATGAACACTTTTTACCGTCCTGAATGTTCTTCCACCCCCACATCTTAAAAAAGATACAGTGGAAACTGGAGGAGGTTCAGAGAAAAGCAACAAAGAAGGGTCAGAGGTACAGAGCAGTTTGCACACAAGGAACAGCTAAATGCCCCAGAATCCTTCAACCTGGAAAACAGAAGACCTGGGAGTAGAGGAAATGGTTTAATACAGTCAAAAATCAAGTAATCATGAGAAACATGGAAAACTTGAGTAGAAAATGCCCATGCATTGCTCTTCCAGTGTGCACTGTGGAGCTCACAGCTGATAGTTGGATCAAATCCTGTGAAAGACGGTCTTTATCCACAGAGTGTGCATTTAAACTATGGATACTTAGGCTATACATGGACTCAAGGGGAGACTGGAGAGGTATAAATCCACTGAAGGTGGCTCAGTGCACTACACACACTTCTGCCTCAGGAAGCCCCTGAGCTGTGAATGGTTGGATGCTGGGAAAGCTTTTGTGGAAGGGACTTGTACACTTGGACCCTCACAGTAGGCATTCAACACTGTTGACCCAGCTTGTTACCAGACTAGTTAGACCTTTACTTTGGCCAAGCATGACTTGGTACCATACATTCCTCAAGTAGAATCATGGTCTACCTTTCTTTCCCAGGACTTCAAGTTTATTTCCCTGGTATGACATGAAAACACTGAGGCACCAAAGTCCTTCTCTGTTCCCCAGGGTATGGCACACCCAGTTCCAACAACCAATCCAACCTGCTGGGGATCAAGCCACATTTTTGAGCTTCCTTTTGCTCTTATGTTTGCCCTCTGAAGGACCATGCCTCCCAGCCCCTCTGCCATGTCCTAGGGGTGGTTTACCCTGGCCCAGTGTGCCCAGACCTAACTGAAGACTTGTCATCTACAGCAGAACTTCAAGGGAGTAGGAGGTAAAGGTACCACCAGCATAGGAGGTTGAGTATGGCCACAGAGAGAAGGGATTTCTGCACCAGTGTCTATAAGGACTGGCCAACGTGTGCAGCTCTAACCATTTGCTGGACTTTCAGCAGTTTTTACCTTGGCTGTTAAAGGCAGTTTGGGATAATGATACCCCAGTGGTGTCTGCGCCAGTCCTTGCTGGGCCATTCTGGTCCAGGCAGAGCTGGGCAATTGTGGTCTAGTTGGGGGAAAAACATTAATATAAGCTGAATTGACACATATCCTTTTGGGTCAGCCCAAACCACTCCATTTGTCCCAGTGTGAAATATTTATTTTACTTTTGGAAACACAAGCCTCTTCCCTGTGTTCCTATTCAGTAAAAGGTTTTGAAAATGTTCGTGACACAACTGTGTTTCAAAAAAATTTCTTTTCTACTTTCACATTTAGAGGTTTTTCTGACTTCAGCACATTTGACACATTTATTAGCTTCCCCCCAGCGACCCCCCCCCACCAAAAAATAGTCACTCACCTGACCTTACCATGGAGTGTCAACTTATCTCTTGCAAAAAGACTACTACATAGCAGGTTTTATAACACAAATAATCATTCCCACAATTAAGTAACCCAGTGTTGGGTATAGATCTTAGACTATTGTAGCCTGAGTCATTCAAACCAGGGGCAGCAGCAGCACAACCAGTGATGCCAATTCTCCTGAGAAGTTACTAGTAATTTTAGCCTTGTCTACAAAATCAGGTAGGAAACAGGGGCTTAGTGGAGGCAGAAAACACCGTCCTACTCTCCACAGCTCCTCTGCTCCTTGTACCTGAGCACTTTGGCCCTGTCACACTCTTCCTCACATTTTAGGAAGATTCTGGTGTTCAGCCATGCATGTTCACACATATGCACTAGTTTCACTAAATTATCTTCAAAAGTCTATTTCATTCAAATTAAATTTGTTTAACTAAGTTAACTTTCTTCAGGCCAATGCTATGTTCCTGTGTTCAGTCTTTTTCAAGTGTGTCCAAAGGCCTGATTCTTTGTCAAACATGAGTTTCTAAGAAATTTCAAGAAACTTTGGAAAAAGCTGAGTCTACATTTGAAACAAACATGCTAAGTGGCTTGCCAAAATACCATGCCCAGCCTTAGAGAGATGTCTTAAGATTGTGCAACATATGACTGTAGGATCACAGGATAGCACCATAGGTACTCGAAAGACCTGAGTCCTACAGCACTCACATGGGTCCTATAAAAATCCTGTTTCCTATTCCCATGAAAAGAGCCCCTTCAGCAGAAACCTTTTTCATGACACTTCCATTCTCCCCAGAGATTTAGCTTTAATATTTCTTGTTTTTCATGACACTTTCATTCTCCCCAGAGATATAGCTTTAATATTTCTTGTTTTCACAAAACTGTTCACCACAATAGCTCACTCTGCAAGTGCACCTCATCACGGTCAGATAATTCATCATTTCTGCTGGTCTCCTTAATCTCCCTCTCCCCTTTCACAGATAAACCACATTTAATGGCTGTGTTAAATAACAAGTAGCATGCCATAGAATATCTTGCGTGCTTCAGAAGGGTAATGTCCAACCAGATTTATCTGTGCCTTTAAATCTCATTTTGAAAAGGTTCTCTTTAGTTAGTTAGTTACTGAACTATTGAATATAAATTTAATAATCATTTATTTCAGAAGAGGAAAAGAAATTAAAAGTACTTAGTTTTTCACTGTTTGTCTGATAGGTTAATATTTTGATTTCAAGTTCTCATCATAGGACTTTCCTTGGGTGCAACGTTGCATGTTCTCAAAGCATTTGCCCTGTAAACATTGCTCCTAATTTCCTGCTCGCAGACATAACCACGCCAGGCACAGACCTCAGCTCACGCTTGGCAGGGGCTATGCCAAATCCTCCTCCCATCTTATCTGCTGCTTGCGTTAGCCCAGCAAAGAGGCAATGCCATCCCCCCCGTTGGATGTTGTCCATGTCTGTGTTCCCACGCAGCCAGAGTCTGCCCCACAGCCTGCTCTGCATGGAGAGCAAGGAGCACACAGCGTTTGGTCCTCACCAAACCCTTGCTGTGTCTACTCAGCATGCCCATATGCTACAGAAACCCCATTTTCCACTACTTTGTTTATTTTTTAAAGCTGAGTCTTTGACCTTCTAGGTAGTAATAATTTTCCAGCCATCAAACAGGCATAAGGAGTGTGGTATGTGCCTGCCACAGCCCCAAACCACAACTGAGAGCTCTGAATACCCTCTATCATTAGTCTCAAAAGGACGCCAAAGTCAGGCTCAGATGTTAAGCCCTCACTGTCTCAGCTAAACTTATGTATTTTGCTGCTAATTATTTTTCAAGCAGGATGGGATGGTGTGGCAGAAGCCAGATATGGGGATCAGGTGAATCTGCCTGCATCTTCCACTTAAAGCAAGCCCACCTTTTTACTTTGAAAGTGGGAATTTATTAGGAGATCCTGTCATGAATAGCAGGGGAAAATTCACAGCCAGAAGGCAAAATTGTTGAAGGATTTCCCCAGAACACAAATTATGATTAAAAACATGCATTTCTCACAAACACTTCAATTTTTTTTCAAATAATATTTTTACAGGTTTATTTCTTTTTAATTGCACCAGAATGTAAATTCTCCAATTAGGAAGCACAGTAAAGCAAACACTGAAAAATGACAGCATAGGAGAATCTCTTACCAAATTTAAACTAAAAATTACTTTGGTTCTATAATCAACAATGTATCTCCAGGCTCTACCATTCTGACTGCTGTCTGCTCCTGCCTCCATCAGATAAGCACATCCCAGTCCTGTGGGTGTACCTCTTCACTGATTTGTTTTCAGCCATGGTCAGTTTGAATTTTTGTGAGATTTTTTATATTTCCTTTAAAGAATATTTCTCTAAATGTCATAAGGCTATATTGTCTCTTGGCATTTTAGCACAGTTTTCACAAGCTCTGATCTCTTGTAGTCTTCCATTGAACAGCTATTTTGTTCCTTATGCAAAGATTTCAAACCCACCTATTGCATTCATCAAACATGATTAAATAAGTGTGTGATGTCTGGGAAAGAGTCTTATGGGAATTTTTGATGTAGAGATGACTGTGTCATCTTCCTGTAAGACAGAAAAAAGTAAGGAATTGGACTTCTCTTGATCAGGCTTTTCTCTGTAGCATTGCAGCACGAAATGGTGTCAATTTTTGCCATGCTTTGGAAGGCTGCCGGCTCCCCATGCTATGCGCAGAAGAGCCAGAGCCTCCAGCAGGATTCTGCTGTGGCTACCCTGGCAAACCATCTGCAATTCACCACCTGCGATGCACCACCAGTCCCTGAAATGAGACAGAAATCATGTTGTGTTGTACTTTTATAATCGCAGATATTCAACAGACAGTTGCATCTCCTGTAAAACACACTGATAATCGTGGCCAGCGCTAACGCCTACAGTCCCTGCCGTTTTCAAATAGGAATTACACACCGCTACTGCAGACCAGAGTGATCACTGTGGACCAGGGTCTGATCTCATTACCCTGCAGTGAATCTAACATAATTCAGTCACTCACAGCAGGTACTTTGGACTTGCAGCAGTGTCACTGTGATCAAACTCTACCTCTCTGCCTGTTTTAAAAAGAATATTTCAAAAAAGATGCCAAAAGTATCTTTTCTCCAGTACAGGCACTGGCTAAGACCATGACATTGGTTATTAAAAACCTCTCACCATCCGGTCATACTTATTTCAAATGTTACCATCACCTCTGCAAAATTTATAGTGTCCTGTAGCATCAGGTGCTCCAGGGGGCACAGTGGAACCGAGCACCACAAAGACCACAGTGTCACTACCTGCAGAATATTTTTAGTCACTGCTCAGCCTGGCTGTTGCCCAAACCTGCACACAAGAATCCTGGCAAGGCTGGAGAGAGGCAGATCCTACACAACTTACACTTGCCTAATTTCATGCAGGAAGTGGCCCCTTGTATATGAACCAATGCTCAGTGTAGGCTTATTGCCCTGCCTACAACAGCAGGCTTAGGGATTTGACTGCCTGGGGAGAAAAGTGACTTTCCTCATTGCTTTAGGGGTACGGATAGAGTAGTATAGGTTATAGGTACCCCTCACTTGATTGGGTTTTACACTTGTTTCTGAGCTAGAATTAAAACTGCCTCAGCTGGAGACTCAGCCGAGGGAGCCTCGTGACATTGAGGCACACCAAAAGAGCCATAAAGTTCTCCAAGACTGAAGTGCCCTAAAGACCTAGTGTCGTGCAACTTGAGCAACCCTTAAGAGCAAGCTGTCATCAGAGTCAGAGCAGGGTCAGGCAGCCAGGAGGAAATCAGGCAGATTAACAACAAACACCTGTAACTGAGGTGCCCAGATCATAAAATTAAACTAGAAGCAAGTAAAACATTTTAAAGCAAGTGATAAACAGTGTAAATATCAAAAGAGTTAGAGACCTGAGGACAGTGAAGAGACCACCATGATGAAGTATAAACAGAACTAGTTGAAGAAGCCAGATAATGTATCTGTCTAATCCTTTTACAACACAGCACCATAAAAGGTCTTAAAACAAGGCTGGTCAAAATTTTCCATCAAAATTTCTCTATTGAACAGTGAAAAGAGTACTTTTATATGATTACTCTAATTTTTTTTTTTCCCGCAACAGCTGCTTTCCATGAAATTTTTCAACATTTTGTGGAAGTGCCAAAAAACACCCAACCCTCTGTTTATGGCAACTAAACATTTTCAGACAAAAAAAAATTAACATTTTTGGTAAGTATTAAAGAATGGCCTGTAGTTTTGAGACATGACTAATCCCTTTGTTGCCAAACACTGAATACTTTTTGGTTTTCCAGTAAAAAGTCCAAATTATCCTCTGTGTAAGGGGGAAACTTTCCAAACCAGCATTACTTTAAATATCCAAAGAAAAAATTCAACCTTAGCTCCAGCCTTAAGGGATGGCCAGTGCTAAGATCTTTGCAAAGAAAGAGTACTGGGAGCTGGTCAAAGGGAAAACCAAGCAGACAAACAGAGTGATTCTGGACAGGCTGCAAACAGAAATAGAAAAAATCAGTCAAGACAGTGTGGTGGGTTGATGCTAGCATCAACCAGGTGACCACCAAAGCTCTATTGTTCCCCTCCTCAGCGGGCAAAGGAGAGAAAATACAATGAAAGGTTCATGAGTTGAGATAAAAACAGGGAGATATCATTCACCAATTACTATCACAGGCAAAACAGACTTAATTTAGGGAAAATTACTGATTTTACTACCAATCAAATCGGAGGAGGTTAATGAGAAAATAAAACCAAATCTTAAAACATCTTCCTCTCATCTCGGCCTTCTTCCTGGTCTCAGCTTCACTCCTGAATTCTCTACCTCCTTCCTTCTCTCCAGCAGCACAGGGGGATGGGGAACGGGGGCTGCAGTCATTTCATCACAAATTGTGTCTGCTGCTCCTTGATCCTATGTAGAAAAACTCTTCATCCTCAGACCCTCCTGGAGCAGTGGGTCCCCATGGGGTCACAAGTCCTGCCAGGAGCCTGCTCCAGTGTGAACTTCCCACAGGGTCACAGCTTTCTTTGGACATCCCACTGCTCTGGCATGAGATCCTCCACAGGCTGTGGGTGGGTCTCTGTTACCCCATGGTCCTCCAGGGGCTGCAGGGGCCCAGCTGCCTCACCATGGTCTTCACCATGGGCTGCAGGGGAACCTCTGCTCCAGCACGTGGAGCACCATCTCCCACTCCTTCTCCACTGACCTTGGTGCCTGCAGAGCAGTTTCTCTCACATATTCTGACTCCTCTCTCCCACTGCAGTTGCTCTTGCACAGTAACTTTTCCCCTTCTGAATTCTGTTATCCCAGAGGTGCTTCCACCATCACTGATGGGCTTGGCTTTAGCCAGTGGCAGGTCTGTCTTGGACCTAGCTAAGATTGCCTTTGCTGGACACGAGGGAAGGTTCTGGTAGCTTCTCATAGGAGCCATCCCTGTAGCCCCTCTGCTACCAAAACCTTGACATCCAAACCAAATACAACCATCAAAAAAAGGAAATAACTGAAGCTATTAGGCTGGGAGACACAGTGAGAGAATTGGAGCATAGATTGGTGGTTTTATTGTAGAAAGTGTCAAATGATCTGGTTTTGAATGGCTGAGAAGCAGTTTGCAACTGAGCATCTAAAGATTTGGAGACCAAGTAGTCACAGCCTTGAATACTTGGCCACTCAGTGGCCCTGGCCGCTGCAATATAATTTTTTAATCTGCCTTTGCCAGGGCAGGCATTGTCAGAGCAGAAAGGTTTCTTTATCCTAGTGAAATATCATTCGGTAAAATAACTACATTATTAAAAAAAGTTTAATCAAAATCTAAAATCCTAACATGTATTGCAGGAATCTTATATAGTGCTGTATATTAAAAATGGTTATTTAAGAAAACTGTTATGTTGGACTGGAGCCAACTCTTGTGTTTTTAGTAATAAAATACTTAATCTCATTTTACCTCTAACTTTTGATCTTGTGGCAGGTATCACCAGAAGATGGCAGGGTAAGCCAAGGCAGCTGTAAATGTCATCATGCATTAGTATAGGACCTGGAGTTAATTTAAACCTATTTATTTGTGTGATTTGCTTGCTTTCCTATCACCTAGAAGCTTATTTTACAAATGCAATAGTAGTCTGGTGTTGATTTTTCTCATGAAATTTCAGTTTCAAACACGGTGCTGCAAATGATTCCCAGCAGCTGAAGTGATAATAGAGGCTAAGTAGCAAAAACTTTTATAGGAGATAAAAAGCATTCTCCATGGGTCCCCTATATCTTCTGAAAGCTTCACGAAGCCTAAAGAGTGTTAAAATGTAACACATCTCTCAGGATGCAGTCTTCTGTTAAAGGTCAGGAAGATACTATTGGAGATGATGGTCTGGTATCAGAGCTATGGTAGACCACAAAAGGTAGGAAGAAAAAGACTTCTGGAATGAAAAAGACAAAAGAGTTGCAGCTCTGCCTGACCACATTAGACAAGAGCAAGAGAGGAAAGTATCCTCCCGCAAAATGCGAAAGCAGGAATTACACATAAGGAGTTAAGGTGAATTAATCAGAGATTAAGTAAAACCAGTCAAAGCCCACTCAAAAATCAAATACTTGTGGTCCTGCATCCTGGCGGTAAAGTTGCACAACATGAACTCAGGGAGGGAGCAACACGTCAGGAAGGGCATCCTCAGAGATTACTTAGTTCAGCAATGTGGATATCAAATATTTGATGTCAAAAGCAAAAACACTCCTCTCAGACAGGGGCGCAGTGGTATCACATTGCATCACAAGGGGTGGTCTGAAGGCAGACAGCATTCTGGTGCTACAAGGGTTCCATCTCTGGCTGGGATCTGGTGATGGAGACGTTGTCATTAGCATGTCTCCACTTGAATTGGGTAAAAATGGTTGATGAGTAAGGGATACATAACAAAAAAGGAAAGGGAGAAAAGGAGGGAGGGAGGGAGGGAAGGAAGGAAGGAATGAAAGAAGGAAGGAACGAAAGAAGGAAGGAAGGAAGAAGAGAAACTCTAAGAAGAATATTTAAAAGTGAGGGAAAACAACCTCACCGAAGGTAGTATAGGAGTGGCAACAAAGGATTCACATGAAAAGAAGAAACTGGTTTCTTAACAAGAGTAAAAGGATGCCTGAGAAGAGGAAAGTCTAATCTTCAGTCTGCTCTTCCTTCAAAATCTTTCCAAATACAGAAAGGGTGAGCATTGAAGGATATGGATTCTGTGAGGGTGAAAGTTCCAGGTAAGCATGGGGCAAGCATCATGCTTACATTGCCATTCTCTTTGGACTCAGTGGAGATGTGAACTATCTGTTCTGCCTCTAAAAAGACAAAAGGAGTCACAGCTGGCAGTGTCAGAAGAAGGTTAAGAACAAGTAGACATGAACAGAGAAGAGGAAGGCATGAGTGGGACATGTGGCTCAGGGCAGGGTTAATGGCAAGGCTATGTAATTCCTGAATTTCCTCTGGGACCAATCCCAGTTAATTTACTTTAAAAAAGCCCTTTTCATTTCAGAGTAGTTACTTCTGGTTCCCATCTTCGTACATAAAGTAATATGGCCTTTTCATTAAGACTGTGCACAAATTTCACTCTCTGTAGTGAAATTCCTGTCAGGCTAGAGTGCTGGCTGCAGGTTAACTTCAACCTCACAAAATAAGCACTGCTTATTTTCAGTCCCAGTGCAGGGTGAGGAAAACATATAGTCCCTTCTGTTGGTTTGCTGCTTAAGTAAAAGACATTAATGTAAACTGCGAAATACAAAATCTTGATATTTAAGATAATTAATTCTCCTTCACTGGCTTGAATTTTTAGACACTTTTACTTAAAGAGCAGGATAAATTTAAAAGCCTACTTCTGAACTCATTAAGGCCAGTATAAATAAGGAGTAACAGCTCATGCTAATGGAAATACACTAGTGTATAAATTAGCAAAACCAGATTTAGTTTCACTTTAGCTGTTTTCTGTTGTACTGTGTCTAGCTTCACTCTGTCCTCACAGTTACATTGCGAGAGGTGTTGCTGTGCCTTGCACACTTGCAAGATAAGCAAGACTATTAAATAAACAGGGATACAACAAAAATATGAAGTTTTGGAATATTCAGGAAATCATCATTTCCTGGAGCTGAATAAACATTTTAGAAAAAACTCACCCAGCAGGAAATGGAGCTATCTGAAGTGGCCAGTAGGTTCAGAGGATGTGGAAAGGGGTTTGTTCAGAGGCGTTAAATAAACAGAGTAAAATGCCTTGGGAAATAGTTCCCTATGTTTGCTTTCTTGGCTAACAATGTTCATTTTACATTCAGCCTTCAGCACAAGAGACACAAACAAGCCCCATGCAAGATTACCAAGCTGAGTGTAAACTGATACACAGCCTTCCTCGTTCTACAGGCATCTTAAAATGACAGCTAAGGGAGATCACGCTGCTCTGTTCCACTCTTAAGCATGTTACCTCTGCATATTAAGGATTAGGCAAGTTAAATATTATCAAATTAACCATTTCACTGCTCTCGAACTTAACAGGTTTGCTTATTCCTTGGCCAAGAACCAACAGATCTCCAAGTCACGGGAAACAATACAACAATACATTGATACATAACCTTGTGGCACATCAAAACCTGATAAGCAGGAGATGACATTAAACCTTAAATCTAAATATTAGTGACACAAAAGAGGAGAATGCAAATCATGACATTCATGCTTAGATCTTTACAGTTTTCCATCTCAATTCATCTGTTAAGCTGACACAGCATTTGATGAAGGCTGCACTGGAATATCACAGAATACTAGGACCTTGCTACAGTTTTCAGTTCTAGCTGTGCCTCAGGAAAAGAGACTTTTCAGTCCAGACCCTTGAACAAGTCAGATACAGCATGGTGAGCAAAGACTATTATAAAGTTTCCTTTTTTTCTCCCACTGTTCTCTCTCCTTGCCTCGAATTCTGCTGAATTTTCATTCCCTGCCATGAGACTGTGGAGAGAAATGGATGATCTTGAACTCTCTGAGTGGTCTTGACCGAGACACCAAGAGCAAGTTTTAATATGTTTTTTACATAGGTGTTACTTCTATACCCCTGTAAAATCAATAGGTTGAATGGAATTAGACATTTAATGTGCATAAGGATGTCAAGCTGGGGAGAAAAAAAGTATTCACAACTTTATGTGTCTAAACAGTTTATTAAATTTATCCTTATTTTCCATATGCCTCAATTGCTGATGTGTAATCCATTTACGTGAGGACTTATGGTGTCACTTCCTGCCCAGCAACACAACGTTTGGCACTGTGGGTCCCCAGCATTACTTGTTAATAAAATACTAACAGCAACGATGCCATCTGGATCTGCATCTCACAGCCACTCTGAGGACCAAGCAAGCTGCCTTTTCAAGGGATATGCTCCATTAATGGAGCTGTGATTTATGGAGCTTCTAGAGAAGAGATGAAAATGTGGACATGAGGAGAAAAACATGAGGCTTCCGAGACATTAAGAGAAAGGGCAGAGAAAATGGAGGACGTTGCAAAAAAACACAGTGAAGGAAGAGCTAGTGAGTGAAGAAAAAATGAGGGGAGAGATTAGAGTAAAATAAGCCAGAAAAGAGTTTAGGAGCTTTGAGAAGAAGCAGAAGTAAGATTTGGAGGGGTGAGAGAAGGTGGACCGAGAGAGCGAGAGGAAAAAGTTCCAGTGGGTCTGATAACAGAGCTCTGATGAGGCTTCACACACTTGAAACTGGGCCCCTCCCCAGCAAAACTGGGCTTCCACTGCCAGCAAAATTGTTTCCACAGCTGAAACTGCAGTGCCAGCAAATGTCTGCAATCAGCCATCCAGGTGCTCTGTGATACAAGCTGCACCAGACTCAAGCCATCAAAGCAATGAGAATAAATCTGAGGGCCAGGAATTGGGCCCCTGCTTGGCTGCTGCTGTGTAGAAACGAGAACATAAGTAGCCAAAAAAAGACACATTCAAGGTATAATGCAACAAAAATAAGAAACAGACCTTTTGACAGCAGACATGCTAACAAATCAAGTTCATGGAACAATAACCAGCTATCCTGAAGGAAGGACAAGGACTCTGAAAGCTGCTATTAGAGTCTGATATACCATTTGCAGATATTCCATCTATTTCAATTTTTAAATTAGACTTATACTGGTAAACTTTCCCATCTGAGCTTTTAATTAATAGTGTATGAACTACACAGCCTATAGAAATTCAAAGTCTCATCAGTATTCCTGACTATGTAGTTAATCTCTGGCATTCCAGTAAACATCAGCATGACTTCTCTGGTGGGCCCTTGGGCTGGGCAGGCAAGTGCACCAGCATCAGCAGCCACTACAGCAACACCACTGAGCTGCAGCAGTGTTTCCTGAATGCTCACAGTAGCCAAAGGCAGGGCACTGAGCACTGCTTGTTCCACAAGTAACTGCACTGACTTTTGGGGAATTATTAATCTAGTCAGTACAAATCAAGGCATGACAATTTGGTCTGATGAGAAAGAGAGAGATACTACGATCTAGACCTGTTTTTGCAAGCATAGCTCTGAAACACTTAGTGCATTATATAGCAAGGCGTAGGTGAGATTTTCTATAAACAAAATACTAGCCCAAATCCCGCTGAACATCTCCCCATGGATCTGTACCAACAAACAATAAAATCAAGATGGAAGGTGTATTCTGGGGCACCATGTCCAACTCACTGCCATTGCAAGCAACCCTGTCATAGGGTCTCTTCATAACCACTAATTCACTATTGTTCAGTAGGCCGTCAGAGTGTTATCTTCAGCTATATCAAAGATTCATCTTTTTATCACTGCCACACAGAGGATTTTGTGAAGGAATCCAGTTCTTGGACTGGATAGGGAACAACATGACTGCTCATGCGTCAGCTTGTCTTGGCCTCTGTTCTGGTCTTTGTTAGCACAGGACTTAAATGATCACTACATATATTTAAACACACAATCAAATCCTGATATGATTTAAATTTATGGGAGTATTCCATACTAGCAAAACTGAACCAAAGCCTTGCTCTGCTGGATGAAGATCATTTTAAAGATAACCACCCGCTTTCCTTGGAGGCTTTCTGCAATCAACAGCTGAATGACTCTGAGTGAATGTAACCAGGTTCACATATGGTGCTCAGCATGTGACTGGCAAGATCCCTGCCCTTGTGTTACATGGAACAGGATCAGGATGTGGAGAAACTACCGCATCAGGAGATGGTGTTTTCACCAGCACCCTGCAGCGCTCCATGTTATGCTTATGCTGTCCTCCCTCTGCTAGCTCCTTGCCTGGGCTGGGCTTGGGCTAGGCTTCACTTCAGCTTGAGGGAAGAGACACGGGAAGCTGTTTTCACCATTGGTCTGTCTTGAATTCTCTAGCATTGCAAACTCTCCCAGGAAAATACCCTCCTGCATTTAAATCAGCACTCTGACAACACCGAAAATCTGCACTACACCCAGAAGGGGTTAATTGGAGAAAACTATTGGGGATAGTTTTAAAGGATCCCAAAGAGGGCTGAGTGTCTGAGCATCTTGATCTTGTGTTTTCTCCGTCCGTTCCCTAAAACTAGATTGCACACTTCCCCAGCAAGGAGCCATGGATCCAGATTGGTTCTGTCAATTCCGTAATGTGCTTGAAGATGGTGTGAATCAAACATAGGTAACTAAATCCTCTTTGCCTGCTTTCAAATCTGCCCAAACACAGCATGTAAAGTCAGGCAGAACACCAGTTTGACAATGATTTTGCAGCCCTTGTGATTTCAGTGTCCCAATGACACTGGCCTCTGCGCTTGCAGCCCCCCAGTGCTGACAGCTTCCCCCTGCTCTGAGTGAGACAGAACAAAAAGGAAGGTTTACTGATCCTATCGAAAGCTGGAGGCTAGAAACCTCTCTCTTTGAAAGGCCAAATCACAGGCAGTGCAAAAGGTATCAACCCGTCTCCTGGGGAAGCTCAAATCCCCTGAAAAGGAGAGAAAGGAATAAAGGAAAATCTACCATGAACTCCCAAATGAATTATATGCCTCCTGGGAAGAAGACATTATATTTCTTTCTGTAAATCACTAGTCACTAAAAACACCCACCATTTCAAGGTTGGCTGATGACTCTGTGAACTTTGACCAAATTCAATAAACTGTTTTCGCCAAAACAAATGAAGACTGGGGTTTTTTAACTGTCAGAAACAGTTTGTTTAGACACTTTCTGAACATAAGCCCTTCAAATTTTTTGAAATATTTAAGTTTCTGGGTACTTACAATCAAAGTAATGTAAATAAAGATACATTGGCGTTAGTTAACTTTCCATTCAATAGACCAATATTAATGCCCTCAGCTAAAAAATGCAAGATGTAGGTTTGATTTCTTCCTCTGGCTCGAGGAGCTGCACTCATATCCCAGAAAACTCCACTGGCCATCATTCAGTGCTGGTGCATTACTGCTGTCACAGATCCTTGTGGATAGTGCTGCAGTTTCTTCAAATTAAGTGTCCTTTCTGATAAAAAGGCCTGGCTTGAACTAAAGCTTTCTACCCCTCTAGAGAACACTAGTCACTTAACCAGTTTTTGGTTCCTCTCAGTTTTTCTCAGTACTTTGCTAGCACCTGCCAATGTATGAGGCTAAGGACGTTCCAAGGAGGAGAGCACTGCCAGGAGGTGAGGATGACCATGCAAAGGAGGGAGTCCTAGCCAGAAGCACAGCTGGCAAGAGCTGCCTGCATCAGCACATCCTACATTTCCTCGCAACCTCATCAGAAGAATAACCAGGAATTCCTTTTAATTCAGAGAGATGTCCAAGCTGCTGCCAACCTTACGAATTTAGCGTTTAATTTTCTTGGCTTTTACCTCGAAACTCCAAGCAACAAACTTTCAGTGACTTTTTACACCAAAGTTTTGGGTTTTTTCAACTTCACTTTGGCAAATTAAAAATCCTGATGTTATTTACCCAATTCACCCTGCTGCCTTCATTTGTCCCATTTCCATTTTATTCAGATGTCTGGGCAAAACAGACAAATTATCCCAGGACCAGTTGTCTTCCTGGATAAGGCACCAAGGAGACCTAATTGGCCACCACATCCCTGGAAAAAAATTAAAACTTAAACTTACTAACATCCAGCTTCCAAACTAATTTCATACATCACCATCTGCATTCCTAGTAGACACAGTGGAAAAAAAAAGAATCCATTTGTTTGGCATAAAAAAAATTAAAACCCATCGTAATTTTCTAATTTCACATTTTGTAACACGCTTCACTATATAACTGAGGGAAAAATCAGCTGAATTTCCCTCATGCCTGACCATATGATCAGGAGGCAGCTACTGTGGGTATAGTTCTCTGAGGGAACTCTTTTGAAGTCAGAAGTCTAAAAGACTTTCAGGGGTTTAAATGCCTTTTTAATGTGGTCTCTTTTCTGTGTGGAGTGCAGTCAACACTTAAAGGGTTTTCTATGTGCCTTTGAGAAACGCCTTTCTTGAAACTCATTTTTCATCTCTGCCCTGTGCAAATCTGTGCAAAAGCTGAGACCATTTAGTAGATCCTCACATGCTTCTAAGTGTGCTCATCTTAACTATGGTCCTGTGAGGTCCCAAAACCAGCAGTAGTTTAGTCTCGATCAGATAATGCAGGTCACAGTCAAAAGACTGAATGTAAGTATCTATTATGAAGGTAACAAAAGACTTCTTTTTCTCCTTATTCCCTTTTAAGTTAAGGACATCTACTTCGCATTGAACCGATTTTACTTTCCACACGGTAACCTCATTATATCTTAATTTTGGGGCCATCACTCAGTGAGACTGCTGCATGTCCCAGGCAGGTATCAAGCTTGTAGGGATCAGGCAGGACCAGGTCCCTGTGCCCCTCCAGCCACAGACTGCAATCCTCAGGGGCAGGGCAGGCATCATTGCCCTCCAAAATGTGCCTTCTCAGGGACAAGATTGGTAGGCACTGCCTCAAAGAGGGCAAAAGGGGTGCCTAATATGGTAATGTTTGCTGCCCTCTTCAGTCATGACACATCTGGTAGAAGCTGGCCTCAGGTGCACAGCATTTTTGAGTAAGGCTTTGTCTTTCCTCCTGCAATGGCAACACAGCTGGGAGATGGCTGCCTTGTGCCAAAATACCCAAATACCCACCTGCCATGTACATGCACACTCTGCTGGGCCCCATTGGTGAGGCCCGTCGTACTAATGAAAATCAAGTGGCTGCATGCCCTTCCTTTGATCTTTGAGCTACAGGGAAAGTGTGGATCTGAAATCACCTTTTTCTTCCCTTCCTCAGTGACTTTCCCTCCCAGTGTAACTGCTTAAGTTGCTGTGGACCCCCAGACTACAAGGGAAGAAAAAAAGAAAAAAAAAAGGAAAAATAGAATAAGAAAAAAAAAATAAAAACCAAACAGTTTCTGGAACACATTTCAGTTTTCATAGTCCTGTCACCCAGTCCGAGTGAAACAGTCAAAGTAATTATGCAACCTTTTAAAATATCACAGTGACATATGAGGTAATGCCACTTTCTACTCAGGCTCCTTTGGGAGCTGCTAGGCTGAGCCCTGCCGTCAGCAGTGTGTTAGAAGCAAGCACTCATCCACCTTCATTTTCACAGGGAAGCAGGAGTTCCCAGAGCCCAGACGGGATGTCATGACAGAGAAACACCCTTCTGATGTGAAAGTCCCTTTTATTTCTGAAGGCTCATTTAACGAAAAGAGGAGTTGCTATAATTCTGATTTGGGGAGATAAAATGTTTGTTACCTGAATGGTTCATGGATCAAAGTGGCTGAGACCTGCTGTGAGAGTGTGCTCAACTGTAGAGAAGCATGGAATAAAGCTAGAGCTGAACATTTTTATAGGCTAGTTGCTAACCCCTCTCCACGGATTTTGCCTGAAGTCACCTAGAGTCTCTGAGAAAGCAAACAACATGATTTCTTTTACTAGACCCAATAGTTGTTATTTTAGCATTTCCTTCATAGTGAGTACATGGAACAAGCAAAGCCTGACTAATCCCACAACCTTTTCTTCAACTCCATGCAACATAGCAAGCCCATCACGTCTTCCTGGACTGGAGAGGAATGAGAAACTGCCCATCTCCTTCCCTCACAGTGGGTGAGAACCTATCACCCTTACCATTTCTGTTTTTATGATTTTTCTTCAAATGTGGCCCAGGCTTGAAGCTTACATGAAGTGCTGAGGAATAGCCATGCTTGGGGCATTGATCAGCAGACCTAGCAGGAATGTTTAGTCATTCCTCTACCCAGTCTGCTTCTGTGAACAAGGTCTTTGTCCTGTGCAAAGGTGCCAGACATGTTTAGGCTCTCATAAACAACTCCAAAATTCAGCCTGTGCCTACATCCAAGCATATGTTTGCATGCAAACAGAGAAGCCTGGATCAGGAAAAGAAAGGAAAGACTCACGATTAATAGATGACATTGTTGTGTCTGGGGACGTTGAAGAGCTGTGCCCCATGAACTCCCTGTTCCTCTAAGGAAACTGAACATTTTTAGATTGGAGAGGGCAGACTTGATTATTTACACAACAATATGTGATTCCTCTTCCCAAATGACTCCATGGAGAAGAGATGTCCTCAGGCAGGACTGCCTCTTTGTGTCTGCAGTATGAGAAAAAGGTAGTTTTTAATACAAGTGAGGAAGAGAATCCAGGCAACTGAAAGACAGTGACTCTTCCCTCAGTTCTTGGAAAAATTAAGAAGCAAGTCTTTATGCAGGTCATTTCACTGCACTTGAATGGAAAGACAGCAACTGCAAACAGCCAGCGCGGATTCACAAGTGACAAACGCATCAGTAATCTGGACAGGGGAAGGTAATGAGCCAGCAGGCCTCTTGGTGACACCAAGCTGGGAGGAGTGGCTGATACACTGGATGTTACCTAAGGACTCAGACAAGCTG
>JAWWLV010000001.1:53496260-53530954 GCA_035041135.1 Platyrinchus mystaceus
CAGCAGGCCTCTTGGTGACACCAAGCTGGGAGGAGTGGCTGATACACTGGATGTTACCTAAGGACTCAGACAAGCTGGAGAAATGGATCAGAAAAGGCTTCATGAAATGCTACAGAGACAAATGCAAAATCCTGCACCTGGGTAGAGTTTATCCCATGTCAGCACAGACTGGGGCCAAACAGCTGGGGAGCTGCTCTGCGGATAAGGACCGTGCTGAACCTGACTTCACACTGTGACCTTGTGGGAATGAGGGCTAAGCACATACTGAGCTTTATTAGCAGAAGTGTAGGCAGCAGTGTGAGTAAAGTGGTTATTCCTCTCTTTGAGGACTTGTGAACATACATCTGCAATAGTGTGTCCTGGTTTGGGCCCTGATCAAAATTAAGGAAAAATTTTTATAGTTATGGTGTCTGAGCACTGGCACAAGTTGACCACAGAAACTGTAACATCTCCATCCCTGGAGGTACTCAAAATGCAACTGGACAAGACTAAGCAACCTGATCTAACTTCAAAGCTAGCCCTGAGCCGAAGGCTGGACTACAAGACCTCCAGAGATCCCCTCCAGCCTGAATTTTTCCACAATTCTATGATTTATGATAGCTCTTAGCAAATCCTGTGCCATTATGTTGTAGAAAAAAAGGCCTGTACTTTTACAAGGGGGAATGTTTCAAGCAGTATCAGCACTTCCTATTAAAACTTTGGCAATTGCATATGTCAGTATTTTTAAAATGTTTTTTAACATTGTTGCTTTTCTTATGTTCCCCACTTTCAGGAAGAAAATAGATTATTAGTAAACATGAATTTTCTAAAATTATATCATAAAAATGCTGGCAAAAAGCTGTGGAAATACATTGTAAAAATAAGCAGAAAAAGTATCAGTTTCAGATCATAAGGAGTGGAAAGATCTTCAGAATGTCAAAAATAGTGAAATAATTTAACTAGCTCTGTAATTTCTATAATGCAATAAACATATGCATTACCTGCTGGGTAGAAACCATGAAGACATTTTCCATTTGAATTAAGTGAATTCAATCCCATAATTTCCATTCTTTGGTGCTCATTTTCCTTAAATGATCTCCTGAAAGAGTTTCTTGGCAAATATGTTCCCTGGAACAATTCACTTTAAATAAATGTTGCACACATTGCAGAAAAAGCAAATTTCACTTTCATAATTGCCCCACATTCTCACTACGAATTGTAGCATGGGAAGAGTAATACTTGCATATAACCTATTTGCAAGTCTGGACACATGAGTTTCCAGCAGCAAATATTTCTGATTATTTTCTCACAAACACCTAGGCAGGTGAAGCTGGCCCTCCCTTCTTTGTTTATGGTTAGCTATGCCTGCAGCACGACGACAACAGTTCCTTCTTGTGATGTTCCTATCAGTGCTGCCAAAAAAAGCAACGTCTTGGTATCAAAAAGCATTGGAAAGCATTGGTTTTATGGGAACACCTGGGAATCTAAACTCCTATCTACCTGAGAAACCAAGAGAGCTCTGAAATGTCAGAGATGGCACAGACTGCACCCTTTCCACCTGCATTACTTTGTCGGCCTGCACATAGTGTTGTTAAGACTTAGAGAAACCTAATGTAACTCTAAATTGTCCTGCTTTTTGGGGAGAGCTGAAGTGGAGGATCCTTGTAACTTGATTTAGTCTGTATGACTGCATCAAATCATCATGATATGATGACTGGATTTGGATTTTTCTCTGCAGACCTCCAGGCTGAAGTAATGTCCAAGATATGGTGGAGTGCACATGCAGCACATTGTTGGAGAAACTGATCTTGGGAGTAACCTCTGACCAGCATTGTCCTGAGACCAGAGGCATATCCTCATAACAGAGTTAATAAGGAACAGATCTACATTGCTTCCACCAAAATCATTGCTTATCAGGCTGGCCAGGATTGTGTCACTGCCCTTTCATTTTCTCCTTAATTGTCCACATCTAGATTTTACCTCTTGTCTTGTAGTTTTTAAAAGATTTATTCTTTCTTATTCTATGTACTAAAATATTTTTAGTTATGAATATTAACAAATGTGCCAGTAACTATGTAATGTCAACACTGAGTAATTCTTTCAGTAGATAATAATATGAGGAAAAGAATGGAAAATGTTTCCACTGAACAAATTTAATTCAAATGGAAACATGTACATAGCAGACACAGAACTAATGAAAAAATATACACAAAACAAAATTGGGCTGAGATATTCATGCAAGAAAAATGGCACTACTGCTGTCAGGCTTCTTCTTTTTCTGAATATTAATATTTTTTAATTTCTTTCCCTAAAAATATCATATTTTTATTATTCCCCATATTTTGTCCCTAACTCAACACATATTTTTTATTCTTTTTTTTTTTTCCCCCAAATATTGACAGTGTATACCACGCTGAATTAATAAAATTTGGACCTTCCCTGGATTATTGACAAACTCAGGAAATAAAACAAATATGTTTTAGAAACAGTCTTTGCAACACCTTAAAGCATTCCAGATTGCTCAGTTTGGTGGACATTTACCCAGATTTCATGTTATGTGAAATGTTTTTAAACAATTTGATTTAATTCTTCAGGTAAAACTTTATTAGACTTAGAGAAATGCTGTTCTAAAGTATAAATGCTGGTCTTCAGCTTGCTTTAATAAGTATGATGAAGTCAATATGGTTATGTTTCCTTTCTCCAGCTGAGATTCTGACCTTCAGTATAACATTTACCTCATTTTCTTCATCGACTAATTAGTCTAGGCTATAAAAATGGTTTGTCTGGCAACATTTAGTCTTGACAAAACAGTGCAGGTTATTGATCATAATTTTATTGTCTTTTAGATGTTCAAAGATTATTTTCCTTATCAGATGTTGAGTTTTGGATTAAAGTACTTTAAAAAAATGGCAATTACTAAGAATATTATCTCTTTTAAGAATTACTAGTGTGCTTCTGCTCTCATTCTGATCATTTGCCAGTGCTTTCATTTTTTTAAAAAGTAATTGCCCATGGTTTGGTAAGTCCTTTATCTGGTTAAGATGGAGTTTGTATTTCTTAAGCTAATTATTGTCTTTACCCATAAGTAAACATGTGATGGAGTTCTGTAAAATTAGCAACTTTTTTTTTTTTTGCAATTCATAATGTGCTTTTTCCTAAGTTTTCTTTCTTGCATTCATTAAAAGCTGATAAGGATTTTATTTACCTTATTGATTGATATAAAAGCCTCTGGTTACCAGCTTCTCATTATTCTCAAATCACCACTGAGCAAAATGACAAACCCTATTAGAGTCAATGGAAAGACTCCATGCTGATTTCTGTTGGTAGAAGCTTGACCAGGACCCCTCTGAGTAGTACTGCAACAAAAAGTATTTGTTACAATTTTTCATTTCATATACGAGAATATTTAGATGAATTTTTACAGCAATGTTTTCCTCTACTCTCCAAGGAAAAGGTGACTGCTACTCACATATGTTTACCCGATTTAAATTATTCACCTCTCCTAAGTCCATTAAGAAATGATACATTTTTTTTTATTATTTTTTTGCCAGACAGCAAGAATGCAAGCTTTCCTTTGCTACTCCATCAATTACTTCATGGCTAGAGTGGAAAGGTTGCTGCATTCAGGGGCCAGAGGGTGATTTACTCTGCAAAGTTAGTACAGTAAACTGAATCCTTGGCTTATTTAGCAGAAAGACAGGTATCCACTAACATAGAGTCAACAGCTTTTGAAAAACTGTCTCTGAAGGAATGACTCATGTTTTGGGCAGCCCCCAAAAAATCATATTGAAAGTGAGGGCCCTTCAATTTGAAGAATGTAGCCAGTGAAATCTAACAGCAGCAGTGACTTCAGTAGCACTTTTGGGAAGTATCAGATTTTCTGATCACTTTGGGAGATGTGGAGAGTGAATCTTCAGTGGTTGCACTGATATAATCTCAATTAACTCAGATATAATCTTAGATAGTTTCTACAAATGCCAGCATCACTTCATTCCAGAAAGGGGACCGTCATCCAGACCTTCCATGCTATTTTAGCTTGAGTCCAAATTTTTTTTTCTCTCTCTATTCTGTGTCATCCAAACTCCTCCTCCAAGAGTTTCCACTGGACAGCTATCTTGAGGTAAATTGAGTAATCCCTTGCAGTTTGCAGCAAAGCACTGCTGGTTGTGCCAGCTAGGCTGGGCCATACAGAAGCTAGTAGTAACTCTCTACTTCTGGGCTTTCCCACTCCAAATGCTTTGAACTATGAAAACAGCCTTTCAGTGAAAAAACCTCCCCAATGAGATGCTTAGGGGAGGGAGCAAAATGTTCCTGTTCAGACCTTGAATGAAGGACAATAGGCCAGGTTTGAAGGGGCTTTGAGCAACCTGGTCTAAGGCAGAGAGGTTGTCAGAATGAAGATTCACTTAGGTGCATATTCTTACTGTGCTGCTAGGTTTTATTTATTGACTAATTGCACAACCTCAGTACAATTAATATCAGACAGAATAAATAGTAAAGATAAGATTCATCTGCTTATACTCTAATTTAAGGAATCTGCTGTTTGCAAACCTAACTTTGTGGATATAGACATCAAGTTAGTACAGAAGTTTCCTAAATTGGTACCAGCCTGATTAACAACACTGATAGAATTTTCTACTAGCACACTGGATGTGTGCTGTCTGTGGGCTGAAAGAGCCCTAAATAACCAATTGATGAACTATTGGGACAATGCCATACACGCATCAAAACTCAGATTATAGCCTTCAGCTTACTTACCCCTTGGATATGTCTTATTGGTTCAATTACTACAGCATTCTCCAGGAGGTACCTATTAGAAACTGAAATAAAAAGCTGTGTGGCCACAAGCAGGAACATTGAACAATATGACAAAACTTGTTTCACTGGCACAACTGACCCATGGAACTACACACACGTTCTCAAAACATAATAAACACAAAGATGAAAGAAGAAATTACAAAGTGAAATATTTTTCTTATTAGCACAGTGAAGAAGTCTCTGATGAGAACAGACCGCAAAAGATGCATGAACAATGAGGAATGAAAAACAGCCTTTAAATATCGCATTTAAAAAATATAAAAATTAAGTAGCCTCAAGACAAAGATCATTAATAGCAAAATCAAGGACACTTTTCACATAGATTTTCTCCAAGGTGGCAGCTGCTCTTAGGAGCTGATCCAAAGCCTACTGAATTCAATGGAAAGATTTAACTTCAATGGACTTGGGATATTTTTCACTTTTAGCTGAGAGAGTTGCATTACACCAAGTTAAAAGAAAGAAGACTTGGCAAACGATAACTGAGACTACAGCACATTTAGGGTCAAAAGACCTTAACTGCTGGACCAATTTACCCCTGGTGTGATTCCACCATACCCAGAGGATTTGCAGAGTCATTTTTGTAGTGACTGATGATGCCATTTGTGATTTCCAATGAGTTCAGTTTGTAATTCAGGGTAGAATTTGACCCAGTGGACGCAACTGAACTATAAAGTTTAGTTAATTTGAATACAATAGCCCTATTGGTTTAAATAACAGCAAAAGTTTTTCTTAACACATTAAAAGGCTATATTTTATTACTATAACCTCACAGCTATGAAATACAGCTCTCCAATGATATAACTATTCTATATCATTTTCTTCCCAACAGCTGCTGGTGGGAATTTCACTGTTTCTGAAATAAATATGATATACATATATACCATACATGGAGGGAAAGAGAGAGCAATAGGAAATACAATGAACTGACTCAAGATATGTTATGTATTTGCACACATTATTAATGATCTCATAGCTCAGAAGTGGTGGAGGGAACCTGAGCCACTTGTGAATTATGAAAGGTCATCAATAACTCATAGCAATATATGACATATCCATTCAGGTCATCCAGACTTCATGCTTGGATCTGTTTATCTAACACCAGTTTTAGTTTAGTCTGTTCTCTGTGTTGATTTCATAGTACATCATGTAGCAATGAGACCTCTTGGCTTCACTCCCATGTAAGATGACTAGGTTTGAATTATAAGAGAACCTGAAACAAATTTTCAGAGTATCAGTTGGTTGAACTGAACCACACATATCTACTTCCAATGACATGTGTGTGAGCATTAAGTAAAATAACTTAGATATAAATATATCAGATTGGTTGTGTGCATGTGCATCTGCAAAAACACTCTCACATTTCATACACTTGAAACTCAAAACTTTTCCTCATGCTTGTTTCTCTCCCTAAGAAACTGAAATAGCAAACATGCAACAGAGATTACTTTGATAGTAATAGCACAAGGCACACAAGTACTGCAGAGATGAGCATAGCAGAAGGATGAAATTAATTATGATCCAGTTTTCCATTGTCTTAAAAGAACGCTAAAAGGCACATTTTATTCTCAGTCGTGTCTGAAACTAAACAATCAGTTATAATCCATATAGAGAGAAAGGTATAATTTACCTTTTCTACTCTTAAAGACTGTACAAGTTACTGTTATATATAAACCATGTTTGAAAATGCAATTATGAAAAAATATGATTTTGAATGGGTTTTGTCCAAGGAATCTTAATAAACTGGTTAGAAAATATTAAATTCCTCTGCTATTTCCTCTTGATAATACTCACTATATCAAACTGACCAGCAGTGCCCATTATTAACTGCCAAAAGTTCATGGCAGTACCCTGGGACAGAGCTCATTTCTTCCAGCCCCAAGTACCCCTGTGTTTATTACTTCTTGAGCTAATGGAAACTCAGTGTGGGAAATACATGGCACGTGGCACACCGTGGGGAGCTATGATGAACACACGGTTTAGGCAGTGCTGCATACTTATAAAGTGCCTAATCCTAGCACTGTCATCACTGCTCACACGTGCAAATTCTCAGTTACAGATCAGTATCCAACAGCTCTATGGCAAGACAGGATGCATTTTAGTGACCTACAGATGTGCTTTTTGAGATGGCTGCAATCATTCAGACCTCTGGATAAAAACCCCACCTGGCTCTGTATTGACTCAAATGCTACATAAACTGTTTTGTAGTGTTCTTGTATCAATTCGGCATGAAAAAGAAAGTCTCAAGACCAAAATCCTCTGAGCACTTCTCTCATCACATGTGCTGTTTGAGGCAGACACTGAAGTTATTTATCTACACAGTTGTTCTCCCATCTGACAAAAAAGCCCAAGCCAAAGGGTCTTTGATATCAAAGAAAAATTAATTCCATGCATGCAATTCTTGGTCTAACTAGTTTAATCGAACTCTCATGGTAAGTAATTTCAGATTTTATGCATGAAATAGAACATTCTGTTAATAAACCAGAACACTGCACAAACACCATTTTTGTCAGGACAGGAGAACAGCTCCCAGACAAGCAACAACACACAGCAACCCTTTCTGCAGGCTGCTGGGCACTCCACATCACAAGAGAAAGTGAGTGTTACCTATTCATTGCGGAAAAATGAAAGAAAGCATGGTGTCACCTTTTACTGTCAAAACATTCCCTCATCTTAATGGCAAATGTGCCTATCTAGAAGTGACAGGACACCCTGCAATTAGTTTTAATGCTTTCTCCCTCACTTTTACATCTTCTCTTTTAGAAAGTTTCTTGCCATTTTCCTTCTATCACTTCAAAATTGCCTTAAAACAACTGAGTTAAAAAGTTATTGTCAAACTGTTTTCTTTTTTTTTTCCTCTTTTTTTTTTTTCCCAAACAGGACAGATAACTTCCTCAAAGTTAAAATAAAAGCAGTGGTTGTAACATGACAACTTCATTCCCTCCCGTTGAGCAGGCTCTCCTTTGAGGAGTTGTAAGGAGACCCTTGAACTCTTGCTTAGTTAAGATGTTGTTGTGACTCCTTGGTTTCTGCTGAAGCCATATGACAGTCTGCCAGTGTAACAGAGTGGCAGTGCTGAAGATCTTTACACAGCAATGAAGGGCTCTTTGCTGAGTAAGGTGCCAACACCATTCATGAAGAGGCAGAGGAATTACTTCAGACTCATACCTTATATATAGACATTGTTAACTATGGTAAAGAGCCATGGCAGTTTTATTGTAGAAGATGAATGTTTCCAACCAGTGACACCCTTCCCAAGAGAAGAAAAATGTTAAATGATTAGGCCACAATCAGAAGAGTAATCTGTAATTGATTGAAGATAAAAAACCATTGAACATAAGCAAGAGGAAACCATCAGAAGCTTGCCTGAGCATAATCAGTGATACCCAGAGCTGCAACCTAGAAAGCTCAGAGCTGCACAATTTTATAACTGTATGAACCACCAGATTTAAAGCCAGAAGGGAATGGTTAGCATGGCTAAGGTTCTGCCAGGAACCTGATGTGTTTCAGAAAGTACTAAGTCTAAGGTAAAAAAAGGGCATAGCCACTCTTTCAACAGGTTGCCCACTGGTCCTAAGCATTAAAGCCAGCTCAGAAAGCCAGACTACATTGAAGTTGCCTCTTAACCCCTGAGAGGATGATCTTCTGGGACCAATGGGAGATCATTTACAGAGCTTTAGAGAAGCTCAAGTTTCAGCTACCAGCAGTGCTCCCAGCCTGGGGATAAATGGAGGCCTGAAGTCTATAGTGCTTTCCACAAGACTGCAACTTTTCAGGTCCAGATGTAAAAACTTCCAAGTTAAAAAAAAAAAAAAAAAAAAATTGACGGAGCCGTACAAGCACACTGGAGTCAGATCAAATTCTATGAACCTGATTCTGGCATCACCATGTTAAATATATTGCACTATCTCTGTCAATTTATGTCAAATCACTGCTGACTTTTCCTACTATTAGATCACAGTTAGGCCAATGGACTGTTCAATATGGCTGCAGAAGTCAGGTGCTCCAAGTGCTGTGTTGATTGGTCAGGTGCACTTACTTAAACACAGCAAAGTAGAATACATCAGAGTCTGATTAACACAATCCTGGCATGAAATCAGGAACCAAGCCTTGTTTTTCTCATCCATACATCACCACCACATTTTTCAAGTGCCACTGTCATTAGTTAAAATACAAAGCAATCTATCATTTAAAGCCACTAAGTAAATATTTTTGGGTCAAAAATATGACCTTTCATATACCTAGGTCTGAAAAGAAGACCATTTTCCTGATGTGGCAAAGGGAATTAAGCAAAAGAATGCAACAAGAATATCAACAAGTGAGCTTCATCACTAATTAATTATGATTTCCATGGGATTTATGCTTCATGGTTGATTGCACCTTCAGACAAATCACAATGAACTCATCCTTGTATTACCTACAGCCACACCACAATAACCCCAACTCCCTCATTTCTCCTCACTGCAGGACATCTCAGTCCTCTACTACAACACCCTTATGCCCTTTCTATTCTTTCTTCTCCTACCTGTATTGTTTAACAACTTTCTCTAGCTTGCTGGTGGGTCAAGAGACATAAAGACCTTTGTAGGACCCAGGGCTACATAAACACAGTATGACTAGCACAGGCACCCGTGCTGTTTGCTCAACCAATTAGTCAGGAGTCAAACACTTTTCCACAGTACAGCCCACAACAGTGCTGCAGCTGCCCTGTGACAAATTCTGCCCCGTATTTCCTTTGGAAGGAGAAGACAGGACATAGGGGAGGTCCTGATAACTGTGGGATCCTTATGCTCTTCCACCATACATCTCACAAACCCTTTGCAGAAACATTTTGTGTTGGAGACTTAACCCGCTGTCAAAGCTTGATAAAATAAGCTAATGAATTGAAACATATAGAGTGAGGAAAAGAACTGACATACCCACCCATAATGTGACAACATAACATAATCACCTTACTCTAAGAACTACTGTTGATGTCACACAAGCACATAAAAACACAACACTGTAGTAGGAAGTAGAAATTTGCTTACATAATTTAATATACTTCCTGTTGTGCAGTTTTCATGTAGATGCACAAAACAGTATGGTAATGCACAATTCAAGCTGATAAAGAAAATTCCAGGAGTATCAAAGATAGGTTAGTATTACTCCCCTCCACTGACTAAATCACCTTGGCCAAAAGAAGGAGACTTTCTTTAGCTGCTCTTCACACGTTAAATCTAAAGACAAAAATTGTCAGGGCCAAGGATTACCTAGAGTCTCTCTGAAGCTTCATGCAGTGTTTAGAGGAAGAAAAATATGCATTCAACACACAGATGCACAATCTTCTGTTAACAATAAACTTCCTATTCTTTTGCAAGTCTTGTTATCAATAATAACCCTTCAACTCCAGAAAAGCTGTTCTGTGCTCAGGCTTTTGCTGCTGTCCTGAACAATTGCTTGTTCCATGTTCAAGCCATAGGCACTGCAATTGTTCCCAACTACTTTGAATTCTAGTCAATATTTTTGATGTCCAATGTTTTGCTCCATTTTATTTATTTAGGCATTTGTAAAAGAGGAATGACAACAGATGATAAAGACAACAGCAGAAAGGAACACCAGCTGAATAAGTTAATGCACAGTCCCACTTAAAACTCAGGCTGTTTCTCTCCTTCAGTTTCAGCATGATTTTTAGCAACCATGCTTTTCAGGGAGTCCTAGACTCAGCAAATAATACTTAAAAGTTAAACCACTCAAAATGGAAGCAACAATGTTTTAAACACAGTCTGCTGCCTCCATCCTCTAGACAGCTGCTGCTAAAATATGGATGGTGTGGAAGCAAAGAGGAAAATGAAACAGGGAATTATTTTTCATGTGTAAATCAGTAAGTTTCTATGGAAGCACTATGTATAATTAGAAAGTAAGCATTCCAAAGGTGTACAGCATTTTTTCCTGTTCAGGTACTTCATGATAGTAATAGTTTAGAAATACCCACCACTTCTTTTCATCCCAGCAGGAACTAAGGCTATTAGTCAACATGCCAGGATGGTTTATTACCACTGGGAGCTTGGGTCAGTCCATCTGTACCATTACTTGCAGGTAGAGAGTTTTCCTCTGGTAATTAATACATTTCTACCTCTGTCTAATTAAAGAGTACCAGTGCATTCATTCTCATTAAAAAAAAAAAAAAATGTGGAGTTTTGCAATTTTTCCAGTTTGGGGCTGTAAAAGAACTTCAAAATTCCAAATAACTTTCTAAAAGTAATGAGTTCCCTCATTCTAGTGGGTGCTACAGTCCTGGTAATAGAGCATCTTTGCTAAAAAACGCTGTCTGCAGACTGACTCATTCTGGTGGCATGAGAGAGAGAGTGGGAGTGCTCTGCAGGGAATCTGTGACAGTCTTTCATGAGCTGCATATTCTTGACTTATAAAAACAAAAGCAAAGCCATATTGTGAAGATCATGGAGCCTCATTGCTGGGCCACAGTGTTTTAGCTGAAGATTTCAAACTTGCATACAACAGGGTACTTGAGAAAAGGGTGCCATATAAACTTAAAATCAAGTGTGAGATTTCTGTCTCCATTGCTGTCTGTACAAATCAACAAAATCTCAATTATTCTCCCTTGAGGCATCTTGTGGATTTTGCTTTTCTCTTAACAGACTGACTCCACTCCTTTGAAGTGGCAAGTGGAGACAGTGGCTTGCCTCTCTGGGATAATATGCATAATGAATGTGTTCACATACAACTGCCTTCTTCCTTGGCATATCTGAAGGATATTTGCACCAAATTCTCATCCAGATCATACCAGTGTAAATCTTGAATAATTTAGAGAGAAATCATTACAGCTGAGGAGAAAAAGTGCCCAACTCACTCCAACAGGAGACTGGCCTAAGCAAAGGCTGCAAGACTACTGTAAAGACACCTGAGACAGATGTCTTCAGAAGGCAATCCCAGGGCACTAAGCTCCTAACTTACATGACCTTGCTCGGTTTTCCAAATTAGTCAGAACTGGGGAAGCGATAGAAGCTTGGGATACAGCCCACCTTCCTTTTGCTTTGCACCTTCTGACACTGCTTGGCCTCCTGTGGGGTGTTGTTCTGCTCCTTCAAGTGTGGGAACCACAGGCATTTCTGGCACTTGCATGCAACACTTTCAATATACTCTCCCCTCTACTCACACCCACATTAAGCATAAAAGACAGTGTTTTCCATCAACACGTATCAAAGTGCCAGTACTATGAGAAATAAAACTAAGGGAAGGATGGGAATTCAGCTAAGAAAATGAAACCACTGCCATCGGCCCATTGAAAACTCTTATAAAAGCTTTTTCTTCCATATTCCCTACCAGACTGCCAAACAAACAGTAATTAAAATATAACTTATGCTCAAAGACACAGATTATTCTTCCCACTGGATTTCTTGAGTGGTTGTCCTGTCTTCTTGCATCAGTGTTTCAGACTGTGAGCTTTCTGAGACATGACTTTCATTATCTCTGGGTCATTAGCAGCTCATAATTCAATGTCAGATAATACTGATAAAGAGAGACAAAGGGCAGACCCTTTTCAAATTGTGGAGGCAAATGTATTGCACTGCATTGTGTAAAGTCAAAACTGTATGCATTAGTTACCAGGCATTGACAATGCTGGGCATGGCTGATTAAGAAAAGTGGATGGCACAGCAAGCTGTCTTCAGCAGTGGGATTCACGCAGCTGCTCAAAGGCACACATTGAAGGCCAGGTTGAGTCAAAGATGGGTCTTCAGGGATCTTGGTCACCAGAACAGAATCCAAGACCCAGATGGTTTTAACTAGGACAGAGTTGTAGCTTCAGAAGAATGATCTAAAAATACCCCTGAAAAACTCAAACTTTGCTTTCTACTGTGGTCAATAGAAACCATGAGCCACAGCAGCGTGTCTGGACTCCCACACAACTTTGGAGTTTCTGCACCAAATGCAGACGGTCCCTCCAGCTACCCAGCACTTGCAGTGGGCTCCATGGGATCTGCGAAAGTCATCTAGAAAAGCAGGCCTAGGATCACTCTTTTAATACTCTCAGTATTTTACAAAGAAAGTAATTTTTTTAAAGAGTATCCTAGTGACTATGCATTCACTTGGGAAAAAGAAGACTAGGCTTCATTTTTGTGTCAGTCTGAAATCCACACACTTCTACCCTCTCTTCCTGGCATCAAATTGGTCTCCAAGAGCTATTTTACCCCATCAGCATGTACACAACAAAACCAACAAAAGCTTCATCCTGAACAGAAGAACATATGACTTTGTAACCTAACAGGAAGGTGCTCATGACTATTTATTTTTTTCAATCCAGAGTCTATTTGAAAAAAAAAAAATAATATGAGCAGTTCTTGGAGTGCAGACCAGCCCTGGGGTACACTGTACAAGATGAGCATCCTGACCCCGAGCAGCCTGAATCATCTCCTGTCTTGGTTTTTCATTCTGGCCATGTGAATCCCACATTATTTACAGCATCATAATGCCACTTCAGTAGGAAAGGTTGGAAAAGCTCTCCCACACAACCTTAGTGTCATGGGCATGATTCAAGATACTCCCCAGTTCAGTAGTAAAATGGGTTTGAATGCCCTCAGGCTGATGAGAGTGGTGTACCCAGCTTTCCTACTCCTTAGTCATAGCACCTAACTCACAACCTAATATGTAAAGGCACTGAAGTTTGTTGTTTGTTTTTTTTTTTAGGTAAGGCAAGGACTGCTGATGGTGAGCATGCTCCTATCGCATGTTTTCTGCAAATGGAGCATTGCTCTGCAACCACACCACTCAGGTAACCATGAGAAATACTTCTCTGATAGTAGGGAACATGATGCAGCCCAAAGACTACGTGGTACTGTCAGTATCTAGAGGCTCTTTGGGACCAAAACAGAGATGGCCAAATAAGGAACCCACTGAGACAGCAGGTTTGGGGAATCACAGGTTTTATTCACATAAAACCTACCATGCTGCCAGTAATCTCACTATAGAAATGGCACCATCTGGTTTTCTTGCACACACCAGAAACATCATCCTCCAGGGCACCAACACTTACCAACAAACCTCACCAGTTGCCTGACTCAGGGCTCCAATGCTCCCCCATCTCTGTGGCTGACCTTTAGCTTTCTGTAAGCAAGTGAACAACTGACATCAGGGTGTGGATACTCTCTAGGATGGCTGGTTTCCTAAGAAGCTGAGTTATTTCACTGCACTTAGAACAGTACATGGGTTTTTTTGCTAAAAGATCAAATAAAATAACTTTTTTTCTCATGACTTTCAGAATCTTGTTTTGTCAGCAGAACAAAATAGTGTTCAATATTGTTACTTAGGGATATTTTTTTAATTATCATGGCAGTAATTTTTGTTTGCAACTTTTTATTTCTTTTTCTGCAAATAACTATTGTGCTTAAAGCCTTCTCAGTTAAGAGAAGTTGCTAAAAAGCAACTTCAGTTGTGATCCTAGACAGATACTGCTGAGCCATGTTTAATTTGTCTGGATTTTGTTGCTAAATATATTTTTTAAATGAATTCCACATCTTTTCAAGGATGCTGGGGGAAAGGATAAAAATACAGTACTATAAAACCTGCTGAAATTCTTCGTTACTATGGTGCAACATGTCACTGTGTTAAATTTCCCTTCTCCCACTACATACACACCTGTACACATTAGCAGGCAAAAGTGCTTTAAAAGTTGGAGAAACTTGTGGTTTTGGAGTTATCTTACTTTTCTATCATTTCGTGGAGAACATTATCTGATAAATTTCAAAGTGAAAAATGAGAGGGTCCAGCAAACGAAAAATGAAAATGTATGTGTCTCTTCTTAATTCAAAGAAGTTAAACTTGCATCTATCAGGGCTGAACTTGTCCTAGAGTGAAGGGGAAAGAGGATAAAGGCAGAAAAGAACCAAATGACAGCAAATTAAATGGATTTCAAAGGACGTTGCTAATCAAGTTTAGAAATGTGGGAATGAGTCTGCAACTTTTAACATGTAAAAATACACAGTCTTGTCAAATTAGGCATAAACCATATGTTGAGATGTGCAGATACGTGGCATTTCTACCAGTTGTTGGTGAAGTACAGTGCAAATTTGGCCCCTTGTTTTCAGAAGAACAAGGAAAGTGGATTATTTCTCTGATGGACTCGTGTGACAAGGTTGGGGTGGTGGTGTCCCCCAAAATTCAATAGGCTGCAGATACAACAAAGCTGAGACTCCAGAGAGAGTTTCACAGGATCAGAGGAAGATTTGTGTGCCTAGGTTGGGATGAACATGGCTTTGGGTGCCAGTCCTACATAATCAGGATGGCAGGAAAGTGATTTGAAACACTAGGGCTTCCCTTCAGAAAAGGCACCTTGAACACTTTGGAAACAGAAAAATTTTAAAAAAAACCAGTTTGGAACCATAGGCCTTCTTTTTCATGATAAGGGTCTTCTGCCACCTCCAGCTGAGTTGTCACCATTGCTAAGTATCTCCCGACTTCAGTCTGGTGAAGTAAACACCATGATCTTGATATTCCAAATGTCTCCACCAGCACTCCAGCACCGAGTGACCTGAAGGGTAGGTCTGAGACTGAGGCAGCCAGGACCCCTCATCACCCACGTGGATCAACATTCACCCTGCCAGGCTGCAGAAATCCCAATGTTACTCAATGGGAAGCTCTTAATCTCCAGCCAGGGTTTACAATGCCAACTCTACCTGAGATGCAGACAGCTCCCAGGTTCCTCACTAGTCATCTGTTCCTGCAGTTACCGTGTCAAGCTGGAAAGGCTCTAAGGCCATATGATCCTTCCTAGAAAAGTCACAATAGCTTAGGGGCAGGAGGTGTGTGCTGACAGTCCAAGCATGACCTGTGTGTCTATAACCGAAATCTCCTGTGAAGAGATCAAGTAAACACACATTTCCCCCAACAAACCTTCCCTGTGACCAGAAGGAGATTACAAAAGGTGAATAAACTAAAACACATTTCATTGCTGTTTACAAATAGATATGTCCCAGATATTTTATAAATGTGCATGAAGGAAAGAGTTTTGATCATTTGTGCATTGCACAAGTGACACTACCAGGAATGAAAACAGGTCCAACAGTCCTGTTCTGAAGATTTTTGCAGCTGAATGGTAAAACCATGTTTTGTGATTATGAATAACAGGGGGGAGAAGTTCTTTCTTCATTTGTATCATTTACAGTGTTGTCTCTGTGAAAATACAAGGCAGTCATGAATGACAAGGGCTGTAAAGCAGGACTGCCATGGCATGGAGTAAAAGCAGGGATGGAGATGGACAGTTAATCTTTATAACAATGTTTTAAGTCAGACAAAACAGAGCCTAGGATTACAGTATGGAAAGAGAAGGTACACTCAGGAAGGTCACTGTTTCATTTAACTAATTTGAGGTCAGGGCATGGTAGGGCAGCTGGAAAAAAGAAATGGAAAATGTTCTTTAAATGGTTTTATTAATCATGACAGGATATAGAGCTGAGAGAGGGAAGAGAAAAACCTTATTCTTTTGACTAGCATTTTAAAACAGTTCCATCTTTACTGAACACAGTAAAGAAGGGTTTCTTCAAGCAATGGATAGTGATGAAGTCTTTAAAGCAATTTTCTGGGGCATTCATAGCTTCTTCTTTCATGGTTTTCTATGTCCATAACAGAAATAGTAAGGAGCACTGAAGTCTACACTGGTAAATATAGTAGTAAATTAAATATGCTAAGGATTAGTCTCTGTTCCTGAGGGTAGCAAGCTGTGAACAGCCCACATCTGTATTACTAACTTCACTTGCTCTCCAAAAATGGGTGGCCATCATCAAGTGTTCATTTGGAGTTTCTCCTCCCCTGTGCTAATTTTGGACCCACCAGCCAGAGACAGTGACAGCTGACCTAAGCCAAACCCATGCTAAGGACTCTGTTAACAGTTCAGCTCTAAGGACAATCACTTTCCCATAGTTGGAAACACTGAGCCACCATTCAGCAGCTATCAGTAGGCAGGATGCCACCGGACCTCACTTCCAAGACGGATTACCTAACAGACAAATTTGTTCTACCTTAATCATCCTCCCCTTTGCCTATCGTTAAGGGTCAGCAGCTGGAACTCTTTCACCCTGAACTTTTTATGCTAGTGGAAACTTCCAGCATAAGATCCTACCCTAGCTCCCTGACTGGTGATGTAAATGGTTCTTCTGGACCTGAATTTATAGTGAAGACTAGCTGGTCTTTTGGGAGCACAGAACTGACTAGCCCTTGCCATGCCCCTGCTCAGGAGTGGCATCTGGAGGAAGTGGGGAAGGGACTCAGCCAGTGGGTCTGCAAGTGTGAGAATCACAAACTTTGAAAAACATTCTCCCTTTAACAGGAGACAAAAATGTGACGGCTGTCACCACAACCCTGTCATTGCATTAGCAGTGCTCTTGTCCCACTTTCAGGGGAAGGACCCTGCCCCAGTCCCAATCCATAGAGCGGGGACCCTTCAAACAAACCTCTTTATTCATCTGTTAAGCATTTGTTCCTCCCTGTTTCATCAAGCAAAGCACCTACCAAAGGATATGAGAGCTTTGCCTGAGAGGACTCTGCAGGTTTTTGGCCTTTCATTTTAATGGTTAAGCAGCTCTGAGCCTCGACCTTCAGCAGGGCCGGGGAGATCCGTGCAGATGGGAGAATGCTCCTTCTTTTCTTGTGGTAAAATTAAAAAGAAAAAGAAGCTCATACATCATAAAATGTGACAATTCCCAGAGTAGTTCTTTTGGGGCTCCTTCTACCAAGGAGTTGTAGCACTGCCAGGCAAAAGGAGAAATGATCTTAATCACCCAGACTCTAGGAAAACACTATATCTTTTTTGTGAATCAAGTTTAAACAGAAGTTATGCAGGAAGGACCAAGTCAAAAAACCACTTTTTCCAGATGTCAGAAAGATTGAAACACACATGAGGAAAAAAAAAAAAGCAGTATTATGAACTTTTAGTTTGATATATCTGGTAGGTGAAAGAACTAATGCTGTAAAGAAAATGTTTGCGTAGTGCCGCTGAGTCTGCTCTAGACTATAACACTGATCAAACAGCACTTTGACCAAATGTTTCTTAGCCATTCCGGTGTTTGAAGAGCAGAAAGTACAGGGGAGAAAAAGAAAAATCTAAATGTGAACACTAAGTTCTATTTACTGAGATAAAGATTGAAGAAATAGATATGGTATAGAAAATGCTCTTGAAATATGTTCCTTGTTATAAATAAACCATGTTGCCAGCACTTAAATAAAAAAAAAATACAATCCCTGTTGAGAGTCACAGGGGAGCAATACCATCACCAGAATATCTGCTGATGCAGCTGAACTATGCTTAAGACATCTGCTGAGATGAAACTACTTTGTGGCTGGAGGTATTAGGAAAAAGAGAGTTACTTCAACAAAAAAATAGCCAGTGTGTGAAAACAAAACCACACCAAACTGTAACAGAACGTGCACTTCTACAACTGTGGCACCGCCATACCGTAGTTACTCCATCAATCTGTCTGCCTCAGAAGTCAAGCAGAAGATTGTAAAACAGGCCAATAAATGAAGAAACCTCCCCCACAGCACCACTTTCTGTTGAAACCTCAGATCCTGAGCAGAGTAACAAGATATTAAGAGAAAGTGAGGATCAAAAACTAAATGGGATTTACAGCCAATTTATTCAAAATAAGTGCCTTGTCCACTTAGCTGCCAAAGCTCTGAGTTCAGCCCCCATGAGGTCTGCCTGATGGTCCCTGCTGCTGTCATTAGCACCCAGACCACGAGGAGCAGTGCGGTGCCCAGCAAATGCCCCAGAGTAGAGCCGTGACACTGCTGCAGGCAGGCAGAGAAGCACAGCATGCAGGCATTCAGCAGCTGTGCCTTATTCATACTGACATGCACCACTTGACCAAGGGTGAGTTTTAAAACAGTTTCCTTAACTTGGAGTGGTTCTCACTTCGGTTAGGAAGTGGCTTTATGCTGGCTTTATTGGAGGTCATTCTTCAGTGGTTGGAGCTACACCAGATCAACTGTTCAACCAGTAGATACGTAAGCAACTCTAGTAAATCTGCTTTAAAAGCCAGCTTTAACAAAACACAGGTAGTTTCTGCACACAAACCATACCTTGCCTTTTGAGGGCTGCAGCCTTCCATTTAGTTTTTTATAATGAGTACAGTTCTCTGCGCTCCTTGTGTAAGGAAAGTAGGAATTCTCATCTTCACGTTTGGCATACACTCTTTACTCCTACTTTTTAAATTGTGCATAATAATTATTAACCGTAGGTCAGGGGTTCAAACAATAAGGGACAGACTGGCAGACCTAATGCACCTTTACATTGGATATATAATTCAGAAATACTGAAGAACAGGTGTCCTCTCCTATGTCCAAATTCTCACGTGAAACAGCAGAGGGTTGCCATAAATCACCCTTCTCCTCCTATTCCCTTCTCTCTGATTTCTGCTCTTCCCATCTTAAATTATCACAAGCTGTTGTCTCAGTTGTCACTCAATATACCTACCTCTTCACCCCACCTCACTGTTTTCCACTGATCCTCCTCCACCAGCATATAAAAAAATATTTGCCAGCCACCATACTTTGAGTTCATATGTTCCCCTTTTCTGCCAGCCTAACAATGCTATTTGCCTCAGTTCTGGGGTTGTCATGGGTTTAAAACATGAGTCAACTCTAGGATTATCTTTTATTCTTTTAGAAAGACCTTGGGGGGCAATCAAAAACCCAGTTTCTCAAACAGTTCTAACTGGTATCTTCTTACCAGTACAGAAGGGTCAGTGCTTTGTGTCCAAGATGAGAGGTGCATTGCATGGCCATGAAAGGGTCATGAGCAACAAGAGGATTCCCCAGATAATTCTCCAGCCAGGGGCAGCTTTTTTTTATGATGATACAATATGTGAAACTTTAACTCCCTGCTAGTGCATTTTAGTGAATTAACAGCTCAGAAAATGCTCGAAGTCCCCTGTTCACATGGAAAGCAGTGGTAGCCTCTCTGATTTACCTCTGGTCCCCTAAGTAATAACTCAGTAACTGAGGTAGTTTTATTAATAGATACTTGACAGACAAAAAAGGTAATGACAGTCTTGTCATGACAAGTCTCGTGGCTGTTGCTTTGCTGCACTGCTCTTGCTTTCTGCTCCTGTTTACTGGGAAACCTGACTCATCTTCTACTTCTGTAGTACAGAGTAATGTGGAGTTAGGGGATTCCCTGATGGAAGAGCTATTTACAATTTAGTTGTAATCAGCAAAGTTCATACAAGATTTTGTATATATATATAAATATATGTGTGTTTGTACACACTCCCTCCCTAATCTAAGGAAGTGCCTGTATGGTAGCTTTTGCAAAACAAAACATTAAGGACAAAAATAATTTTCTATATGGATACTTAGAATTATCTCAACAAGCAAAATAAGCTGAGAAAGCATAGGCTGTTTTTATCATCCACTGATGAATATGAACTTAAGAAACATATAGGCCATTAGAAAAACTGTACAAAAAGGCAGCTCTCTGACAAAATGCAAATACTAGCTGTCCTAAAATTATTGAAGGAAGAAAAGAGACGTTTGGTATCTTTTTGGTCACATGGGGAAAATAGGTGATAACATGATGCAGATGGTCTGTGTCATGCTTTGATAAACACTTAATAAAAATGCGTCAAGCTCTCCCACTGCATAATAAGTGATACACAGGTGGTCTTGGCTTACTGGCCCTTTCAGTGGGGCCAATTCAGTGGGACTCAGTGTTAAGCATAACTGTATTGCTTGCTCACATATGTTCCATTTCAATGTATAGTCCTTTTGAACATCAAATGCCAATCCCGAACATAGAAGACTTTGAAAATCTATCAAGGAGGTGGTACTTACAGCCTTTGCAGGAGTGCATTTGTCTCAAGAATAACTTATGACCTAAGATTTCTGTTTCAAAATAAATTTCTTAACAGGAAACAAGTGATGTCTGACATCAAACATTATAAAAAGAGTTTTCCTCCTTTCTGAGAATCACCATAGAGCAGTCATACAGGGAATATGTACTGTGTTCGTTGTGAATAGGGTACATGCTCATCTCTCCCATTAGACATCATCATATCCCAATGGTGCATTCTTCACTCAGCCAATGGCCCAGAGAGAAGAGAAGGGTCTTTATACAACTCATTGCTGCAAACTGGAAAAATAAAAACAGCATCAAACAAACAAACAAACAATGCAGAGACTGAGATGAGAAGAATTTCCATGAATACATATATGCTGGTCTTTTCCACCCAAATAAGTCTTCATGCTACTGTAACTATTTAACTGATTTTACTTCAAAAGGTATGGGCAGATCTGCAAACATTTTCCCCCACATTTTTGTGGTTTTCACCCTTTCAACCCATTTTCTGCTATGGGATTAATTTACAAACAATGTGTGTTGTCCTCCAAATGACTGTACGTGAAGGATACCCTGTGCAATGAGGCATTTCATACCATTAGGGCCACCCAGTCTGCCCCCTGGAGACACGTCCTTCTGAAAACTGTGTTTATGTTTTCATTTTTATATAGTATTTGAAGTTGAGAATTTTCTCTTAAAAGCTTAGCATAACCTTTTCATTACTCCATAGTATGCTTCTCACACAAAATAAGAGGAAAAGAAAAGAAACAGGTCTGCATGTATTTTTCATGATGTTCATGTCACAGAACATCTGGTATTACCTTTGATTTTAAAATCCTTCTAACATGTTAGAATTTTTTAAATTATTTTGATAAAAAACCTTTGGTCTACATATCTTGATACATATAATAGGAGCTCAGTAGTTCCTGACAATTAAATGACACCATTTTTTGACAAAGGAAACACTTTTTAGCAGCACTGTAGGTGTAGATCATGTATTTAGGATTGGGGATTAAACCACTGATGTGAAAAAGCTTAAACTCTGACAATCTTCCACTATTTTAGACATGTAGGCATGTGTTTGTTCATGGAAGCATTGTTTCAGACTAGGATAAATATAGATGATAGACACAACTCCACACTATTTCTACTACCTCTGTAATGAAATTTAAGGAAAAGTGTATTTCCCTGCATGCCCAGTTCATAACAGCCTTCCTGACGTGTGAGTCTGGTCCACGGAGGTACATGGTTCCAGTGCAGCATTTCTCAGTATTTCCCCACAGTTCTACTGGGAAGAGCCTTGCTTGGACCCTCTGAACAAACCCTTGTTACCCTGAAATAAATAAACCCTGTTTATTCAGTTCCACTTAGCTTCACAACCCCCCTCTGCCCTCTTACTTCTGTTCTGCATCTGTTCCGCTTCTGTTCCTGCCAGCTGTCCCCAGAGTTATTGCTTTGGCACATGAAGTCCACCTCTGTCTTCCCCCAGCACCTCACAGGCAGTGCAGGGAGCTGAAAATGGAACCCAGCACCTCCTTAGCACCCACATTCCCTCTCAGTGGGCATGCTGAAAGTTGTTGGGACATTCAACCTATTGCTTAGACTCATGGTGATCAGTCCTACACCAAAAACCTCCCAGAGCCATCAGTAAGAGACTGGTGTGGTTCAAGTTCATGGTTCAGAGCAGGAAAATAAATAACCTGAGCTAAGGAAAACCCATCTTTCTTGTGTTATTATTGTAGAGGAGGTCTCACAGGGAGAAAATGAATCCTGCTTTTCAAACAGAAGGGATATTCAGGCAGAATAAAAATCACAAAGCTGGCTCATGCTGGAAGAAGAAGATGGCACCTATGGTTCACAAAACCAGCACGCAGTATTTGGGTACAAGTAGCCCTATACCATATGGATATAAGTATCACGAACAGTCCAAAAAGAAGTGGTAATGAAAGTGCTGAGTGTGTTGTTTCCAACCAGCATTACTGCAACACAGTTCCTCCAAACACGGTCCTTGCATGGTCCTTCTTACTTTTACTTACAGGCTTTCCGCCGCTGCAGCCAGTTGGACAGAAGAGAAGTCACAAGGGCCTCAATTAGGCTGCTTCTTCCTCCTTCTCCTCCTTTTCCTCCTCCCTAGGGCCAGTGTGTTGGGGTAAGGTTTTGGAGGTGTGCAGATGCCAACATGCAAGTAGGAGTACTGCTGACATCAGCACCTCTGGGCCACTATGGGGCAGGTACCAGGGCAGAGGTGGTGGCAGAAGCTTCTGCCCTGAATGCCCATGGCAAGCTGAGGTACACCTGGCCCCCAGCATTACAAACAAACTGGAAAATCAAGAATATTTGTCTGTGGCTGGGTGTTATTTGAGCCGGTGAGCTTGACATTTTCTATGTTTGTCTCCATGATCAGAACAGCTAAAACTTAGTTTTCTTTTAAATTCGTTAACCAAAGCCGGACACCTGTCTTCTAAAACTGGGATTTCAATTCCACCTTGTCCCCAGCTAGTGTCTCTCTTCTCCTCTCCTCTTCCTTCTCTCCTACAAGACCCCAATGCTCATATTTAGAAAGATTTATCCTTGAGCTGCTGGATCTGGCAGCGTTATATTAGTAGCAGAAGGTGGCATTCGAGTAAAGGCCAAAGCAGCATAGGACTGCAGAGCTGGATGCAGGAGCAAACAGAAAAGAAGCATCTTCCATAACGTACTTTGCATCCAAGCTGGCTGCAAAATTTTTCTATCAAAGCAAATTTTCAGTGAAAATTGTTCTTCTTGGTTTTGGTCACAGACAAATTCTCCATGTGAGGTGCCCGCTTTTGCATTTTGCCTCAAAATAAATGTGGGCTAACAAACAAAAGATATTGCAATAAGCACATATTCCAGTTTTCAGCCAAATTGCGTTTGACAAAAATCTGTCAATTCCCAGGGGAGAAAGGAACCATTTTTCATCCAGTTCTATTTTATAATCCCACAGTATACAATGCCTATTGTTTTCTGTGTTGTTAAACCTCTTACCATGGTTTGGTATTGCAGCTGGCTGTCAGGCTTCTGTTTGTATACTGAATATCTGTGGCATAGATTACTTCATCGTTTGTGTGTATCAATCCCTCATTTGGAAAGGGAACATACTACATCTTGTCTGTTCTGCTGATAAGCATAGCAACTACTGTCTCTTACTGTGCTTGGGTATAGAGCCACTTAAAACTGGTCTCCAGTTTCAACAGGCACTGATGTTGTGCTAATGTCATGCAAACAGTAGAGAATAATAGTGTTATTAAATGAATATCTTCTGATCAGCTCCAGAGAAGGCAAAGAAACACATGCTCAGGTTTTTCTTCCCCAGACACTGGCATCATGAAGCAAATCTCCCCGGTTCTCTGACAGTGGATGATGTCTATAAATCTTTGCATGTCCATGCTGTTTGCTGAGCACACAGTGAGGACAGGGGTATCCTGTAGGATTATTTCTGCACTAGTGATAAAAGTCACATTGATATGAGGCTAACTCAGCACTCATTCCTTCCTGTTCCTCCAACAGCTTCCCAGATTATTCTGTCTTCTTTTTTTTGGTTCTCCTCTCTCAAAGGGATTTTATTTTTTCATTGTCCATAGAAATATCTATTACATAGTGATGCCATTGCATGGTAGCTGCTCTAAACATGCTTGCCATCAGCACATCTGAGCTCAAGTTCACCATGGAGGGGAACAGTATTTGCAGGGCTGTTGTCTCTGAGTGCTCTTTCTGGAACAAACCAGTTTAAATTTACTGTCAAAGAGAGAGGCTGTCAGCAGAGGTCCAGAGAGGCTCCAGCAGTGCTTTCATGTCCCATCCCCACCACAAGGAGTGCAAATGTCACTTGTGTGCAGGGGAGTTGGAGATTCCTGTCTAGTTTGCCCTTCGTACAATGACGAAATCCTGAATTCTCAACACTGCCACTGTACAGCACCAACGCTGTCTCCAGCTGCTTGTGTCATGCTGGGCAAGTCCATCACACAGCATTGCTGACAGGAATCACCAATGCAACACAGCATCACCATCACCACAAAAGAGGAAAAGCTCCAGGAACAAAAAGGTGAGAAACAAACTGAGGATGATACAGTCTGCTTGCTTTATTCTAGTCTCTGCTCTCAGGTTCTAAAGTGGGTCTTCTGCTGGCTTCCCTCTGAACCTGAACTCTCAGACAATAAGTAGTGCAGGTAAGCAGTTCTGGATGTGTGCAGGAACAGTATGATTTAGGACTCAGTTCTAAACACAAACTGCAGCAGTTCTGATGCAGGAAAGTGTCCAGATTAGCAAGGGATGTTACAGGCAGACAGAATTCACTGCCTTCCCTGTGTATCTCATGTCTACATATCTGTAGCAATTGGCTTTGGTTGCATCTCTGAACTTTTCCTGAAGCACGTAACACTCATGAATCTGCAAAATTGGACTGGAAGTCTCCAGAGAAGAGGATTACCCAGGAGAATTTTAGTATTTCCTGCTTCCAATTGGGCTGGAACCAACACAAAAACAGCTATAACAGTATTTGGCTCTGACATGCCTGGTCCCAGCCAAGAGGCAGGAAATTTAGAGGTATGTAAAGATGAAAAAAAAAATGATGGGAGATTGGGGTGAGGAACAGAGCTGAACTTTTTAGAAGCTGAAGGGAAAAAAAGATTAAGTTTGGTCAGTTCTTCTTTGTTTCTGAGGCATTTTCTAACCTACAAGGTTGTGTCTTCCCCTCTGAATGACACCTGGACTTTTGTACAAAAGAAGAATCCCTACAGGCTAAATTTTGGGCCTTTAGCTCTGTTTTATACCTCCCCAGAACAGAATAAAACTGCCAAATCAGACTGGGATCTAGCCCAGAGTTTGTATTAACTAAATTATTTATTTAGTTGATAATTACAGTCTTCCTGGGCCTGACTCGCTTTACACAAGTACTGTTTGGAGACCTCTACTGAATTCAGAGGAACACGTAATCTTCTCACTGTTCTTCAGCAGATCTGGCAACAGTTAGAAAGGCTGCAGCAACTCTGCATTATTACAGATCCATGCACAAATGTAGCACTGCAGACAGAACCACCTATCAAGATGAACACTGGGAACTTGCTTTGTGCACACATCTGGAAATGAAGTGTTTAGATGCAGCACTTGCAGATTTTTGCTGCTTGTGACGTACGTCACAAACAAAACAAACTGCACTTTGTCAAGGGAAGGGTTGAATTTGTACATCTGTATGGCACGAGCGCAGCCTCTCTGACTGCTGGCTGCATTGTACAGTTGCATGCAAAAAGGAAAACTGCACCTTGTAATAACAAGCAAGGACTTCAATAGCAATCACAAGGCATCACAAGAAGTTTATAACTGGTTATAGGAAGGTGGTCATGCAGATTGCCTGAAAAGCCCTGTGGTTCTGAAGGTGCACGGCAAGGCGTTACACCAGCCTCTCTGGATTTTGAAGCCGTTCATTGCAGCTGGCACCACACCATCAGTGGTCAGCAGAGAGGCTGATGCTCTACAGGCTGCCACTGGCTTCTTCTTCCCACTCCAATCCCACTAGAAATTTATGTTCTTAGACCCAAATCTACTTATGTTCTCTATTTCTGCCTTTACTCTAAGGCTGGGCAATCCAGCATAAAACCACTGCAGACTGCACTCATGAGCCATAACCTGTCATATTAAATACCCTGAGCTGTTTAATGACAGTTCACACTAGGGGATAAAGGAGCATCTTGATTCAAGCTATACATGCCTGCAAAAAGTTTAAGTGCAGCTCTTTCACTGAGGTTATATCAAGTCATCAGTGGCTAGAGCTGATGGCCCACCAAGGCTGCTGGGGAATTTTCTTCTCCAGCTGGGAGAGAAGGTGGGCAAGGAGAGAAGGAGGACAGCTCTGGTAGCTGGTAGTCTGGTAGCCCCAGGCATCAGCTGCATGCTTAGCCTGAAGCCAGTGGGCAGTGTGGTGGTTGTACTTCTGCAAAGTTCTCCTGGGTCTTCCCTTCCCACAGCCCTTTGACAGACTGGACATTTGATAGTTCTCAGCTATTTGTGTATTTTGATATGGATCTCAGAAATTTGGTCATCCTGCTCTGATGAGTCAGCCCACATGCATGTTGATAACTGGGGGTGTTCCTCAACTCCTGAAGAGAGGAAATAATCTAATTATTTGGATAATTGAATTTGCCATAAATTTGGAATAGTAAGAGAAAATTTAAAAACCTGAGTATTTCCCACTGGATTTCATATCCCTGGAAGATAACTGCCTAAACATTTGGCTATTGGTTCTCTAATTAGATATATATTTACCTGAATCCATTTCATTGTATGGAAAAAAACTTACAAAAATTGGTCTTGAGTGATAGCTTGCTTTAGTTTTACAGCAGTCACAAAATTAAAATTCTTTTAAAACTTACTCAATCCCAGTTTTCATTCAACAAAAAAGGGACAAGCGCTATGAGTCTTTGAACATCATGGGTCAAATTAAAAATGAGCCTGCATATAAAAAGAATTTTAAAAATAAGCCTTGGTTTTAGACTTACAAATAAAAGAATAAATGCTCTTGGTTTAACCTTCCTGTAACCTCCTACTCGCAATATGTTTACATTGTGACCCAAATGCTTGAACAAAAAACCTTTCCCCCAGGTTCGTGACCTTGTCTCTGTTTTCTGTGGTCTGGAGTCCCAGATTCACATTTCAGGAGAACAGGATATAACTCCTACTGCACAAGTTACCAGATCACCCCTTTTGTAGCTTTACTGCATTTCTGTCAAAGAAAATGGGCAATGGCTTTGCCTTCATCTGTCTCTTTTTACTGGCATCTTAACTTCGACATCTTTCACCACGTGGGGCTTAAGAGGCTTCTGGTAATTGAGAAAGGACAAGTCTAGCACTTTTTTTCCATGATCCTGTGCATGCAGGTCCCACTTGGTTATCAATAGCAGTGTTATGAAAATTCAGCAAGGCTAACACTCATTAACTACTTACAGGCTTTTTTGGCTCAGTAAGTAAATCCTTCAACAGTTCTGCTTGCTTACTCTGCTATCCCATTAGACAGGATAACTTTGGGGCTAGACAAGGGGTTTTCACAATCCTATGCCTTTGCAAGGAGAAATTCCTGAGGGTTTAGGGTGCATTTCTTGCAAAGACGAGGTGATACGGCCTCTTTATGCCCAATAGTTTTTCTCTTTCCAAAATCAGAGTAAAACTGTGCGTGTAAAGGATCCTAAGGAGTACAGCAAAACAGATAATAAATAATAATCTCATCCTCCAACAGACTCTGGGTCTAGAAAACAGGATGGTGATTGTTGCCACTTCTTGGGGAAAAACTACCTCCTTCTCCTTCAGAACACTGGGGTATCAGGGATACAGAACTAGATCTATCGATAGCTGGTGTTAAGGGAAAATTCAGGCCACACCATACCATGATCCCTTTATCCCAAACTAATCTTACTTAAATTCCAGTTTAGTCACTTTGCACCCTTAGGCCAAAGCACTCTTGGGATCCAGGGAGAGCAAGGAAGACCTTGACTGAGACATGGCAATGGAATTTAGGTCAAATGAGGATTTTTTTGGCCATGAATTTAGAAGTTAAATCCTTACCTGGATGAGGCAAATTGCCATTGACTATAAATATCCATCAGCAGTCTTCCCTTTCAGTGAGAAAAGTCCTTAGGCCTGGGCAACAGATTTGCAAATTGTTAAGGACGATAAGGGGAGAGCTTTCACAAACCTCAGTAGTACATACAGTGTTTCTTTGGCTTAGTGAAAGCTGTGGTTAGGCCCTCTTCATTCTCCAGCCTTTCCTCTATGCAGAATTGCTACAGTCCGAACCTCCTTCATCCTTCCCATAGCCAATAGCTCTATCCTCAGTTTCATACTCACTTCATATGAAGCTACTTTATTGCTGTGTTGTCACATGTTTTTCAGGCTTTTGAGAGGTTTGGATTCCACTTCTATCTATGTGACGTTAATTTAGGTCATATGGCAGCCTAGGTAAAAGCCCATCTTGGCAGCTCAATGTGTGAAATATGCCTACCCTTCTTGGGGTCTGCACTGAAGGGGACACGTTTGAGGAACCAGGAAAAACAGCTTTTCATCCCAACTATATGCCAACAATACTGGAAACACCATAAAGTTAGAGGAAAGTTCACTTGATAAAAGCCATTGTTTAAACTCTGATGGTTATACACAAGACCAGATCCCCAGTATGGATGTTCTTTTACTTAGAAGAATCTGTGTCCAATTTTAGAATTCTAAAAGAAGTGAAAATGGAGTTAGGAGAAGAATACCTCATCGTCTTTAGTTTTGTTAGAGTCCTCTGTACCCCCACCTCATTCCTTTTCAGCCTGCTTAATAACAAAGCTCACCCTCCTCTTCCACAGCCTGTGTATACTCCCTTTTCCTCCTTGAGGACCCCCATGCTTTCTTGAAAAGCTCAGATATGCCCATTCGATTTTTTGAGGATTCTTTTCATAGTCCCAAATTCACCCTTTGTATCTTCTACATTTCTTTCTTCAGTTTGGACCAACATTATTAATACCAGCTCCTTTATTCACTACTTTTCCCTTCTTATAAAAACGATAGAAAAAAATGTAAGAAAGTATCTGTCATGGTTTCGCCCCAAGCAGCAATCAAGTCCCATGCAGCTGCTCACTCACTCCCCTACCAGTGGGAGCAGGGAGAGAGCTGGAATGGTAAAAGCTAGGAACCCCGGGGGTTGAGATAAAGACAGTTTAGTTGGGAAAGAAAAAGCTGCACATATGAAAAAAAAAGAAAAACAAATAATTAACTCCCAGCTTCCCAAGGGCAGGCAGGTGTTCAGCCATCTCCATGAGAGCAGGGTCCCATCACGTGTAATGGTTACTTGGGAAGACAAAATGCCATCACTCCGAGACCCCCACCCCCTGTACCTGCTTCCCCTCCTTTATATACTGAGCATGATATCATATGTTATGGATTATCCCTTTGGTCAGTTTGGGTCGCCTGTCCTGGGTGTGCCTCCTCCCAGCTTCCCCTGTACCCCCAACTTCCTTGCCAGCATGGCAGTACAAAAAGCAGAAAGGGCCTGGGCTCTGTGCAAGCACTGCTCAGCAATAACAAAACATCTCTATATCATTAACCCTGTATTCAGCACAAAGGCAAAACATAGACTCCATACTAGCCACTGTGAAGACAATTAATTCTACCCCACCCAAAAAAGAAAAATTTGTCATTTACTAAAATGTTGCATATTCATTTTAGCCCATTTTGTTAGGAAAGAGAAAGTTAATATCTGCTTCATTACTCTTATAATTTCTGCCTCACAACAGAAGCCACTGATTAATTTCAGGAAAATTTGACAGCTGTAAAGAAACTTCGAAATATAAAGTTCCAACAACTCTGAAATTTTATGTAGTGCAGCAGAAGCTAGAATTTCAGTGACCGAGAAATCAGCAACAAAAGAGAGAAGAAAGACCCTAAACAGCCCTTTGCCTATGGAAAAGCTGCAATAAGAGCTGACTATCTCTCAGACCATATGTTATTTTAATAAAACTTACCTAGTTTTCCATTTCCTAGCTTTAAGCCATTTGTCTCATTTGTTGGGGTTTTTGGTGGGTTTTTTCTCATGTTCAGGGAAAGCACTGTTTTCACTTGTTGTATGCTTTTATTTTCCCTTTCAAAAGCCAAATATCTGGTCATCCCAACAGTCTTGTGGGGAGTTTGTCATGCGTCAAGCTGCACAAACTCACAAACTTGGCCTTAATTTTTAGACCATTCACATACTGATCTATTGTTTCTGCATATCTGCAGGAGTCTGATATCTGGTAATAAATAAAAAGAGATATCCAAATGTCACATATTTCTTGGGGCTGAAATAGTCCTGGAACCGATCCATTAGTAGAGTTAACTTTGCATTATCCTTTTACATGACAGAGCCGAGACTACTATCAATACATCATGCCCAGTCACGTGAGGGAAAGCAGATGCTTGTCATTTCTTTCCTCACCATCTTGCTGGTACATAAATACTGTTCAAGCATTTGTCTCCCCTTTCTCCTGTGCTACGATAAGAACTCTTTAAAAAGCAAGGTTTGTCAGGGTGCCACATGTCTGCTATTTTCTCCATCCGTCCAATGCAATAACAGTCCAGCTGTGCTGGGGTCAGAGACGCTGTGTGCAGGAACAAAGGAAAGGTATGAACTAACATGTTGTTTGTGATTGCTCTAGTCAGGAGCTCAACTAAGTGACTGAGGTCCTTAACATAAATCAGAGTACCATGTAAACTGTTCCAGTCTGGTTAATATGGTATCTTGCAACTGTCATCTGTATCAGCATAATGTGCACCTATACTAGAAAACCAGATCATGCAAGAAAAAAGACCCTTGAGAATCAGAGGTGCTAACATATTGCTAAACAGTCAGTGCAGGCAGACACCATCATGTTTAGCGTTGTGGCAGCTGGGTCAACCCATGGGCTTAACCACAACCAGCTGATGTGATGTTAAACATTACAGTCTCTGTCTGTGTTCAATGTTTAACAGCATGTTTAGCATTGTCTTAGTTACCAAGATTCCTCGGGGTTGTGTTTTATCATGATGAAATTTTCCAGTGTGAAAGAGTTCCAAAAGACTAGTGTTTTACAACCGCTGGAACATAAGACAGAATATAGTGTCAAAGAGGAATAGGTGGGTTTAGCCAGTATGCTTGCCTTGTGGCTACTAAAGAGATCTTCCTCCCACACATGATAATGCTACAGGTGCAATCCTGGGCAAAAAGATCCTTTATTTAGGAAGGAGGCACTGATAGCAGGTATTTTTCCCTACAGGGTCCTCCATTCTAGAGCAGCCTCTTTGTATGAAAAACCTCAAATTCACTGACTTGTGGGCATCCTGGCAAGATGCATCTATTTTCTTAGTTTTTATTGGAGATGACAGGTTGAGTGAATCAAGACTGTAGGTTGAGGGAGCCTTTTGCTTTGGCACAGGAACTGTTGCAGTAGAGCAAATTAAGATGCTTGGATTTTTATCCATAGTTATTTGTATATTTAAAATAATTACCCAAGTGTGTGGAGTCATCTTGACAGGTGTTTTTTAAATAAATGTGGAAAAATAGCAAAAGATAACACGTTATGTCATCATAAAACTCCTGTAGTTTGAATTCTCCACTGAACTTCTTCCCAGATATGTAAGGATCAGAACTATTCAGACAAAAAATAAACTTTGGAGAAGTTTGGACCTGTGTTGACAAGCGAGCTCTGAATCTTCCTCATTAATTTATTAGGAAATAGGTCAGCCTTTGATCAGAACCTTCCTGAACTTTGATAAACTAGGAGTATGATTCAAAAATGGACCTTTATCTCCTCCAGTTTTCTTCCCCTGTACTGATGGATCCTAAGATGATGGATCCTCACATTCTTGGCACAGTTTTATTGCAATCAGTTGCAATGGATCCTTAGATCCTTGACAAAGGCTCCTTAATGAACTTTAAATTTCTCCTGCCAAACATTGCAAAAACTGTCCAACTCTGCAAAAGTAAACCTCCACACAATACAACTAGCTGTTTTCTCTGCCTTCTTTTGCTTAATAAACAATGGACAAGAATGGAAAAGGATTCACTTTCCTGAAACGTTAGAGCTAACTGAAGCAGGCAAAATCAGGGAATGTAAAAGTAAGGCACCTCTTACTAGTGGCACGTCATCTTGCAAAGACAATTCAATTTTCAGTGAAAACAAATTATCTTAGAAACATGTTTTATAAAAATAATCACTGAAAAGGAGTTGTTAATTGGAAAAATATTTTCTGGCCTTACCTTTGGCTATGCATCAGAGGACAAACCAAAATAAAATCATATTGATGCTGACATTTTTGAGCAAAACAGGCTGAATGATACTTGGTGACTTGATCCAAAGCCTGTGAATGACAGGGGAATGTTGCCCATTCACTGCATCAGATGTTAGATCAGGCCTTACTATTTTAATGCAGTCCCAAGCAAAATGTAAATAAATTATTACCTTAATCTCTTTTTTACCTCTGTAAACTGAACATGTAAGGCCCAGGAACCAACATTTACATATATTATTTAAATTGTTATTGCTCATTAATAACTCTATTTTTGATTGCTTCTTTAGGAATAAGACCATTTTTTCATGTACCTCTGCACATGCCAAAGATCTCTTCCTTTGGGCAGCTCTTTTTAAAAATGTTGACTGTTGGACAGTCATCTGATGGAGATACAGCAAATTGTCTGTTCCATTTTGGTCCTTTTCAGCAAGTCAGCTGCCAGATATGACTTACCACAGCACTTTTGTCTCTTCCTCTTGTACATCTATGTCAATGTGGCTTTAAATTCCAGAAACCCAAGATATGAAGGCAAACTCTTTTGAAGAGCAATGGTGTTTCATGCTTTGCAGTGGGGAAAAAGTCAGTCAGAAGCTGGATGAGAGACCCAGACACCCTTGGTACTGTCAAGAATAGGTCCAGTAAGGGGAAAAAAGAAGTCTGTAGGCAAAGTTCTGGCTTTCTTTTGTTTTGTTTTGTTTAATTAGCATCCCAGACAATTATGAGAAGGCAATGTCTGATTTATTCAGCAGTTGAGATATTATCAAGGGTTCTATCGCAGCACTATCAAATATTCTGTGGTGTACACAAAAGATATCATCTCCAGAGTAGTTTCAGTAAGTGAAAGGGTTGGAAGCTATGTAAGGTAAACAAGACTCTTGGATTGTTGTTTTTTTTCTTGACATGCCCACACAGCTGCCAAAGAGTAGGCAAACTTTTGCCTCCAAAAATAGAAAGTGATTATACTCTGTCTAACCAACTCTACCCTTAATTGCACCACAGCCTATCACAAAGAGAAGGACGTATATGTATTTTGTGGTATTGTTTTTGGAAACTTTCCCTTAAGGAGTTTGCAAGAGTATTGTGGGTGTGTTGCTGGTGTGGAACTGAAGTCTCATGAGTGTCTCGTGGGCTTGTAGAGCACTGCACTATTATCTTTGCATCTTTCTATGAGCAGTGGATTTCTTTTATTCACCAGAATATCATCAACTTTCTTTAAAGGCCTGATTCAGTTCCACTGACATCTGTAGGAGACGCTACACAGACTCCACTCACAGGATCAAGTCCTTTGAGAAATTATGAACTTTCTCTATGACATTGCCTACAACCAGCAAAGCAAGAGTATATGCAACGGTGTCCACATTCAGTTATTTTTACCTGTGCTCAGCCTGGTCCCTGCAATTCCTCTTCCACACCTGTTCTGCCCAGGCTTTCTCTGCATCATTAAAAAGGACAAACTTTGCTCCAACTTTCAGACTCCTGAGCAATTTTGAATAGGGATGATATCATAAGCCTTGTGACAGGAAGAGCAGGAGTATCAGCATGGCTGGTTTGTTGGGGTATTTCTGGCTGAAGACTGAAATTCTAGCCTGTTTCATTCCACATGATCCCATCAAAGGATGTGTCACATCTAGTTCTCAAACTGTGAATGAATAGCCTCCTTGGACTTTATTTTCATTCAATTTTTTCTCTCCTGTTGGCTTACTGCATGATCTTGCCTAAGTCACTCTGTTTCTTCATGCCTTTGTTTCTCACCCCATCATCACCATCAGAGGTCAAGGCTTGAGTCTCACTGAGTCCCTAATGTGCTTACAGTATTCAGTCTTGACCATCATTTAAAAATCATGGCAATATATGGATGATTACAGGCTTTAATTCTACAGTAAAAGAAGTGTCTTGGACGTATGTTTTCTTTGCACTAGCAGCTGAATTCTCTGTGTGCTGCTCCTGACACATTCAGATAGGTTTTTAAACCAGAAATTACAAGGTAGAATGCAAGTTGTTATAATGTGCCTGGGTGCACATTCTTAACTTCTTGTATGCTCTACAAAAGCATCTAAGCAAGGGCATGTTCAATCTCTGCCTGTTTGGCACACTGGCAGCTCTTCAGATTCCCAACCAATTTGAATTCATTAACTTGACTTTTGTCATGGGTTTGCCCTGGGCCAATTTCTTCACTCCCCACACAATTGCTATAAGTTGAGAGGAGGTTTATGCAGACAAAAGAGATCTGATGTGGGGGGAATAATATTAGGATTTATTACTAACAAGATAAAAACTAAAGAAC
>JAWWLV010000001.1:53539565-53555288 GCA_035041135.1 Platyrinchus mystaceus
GTATCCCTTCCACTCCTGAATCCAAGTAATTTATGAAGATGTTGAAGACCACAGGGCCCAAGATGGAGCCCTGTGGAGCCCCACTAGTGATAGGTCACCAGTCTGATGTCACCCCATTCACTATTACCCTCTGTGCTCAACCTATGCGCCAATTGCTCACACACTACATGATGTGTTTATCCAGCTGTGCACTGGACATTTTGTCCAGAAGGATCCTGTGAGAGACAGTATCAAAAGCTTTACTGAAATCCAAAAAGATTACATCAACTGGTTTTCCTTGATCAGCTAGGTGGGTTATCTTGTCATAAAAGCAAATCAGGTTGGATAAGCAGAACTTTCCTTTCCTGAAGCTGTGCTGGCTGTGATGAATGACTATGTTGTCTTTCAGGTGATTTTCAATACCTACCAGAATAAGCTTCTCCATAACTTTACCAGACACTGAAGTGAGACTGACAGGCCTGTAGTTTCCAGCATCCTCCTTCTTTCCTTATATCAGTTGTAACTAGCAAGTAGCAGGCTTCTGCTTGAGAATTCTCATTTGGGGCCATTCACACACACATATACATACACACAATTTTCTTCTGTCTGTTAGCATTCACAGTTTAAGCTGTTTTTCATCTACAACATCTGCAGTTCCTTCTTGTACAATGCTGGATTATCTGTCCAGGAATAAATTCTGAGCTGTGAAGATTTTCACTTAGTTGGAGAATGTGTGACACCTCCTCTTCTGGTGTGCTCACAGGTGTTCAGTGGGGAGCTGGATTTCTGCTCAAGCTGCTCTTCCCAAACCCTCTCGAAAGGCTTCTGTACGATGCTGCGCCTGAAGGAAAGCTGTAGGAACTAAGTGTCCCTAACACAACTACAAGTGAAATTGGTATGAACTTGGCCATCTTGGGCTCTCATGGACTGCTCTTCACCCAGAAAACAGGGAAAGAAAACAGGCAGCCCGAGGGAGGGTGCATGGAATTTTTCCTGATTTGGACTGAAATTCATGACAGATATGAAGATTGGGGGGGTTTTTTGCCTTTTTAAAATTTGTTTTGGTTTGATTTTTTTTATCCAAAGGAATAGGCTCTGACCTAGCGGAAATCCCATGACTCAGGAAAAATTGGAAAGACCCTGACATACTTCACATTTCTGATCCATTTGAGCACTGCCATCAGTGCCATCATCACAGAGCCAGTCACCACTAGGGAAGGGAAACCATATCACATGGCTTATACTTAGTAGCATTTTTCAAACACTTTCAAGAGAAATAACAGCGTGCTCTAAGAGTTTCCAGGGTGAAATATGTCAACAAAATTATTCAGTAGGAGTAATTCTTCCAGTACTGTTTAATGTCACACATTAGGATCAAGAAGTAGAAAAGGACATGTGGGAGAGAGAGCAAGAGAAAATGAAAAGAGGGAAAATCTCATCGCACACACTCAAAAGATGTATCATTTCTGGATTGCTTCAAACTGAAAGGAACCCAGTAATTATGATTCACATTTCCGAGTGAATTAAGCCCAGTCCCACACAAATACCCTCACTGTAGTAATATGCTGCTAGCCACTCATCCTAAACCTGAACACATTAACAGGAACTAACCTAGCAGACTATTAGTGCTAATTCTGGTTGTGGCTAGCCTTCATGTGTTTAGTTTTCCTTAACCCTGTATCACTCAGGTCTTCATTAAACATGTTATTCCTTTTATCTTCTGTTGAGCTCGTCCTGACATGTCTTGAATGGTCAAAACCCACACTGCAGGCTCACAAAATGGGAGAAGGTTCAGGGGCACCAGCTAAAAGTCTGATTTGTGTTAGCCTATGAAAGGATGACATCTTGTAGGGTTTTATTAGTGTAAACCTGATCCTGCTGTTTTTGCAAGGAACAAAGCTGCTAGGTGGCCTTCCCGAGAGCATCTCCTGGGATAGATGGTCCCGAGTGCCTGAAATGCAGGCAGACCTGAACTCTTCCAAATCATAAATGAAGCAAGATTCATCTTGTTTGACTACTACTTTTCAAGAGTTGCAAGGCCTTTCCTTAGAAAGCGCCTCGTGTGTACAGTGTTTTAAATTAACAGAGCTCAGAAGTGCACAAATCCAGAGAAAGGCTCAGGCTCACTCCCTGAAGCTAACTCTGAAGAGGCTTGATCACTCCACCCTTCCAATGGATGGACACCTTGGAGTGTTCAACTCCTACAAAGATACAGAGCTTTTAGCTCCGTGATCCTCTCTGTGCAAAATGCTGTTGCAGCAAAATTGCTCTTTTAAGATGTCTTGTTCCAAACCAAAGTTCACATAGCAATGAAAAATCTGCATGCACATGCTGAAGTCAGTGCATGCAAACAAATCTTTTGATGTCAGAGGAATTGCCTCCAGGAGTTAGTCTACCCATGTGCCCAGGCCAATGGGCACTAGGTGTTCATCTTGCAGCAGTACAGGGAGTTCACAAGCCCACAACAGGTAAAATTCTGATTCGTATACATTTTATTTTATTTTTGAAGTAGTATGTCAGCTTTTCCAGTGTCTCCCTGGAAAAGGAGATTCCTGTCTGACAGAGCACAACAACAAAAGGAGACACAGAGATTTTTATGCATTTTGTCATCTTTTAATATTATTTTATGAACTGTGGTTATAGCAGTTTCAAATCATAGCCGTTGCTTGCTGCTTTGTTTCTACTTATCAGACTCAGAGCCAAAACTAAAAGAAAAGCTAGCATGTTTGACATACTTCATCCTGTGCAAGAGAACAGCCTATAACAGCTAGGAAGAAAACACTGAATTTTAAAAAGTAAGGAAAGGAAGGAAAGGAAGGAAAGGAAGGAAAGGAAGGAAAGGAAGGAAAGGAAAGCTCTTGTTTTTGTGGAATAATTATTATTATTATTCAAAAGCCATGGTACATGACTGAGGCTGAGTGGTGTAGCTGTACATTGCACAGACTAGTGTATGTCTCTGACGTGCTAAACACTGATATCTCCTTATAATGATGTGTTAATGTAAGCGGAGTGATTTTGCAAAATTTTATGCCTTATTAAGGAAATGATTCAAGCCCAGGAAATGTGCGGGTTAAGTACTTGCTTTCCTAAACATGGGTTATGGTGGAAAAAAAGATTTTAGATATTATGTGGAAAAATGCAGTAAAAAGCGCTGAAGTAGCCCATTCCATTATGTTGAATTGTTCAGCAATTATGGTCATCCCCCAGCCTAGAAAATTAAAGTATATGATGAAAACCCAATCTAAAGATATCCACTGCTGTGCTACTGAAGACATAGCATCTCATGCTTAAAAGTCACTTTGAGCTTCAATGACCAAACAAAAGTTATCTGATGAATAAGTTTAAACCAGCTGCAGTCCCGGCCTGGTGCTGCCCTCTACTCTTTCCTTTTACTTCTCACACCACTTACACAAAATAGGAATTGCAGCAGATTTTCAGAGGCTTAAACATGTTCTTTGAACGTGGAAGATCTCATACAAAACTCTCAACTGCAAAGCAAGAGCAGTCTTTTGTGTTCTTCCTTGCAGAAGGCAGGATCAGGCCACCAGGCAGCATGATGGGGACGGCCCATCTTGCTGGGGAAGGAAAATGTGTTGGGTGGGGTGGACAAAATAATTTTAAAATATTCGTTTGAACTTGAAAGCCACTTTGTATTTTACTGCTTTCCCTATGCCATCATGTTCACTCACCACAAGTGTTGTCAGTGCTGGGTGGTATGTAAATGAATGCTCAAGGAAAGCACACTTTTCATGCACATGCTTGAGCAGTGTCTGCAAGTCCCTTTCAGGATGAATAGCTATCTGCAGCATGCCTTTTTAACAACGCTGATTTTCTCAGTTCTATTTATGATCTAGTATTTACTAGAGACATTCCCACCTATTGGCTATTAGCTTAGCAGCTCTTTCTCTTTCAGCTCCAAAAGCCACTCACTGATCCTTCTTTCTTGCTTTCTCTCGGTTGCCTCTCCCCAGTGTTTAGAAACAGTAACTTTAGCCAGATTTTTTTTTCCTAAATTTAAAAATAATAGTGTGGCTCCTCACTATAAAATGTCTGTCTCCTCCACTCCCAGCCTCCTGGGGTTGCCGTGGGCATGGTCTGCAAATTAAGTAGACGCACTCAGCCCTCAGCTCAGCTCTAGTCAAACATTAGCTGCAATGTTTACCCTTGTGTAATCTTCAGTTTTGCATTAATTTAATACAGCTCAGCACTTTTTAACATATTCAGCAAATCTGTGGCACACAGTGTTTTGTGTCTGTATCTCCCCCATCAAACCGACTTTTGATTTTTAACCAAACTCATCAAAGTAAACTCCTTGCAATACTCTTCTCCCTCTACTTTGATGTTTACATAATAAAATTAAAAAAAAGTTGCTTTATGTGGTATTTCAGCTATACTCTGAGGGGTTTTTCTCCCTTAACTTCAAAGAGAACAAATAGGAAATTGTTTTCATTTTTCTTTCTCATTTCACAAAAAACATGTTCTAGCTGTTTTTGAGCAGCAGAAGGTAGTAAGCATCTCCCAATTAATAATTCCCAGGTAATATCATGGCCTCTTGGAAGCACAGATCTCAAGAAATTCAGTTCATAACACAAGCAAATAAAATTCTCTTTGAAGATCGGGCTAAAGGACAGTCAGAAACAAAATGGGTACACACCATAATTTTTAATCAGTCTTTGAACTTTCTTCTGATCAAAATGAAACAAATAGAAGTCTTGGAGTGTATAGTTAGAAAGCCACAGATCTCCTGGCTTCAAAATTGCAAAATCCCATTGTGCTGGAAAAATCAGCAACTAATGCCACACGACCTAGGGATCTTGCCCCAGCCCTGTTACAGGTAATCCCATAGCAAAGAGGGAAGAGATTTTGTAAAAGCAAAGACTGAAGCGAAGTCAACACCAGACCTGGGGCTTTTAGGCTGTTCAAATAAAGATCCAGCATTTCACACCCACCTTTTGACGCTTGTATGACCCCCACCATACGGCAGAGTGGGCAATCAGGCTCTTGAAATCAGTATTTGAATTGCATGATCTTTTCTGGACTGGTGAGGCACATCAGCACATGCATCATCCCACCTACACCAGCATTACTAACTCTGCAAGGTTCGATAGCTGTGTGTTGAAAAGGTTTCAAGCTCGGTGTGCTTTTGTCATGTGCGGGCTCAGGCAGGGCCTGGAGAAGAGCAGAAGGAGCTGGAGGCAGTGGGGACAGTTTCCACCTCATGTCACAATGCCCTGGTGAGAAGCTCTGGCAGCAGCAAGGGCACTTAGGCTGTAGTTAGTTTATACAGAGGCGCAAAGTCCAAGGAAAAGAGCTGCCTGAGATCTTTCCACTGCCACTTCCCCTTGCAGCTGATTTTTCATCAAATCTCCCTGGCTGTGCTTTTCTCACCCCAAGGACCCGACATGTCTGAATGCGGCCCTCAGGGAGGGGGGCTGCACTGAATCTCTGGTGTGCTAAATTTAGCCAAATAGCACAAATCCCAGAGCAAACAAGGGAAAACACAGAGTTTTCTGTTCCTTGTACAAGAGATAATTCCCTTTAGCTTATTGACACACATCGCTTTCTTTCTTCTCCCATTTAGGAAAGTGTACAATTATGTGTGCGGCCGGGAGCTGGAAGCGCCAAGCCGGTTCTGCTGGACGGTACCCTGCTGGCTGAGTGCTCCCCAGGGACCTCCTTGATCTCCTCACGCCTGTCTGAGGCCCTGCTCAAGTCAAAGAGATTAAGGAAAAGTCAGTTAGAATTTAGGCATGCCTGGCTCCAACAAGCCATTTGCACCAATTCACAAGGGGAAAACCTTGGAAGTGTATCCAAAAATACAGGCCAGTTGTGTGAGTTAAGGCTGCAAGGGAGCCTAACACACAGACTTTCCGCATAATCAGGGTTTACCTCAACTCTGTTCTGTAAACTCTGGTTTCTTAACAGAAACAGCTCATCACGTTACACCCTGGCTTGACAGACACGCAGAAAGCTTTTGAAAAGAGCTAGAAGTAGAACAACCCAGCTGTTTCTTTAATGAAAACTGTTGTTAGCAAACTATCTCATAATTTTTCAAACATTTTGGGGATAAAAAAATAAATTAATAATAATTACATAAAATTGGAAGTTACCAGATTGATGGCACTGGAAATTAAGAGAGTATCTCAGGCCATGGACAATTACCAGTGTGGACAGTAGCAGTATAACTGTCCCCACAGCCTCTGGTGAGAGAGCAGAGAGAGGAGGATAAGCCTGGGCCTTACCCTGGAAACAAGTGAATTATTCAGAGCAAGACATTTGCTAGAGTCCTTTTACTTTTTTGTTTTGGTTTGCTTGGTTGTTTTTTACTTTTGATATGAGGAGTAAATTTTTGCAGGATTCCTTTGATTTCAGAGTTTTATTTCTCAGAATTGTTGAATAACTCTTGGCCCACAGCCCATCCACAAGCTGTTCACACTGAGGTTGGACAGGTTGAACAGCATGAGGGAGGTTAGTGCTAGGTGCAGATTGGGGCTGGATGCCACCAAAAGCAAGGGAAAGAGTTCACACTGGACCACTGACTCCCCAGGGCTCAGCCTAAAGACCAGAGTTATGCTACATGTCCCTTCGGTGAGACAAGGCAAGACCTCTTCTATGGCAGAGCTCAGTGTCTGTGCCACACAAGCTGAGTTTGTGGCTGCTATGCTCATTGCTACATGTCGGTCCATCCACACAGTGTTGCCACATTGAGTGGGCTGCATCCCACAGCTACCACTGGAGGTACAGACTGTACACACAGATGTAGCCACCTGGCTCATTATTTTTCTGTCCCTATCACTTTTGTAGTCAAATGTCAGGATTGCATACCTGTAGTCATTTTTTCAACCTTCACTTGGCTATTGAGCTGAGTTTCCATTACATGATGATGAACATAATGAACAGCATCAACATGTATTCAGATATCAAAAAAATCAGTCAAATATTTATGAGAAAATAAATGCACATTATTTTTTCTTGTTTTATGTTACTACAGGGTAGATTCACCAAAACAGTATGAAAAAGAGACAATGATTCTCCTGCATCAGGATGGCTAATAAATCAAGGGCAACACAACCAGGATCAAATTCAAACCACTGTAGGCTTTTCACTGTATTACTGCCAAACCCTGAGCCACCCAGTCGCTCTCTGTCTCAATCCCCAAAAATATGTTTAGATTCCAAACACAAAGCTTAATTGTTTGTTAAGGAAGTGGTTACGATGGGAAAATAATGCCGCTGTGGAGGAAAGAGCAGGAGGGTTTTACAAGATGCAGTAGGATTTCTCATCATCTCCTCCAGATCAGCTCCCTCACCCCTTTGTTCTTTCTTTACCTTTGCTTTAATTCTTACTGAAATAGAGGTCAATTCTCTGACTGTGGACAGGATGGTATGCAAAACCCACACAGGATGACCTGACTGTATTGATATCATGAAAAAAAATCAGCTTTCCTTGTATTCATAGCCCTGTGAGACCTCCGATTAAACATGTGCCCTTGTTTAACCCCTGCTTTATTCTCCCAATGCAGCTGGTGTAATTACAAACCAAACATATTTTATACCGCGTTGCCCTGTACTGATATATCTCCTGTTAAACAGAATAATTTTACACATGGAAACTGGAGTGATTTTTGTCCCTTTATGGAAATAAAACTGTGAGCTGGTACCTAACTGTCTATTTCGTGTAATTATTCCCATGAAAGTACCACAAAAGTCTGCAGTCACATATTTTGGCTATTCAGATCTTAGCGGCATGTTTATGTGACCGAAGTAATCTCTCCATCATGTCCAGTGGAGCTGTACCTGGACACATTCAGACTAATAAACTACTGATGGCAGAATCAGAAAATTCTCAATAATGGAGCAAGGCACAAAACAACCCTGGCTTGCTCCTAAATCTGCAGTGCTCACATCATGTATATCTTTATTCAGTGATGCGGGATGAGTCACAAAATGTTAGCTCAAGATATATTTTAAACTCCTGAGCTAGCACTGTCCTGAGAAGAAAATTCTAATTTTGTTTCCTGTGGGCATACTTTTGAGAGCAGATTATAAATCTGAGTAGTGAAAATTGCTCTCTCTTTTTTTTTTTCCACACAGGCAGTTTTGGAAGATCAGGATTTTTCACTGTAAAAACAGCAAATTGCCCATACAAACAATTTACATGCACACCCAAAACCACACATCCCAAATCCTATGCTCCTGTTCTCCACCCTTGTACAGTGTGTTGCTTTCTTTTCTTCTCCGGTTGGTCTAAGCTTGGCTTTGTGAGATTGCCCATAGCTTTGAAATAACAAATCTGGATCTTTCCACTGAAGGAGAAAACATTCACGCTCTAAAACCAGCAGAGCTTGTTTCACTTCTGCCTGGATGCAGTCACGACCATGTGTTCATTCTGGGTATTTCAACCAGAAAGCTGTGCTGAGGCCGTTTTGAATGTCTAGCTTTGAATGTCGGACATGAAACAAGTTTGGAGAAATCTGGTCCCACTGTGGGACACAAAGCAGTACCAAATAAGCTAGCACTTCCAATGGGAGTAGTGCAGCTGCCTTCCCACACTGCCCTATCAAGCAGGCTCTGCCTCTGCCAATGAAACTGCTCTTCTCCTGTGAACCCCTTCCCTGCTGTAAGACCCAGCTCAAGGTGCCTCTTGGATCACGTTGATCCCACCTTCATTCCCAGGTCCCCATCTCCTGTGTCTTGTTTATCTCTTTTGGAACAGATCAGGTACTTCTCTCCAAAAATTAAATCCATGTATGATTTTGGGAATATCTGATTTCAAGGACTGTTCCTGATGGAAAACACAGGCAAGATGATATCTGCTGTAGTTTCCTACTGCTGCATTGTCTTCCAGTAGTTTTTTCCGAATCAGTATCACAGAAGGGTTGAAGGTGGAAGGGACTTTGGGAGATCATCTGGTCTGTACTGCTCTGGTCTCTTAACCACCTTTACAGCCCTTCACTGGACTCTCTCCACTCTGCTCCTGTCTCTCTTCTACTGAGGAGCCCAGAACTGGGCACAGTACTCCAGGTGTGGCTTTATCAGTACTGTGTAGATGGGAACAATGGCAACACTCCTTCTAACAAATGCTGCCCATGCCTGGAGGTGAGATGTCTGTACTGTGGGACTGCTAGGATGGACCCTGTGAGATTTTTCTGGACAGTCAGGTCCTGGGCAAGTTTCAGAGACCTTGAAGAGGCCACTATGGACACTTGGCATGAAAAGTTTGGGTGTGGCATTTATCCCATGCCAACTAGCACTCTCTCACTCAATTTCCAGACATGTTTCAGGGGTTAACATGAGCAAGGAGCTGTTCAGGCGGGAAATTCAGACAGGTGCCTCTTTTGGACAGATGAAAGAGTCCATTATGTATATGGGTCATTCTACAACAACAAATGGTCTAAAGGACATTTATTTTACCACAATAGAGACACAACAAGATGAGCCACAGCAGTGTTTTCAGTGGCCCCAATCCTTAGGGACGTTAGTCTGCATTGCAAAATCCCTGTGAGAGGCAACATATTCATCTGACTTCCCAGCAGACCCATGGCACCAGCAAAGAGGCATGCATCTGGTCCAGAGACTGGCAGAGAAGGTGCAGCGTGGAGTATACCAGAGCTAGTAAGTGCTGCTTCTCCATTACTGCAGGCATGAATGCAATATTTCACCTCTGACCCACCCCACTCCTCTTCCACATAACATATTTGAAATGGGGTGTGGATATTACAGGAGTTTTAGCCATGCTGTATCAGCCTAGACCTATGCTGCCATCACCCCAGGGCACATTCCCAGGCAAGAGGAAGAACACCAAATTTACTCTGCTTTTTAGAAAGATGTTTCAGCCTACCTTGGGCCCCAGATTACCTTACGAGTTCTTTCTTCACTGAGTCCTGAGGAGTCTTGGGTTGCTACCACCATACCTCAAGTCCCTCTAAATAAAGGATAGAGCTAAACCTTAGAGATAAAGTTAAGGCAACATTTTTGAGTGATATCAAGAAAGAAAGCCTCTCTTTCTCTACTACAAGTCCAGACCATGCACTCCCTGCAGCTTGCAGACCAGCTGTACAAATGGTGCTTGCCATCCTTTCCACCTTACATCCCACAGAGGGTCTGGCCTGATACCTGAATCTACCAGGGGTTATATGGCCATACCTCTCCCTTTGTCTTGGAAACTCAGCACATGCTTGTTAGGAGACGCCCAGGCAATGCATGATCCAGCTGCTTCTTGCAGTGGGGTTTTCAAAATCTGCCAACACTGGCCCTATTTTTCTTCCCTGTAGCAGTACAAAGGTTTTCAAATCCATCATCTTTTTTCATTAATTAGTGCATAATGGTATTCAAACAGTATATCACAATTAGCTTCTCCCTTGAGACCCTTCTCTGCCACACACAGATTCAGAACATCTTTATGTTCTTCTAAAAGGCATTAATCTTTATGATCTGACATTTTGGCTTATTTTTCTCCCCTACCCCCACCCCAACAGAAACTTTCTTCTCATCATAGTCAGTTAGGCAAACCTACGGAGGGTTGCCAGAATGTAAACCTGAAATCCAGTAGCATTTCAAAACAGACCTGCTGCTACAGTTTGTCTAAATGTTTTCCCCTATTTGAGCCATCTTCTGTAGTACTTAGTGTTATGAGCCCATTTCTGCACAGAAATGTGAGCAGCTTACCATTGAGTAACGTAGTCTGATCTCTGCCAGTGGATGATTTATTTTTCTTTTATGGTTGGGATATGGAAAGGACGCTCTGGTTTTTGAAGAGTCTGTATGGTTTGCTTGAACCAAACTGCTGATGTTGTGTGTAGCCATCACATCCATCAGTAATGGAGTTTGGTGTTATCCTGGGAAGAGGAAGGTTAATTTTCCTAAGTCTAGCCACTAGGCTTAGGGGAAGAAGGAGAACTGTGATTTCAGGGAACTATTCCTATTTACACTGTACATGAAAAGATAAGCTGTCTCAAAACACACCATGCTTCTGCTGCTAAGTTTGGGGAGGTTTTTGGGGGGGCTGGATTCAATGGGGCTGGACCCTGGCTCTGCCTCTCATCACTGGATATTTGTTATGCATGTAATGTTCTTTGCTCTTGAAATTTATTTCAAGGTCAGAGAAACTTACCTTCTGTGTATATTGGGTTGAGGCATATTTTGTTAGCAAAATTTATAAGATGGCTTGTTTTAACAGTTGTTATAGTAGATTGATTGGGTAATATTTATTCGTGCTATAATTATCTTATTTCATAGTAGTGAATGTAAGGAGGCAGCTAGGCATGCTGAAACAAGAATAACAGAATTCAGGAGATTTGCAGCAGGAGGCAAGGTGTTGTACTGTATATACTGTTGTGTCGTGTTATTTATATCAAGTTAAACTTGTTTTTCCAGCTATTTGTGCAAATGACCAGCTAACCAATAAATTACATCATTTCCAGCACTGAATGGCACCATGACATGTTAACTAGGAATTTAAGCACCAGAAAATAATCTTGACTGACTTAAAAGTGCAACTATAAAAGCCCAATGCAAGCTAATTTTCTGAAGCAGGATAGGGAGGGGGATAGGTAGGAAACAGGCAGGAGGAGGAAAGGAGGGAGCAGGGAGAGACAGACAAAAAGAAAGCCCCATGCACAACCAGATTCACATACACCAGTTTTAAAATTCTAAGTCTAAAAATATATTCCCTGCAAACATTCACTTGCAGATTGATTGGTCTTTTCTCCGTTGGCTGAGTCAACTATGAGCACTTCTCATGTTTTCAGGTGTCGACGAACATCTGCTTAGAGGTGACCCACAAAGAGCTCATGCAAAATGAAATACGTGCAACTATATGTGGCAAATGCCACCAAATAGAACCATCTCTGTAAAATCAGAGATGCATTCCCCACCTTTATTTTAAACTTTTTGTATACAGGAGCAGGCCAATGCGGAAAGAACGACTAAGCAGTTAAAAACTTCTTAAACCTTTCACATAAGCAAATGATCTCACAAAGACACCATGGTCTGAGATAGTAAGACTAGGAATGACTGACAGCTGACAGGCACTTGGGCAAGGCTGAGCATTTCACCAGGCACATTGGCTCTCTAGGGCATCCAGCCTAGGTAGGGTGGAGAGTGCTGGGGCTTCCTGCAGCCCACTAATCCTGGGTTTCTTCACTTAGGGGCTCATCTTGACATGACCCTGGGTAGTGAGCCCTGCAGGACAAGCCCAAGAGAGGCAGACACTTCTTGTGTGGTGGTGCCCCTGTAGGTGGTCACAAGGCAATAGCCCATGAATGAAGCAGTGAGAAGTTGCCCTGGGTGAAGGAAAACTCTCTCCTCTCACCCCATAGCAGTCCCAGGACCATTTCCCAAAGCCTGTCACCAGGGTTTGCTCCCCAAACCAAGGCTCACTTCAAACCAAAGCTGGTGTAAGCTTTGGTTAATTTTAGCTTAGGAAATGAGAATCCTGCAGCTGTGCTGCCAGCTTGCCTGCCTGTGTTTTAGCCTCCCCTTCCTCTCAGTACATACACTCTAATAAATTTTGATTCCAGTTTCAAGTAAGATGAAGTGAGGGAATAGAAGATTGACCTGAATTTGTGACCCCAGTGAGGGAAGGGAGTGCCAAACTCAGCTGTTATCCTTGGCAGAGACTGCCCAGGCAGCCAGCACAGCCTTTCTGGCTGGCAAGTGAGCATGCAGGCAGGCTACAAATGAGAGATCAGCTCTCTGCTGGAGGGCTGTTACAACAGGGTCAGGGCATTTGTAGTCAAAGGATGCAAGTTTGTATGAGACAAACCACTACTGATAGAAAACCCCAAAGAGTATAAAATGGCACAATAGGAACTATTCTTGGTAGTTCAGTTTCCTTTTTATTTTTTTGCACAATCACTTACAAGAACAGAGATGGCAATAAAATACCTCCTGGGGAGCCCTGGACACCTGTCATAGCTGGAAATAGGGTCAGCACCTCCTTCACAGGCTGTGCAAATGAGCACCTTGCTTTCGGTCTTCCCCAATTTCTCATCCAGGCATCCAAGCAAAGAGCAACTGGATCTTCTCAACGTGCTGAAACATGGGATGCCTGGGAGAGTCTGCAGGCTGTGAGGATCCAAACTTGTAGCAGTTGGTTTCCCAAGAATCGCAGCATCTGTTCGTCTCTCATTGTCTTTCCTCTGAAATCTGCACATTCACATGCCACAACATCCTGGTGTGAGTAGATTTATAAGCTTCCTCTGTCCTCCTGCCTCTCAGACAGCAGGGTGCTCAGAGAAACCAGTGCCACACACGCTTTCATGTCAGACTTGCCACTTACCACACATGCTGCCATATCTGCAGGCAAGGATGGGGACTGCACTGTGCCAGGTCCTGCTCTTTCCCCCAAGGCTCCTTTCCCCCAAGGCTCCTTTCCCCCAAGGTCAGTGTAAGTGAGAGCACAAAAGCTGGCCCTTTATCAATGGAGTTTGGTGCTCTTTAATGGGATTAAAGTGCTGGTTGCTACAAAGGCTTTTTCTCCTGTCTCAATGACGTGTTACATCTTAACGTGTGTGGTCATATCTGCAGTCGATTTGTGCAGCTCTTTGTTCTTTGCATATGTTTTTATTGCCTGGGGGGCATGCAGCAAACAGCTAGCAAGCTTTTGTGGTGCCCAGTTCATTCAATTGTTTACACACTTAATACACTGCAGCCAAAATAAGAATCTGCAATATCAATTCATTGAAAGTAAAGCTGTATGACAATCATAGAGCACTTTCAGATTGGCAGGACATAAAGGATGCAACACTGCCAACAGTATAGCTGAGGTACATCTCATTTAAGTTTAGCAAACTATTGGCTTGCCAGCTAGATATTTAGCCCCCTTCTTGATAAAAACACGTGAGAAGTAGCACCTTCAAAAGGCAATTCATTCCCTCTCCCTTAGATATCTATTGAGGTTGAGAGGAAGCACCAAGTAGAGGTCCCTCTGTCATTTTCCTTCCCCATCAAGGATTGAGGGAGCCTCACACAAATGGTTTCTCAGTGCCCAGTGCATCATGCCAGGTATCATATTGCACAGGACTGTTCAGGATTCAGAAACCTCAGAGTTCTTCTTAGATAAGACCTCAAACCGCTGTTGGAGGATAGCATATTTGATCAATTATGACCTGAGGTGCCTGTGGACATTTCGCTAGAAGTAGTGTAGAAGTGAAATGCTCTCTTGCCTGCCAGCAGTGGATATATACTCTTCCCTAGTCACAGACGATGACTCAGCAAGCACCCTGACGAAGGTATTGGCCACTCACAGGGCACAAAATGTTTCCCAGCACTGGCACAGAACATTACTCTGGTCCAAGGAGCTTTCACAAATGTTTCCTGGTAAGTCGTATACAACTCAGTTTGAGTTAGCACATCCAAATATGGGGAAATATTCAGGGGGACATCATCAAGAAAACTAGGAGTCTGGAGCATTTGAAACACTCTATACCAGAATTGTCTGAAATGATTGAAGTTTCAAAACAGTCATAGAAATATATTTTTCATATAAATAGAATTTTTTATGAAATCTTGTTAATATTGTCAGCCATAAAATTCAGGGGGAACATTTATGTCTTACCACTGTTGAAAAGTGAACTAAAAATTCCTCTGCCTGAAAATGGCAATTCATTTGTGTACTGGCAGTTAGGAAAGTTCATCTCTTTATTTCAGTATTGAACTCTTTTGTGTTCTGACTCTTTTTTCTGCTTTCCTCTTCTTTTTAACTTCTCTCCAATTTTTCAAATTAAAAAAATAATTGGAAGATACTAATAAAAAAGTTATGGGATTAATTTTCTTCTTTCATACCTTTTTTTTAAATCATATCTTCCTTTTCTCCAAGTAGAAAAAAAAAGAAATGTGGTTAAATGATCATAAAAATATTATCTGTAATTCTAAATACCAAGAATGTGAAATTCTTTTGGGGGTTTTGTAAGAGATAACAATGCTCTGCCTGTGTCTGCCCTGTTCTGGGAGAACTGCACAGTGTGCTCCACGTTTCAGTGGTGTCCCATCCACTCAGAGACCTTCTCAGCAGTCCAGAAGAGAGGAGTCTGGTTGTGTGAAAGCAGTTCAGCACCTTCATGCCACCTGAAAACCCATGGGTGACCAGGCAAGGAGTCCTGGGGCAACCTTGCATGGGGCAGGGCTGCCTCTGCCTCCTCCCTGTTGGAACTGCCCAGCTTCTGGCTGTCTTGGCCATCCTCTGCTGCCGTGGCTAGAGTGCAAAGGTCAGCATTTCCATCCAAAGCCCTCTTACATGCACTCTGCTGTAACAGCATCCACTCCAGAAAGCATCCTCAGACCATACAATCTAAGACGTAATAATCAAATTGGAAACTTTCTGGCACTGCTTTTCTACACACTAAATCCTCGATAACAGATTAGCACACCAAAGCCTCTGAGCAAACATAATGACTCCTTCCCTGTGCTCCCTCCTCTCAGCAAACCTATGGCTTGAAAACCTATAAATGTGCTATTTCAGCTGTTTTAAGCAGCTTATCATGATTTTCTGAAAGTCTGGCCTCAAGACTCTGGATCCCCTTCATAATAACATTTAATGCTACCATTATGTAATTGTATCCATTTTGTCTGTGTGGTGGGAATATTATTAAACTGTAATTCATTTCACTGTCTTGATGCACTTGGACTTTTAAGTCCAAGTCTAGAATGTAAAAAGCTTTGGAAAAAATGGGGAGGGGAGGGGAAGGGATGGCAAGGGAAGGGAAGGCAAGGCATGGCAAGGCAAGGCAAGGCAATGGAAAAG
>JAWWLV010000001.1:53555702-53589693 GCA_035041135.1 Platyrinchus mystaceus
AGGGGAAGGGGAAGGGGAAGGGGAAGGGGAAGGGAAGGGGAAGGGGAAGGGGAAGGGGAAGGGGAAGGGGAAGGGGAAGGGGAAGGGGAAATCTAACCATCCAGCACCTTCCATTACCAGCCGGAATTTTTTCCATAGAGAAGAATTATCAGTTCTTTAATCACCCCTGTTCTTGTATTTCTTATTTTTTACCATATGTGCACAAAGCTCATAGGGCTCCTATTCATTTGTCAGAGCTTCATCCTTTCCTGATATGGGGACATTCTTCATTATCCTGATTTGCTGAGTCTTAACTTTTTTGCCAGAGAATTTTTGGAAATGCAATCATGTCAGAGATGGTACTTTTTTTACATCTGTTGCCCCCCTCCATATTAAGTGCTTGGCTTGTGGCCAGGCATCTTACAAGTAGCCATATTATTATTGAAACCACATGCTCATTAGTGAGGCTGGCACTGGCTCAACAACCACTGTCCGAGGCTAACATTTATATTCCATTACATCCCAGACAACAGGGCAGTGTAGCATACAGTTTATTCAGATGAACAAACAGTCTCAGCTGACAAAATCTGAATCTTAAGCTGTCAGAAATGCAATCCATTTTCTGTCTCTTTGTATGTGGACTCTGACAGTTCAGGGAGAGATCTGTTTGGAAAGAAAATACTGTACCACTAGCTTATCTTCTTGATTTTTAATTTCAAGGTTTGCAGGGACAGCAGGAGTTCCTGGGCCCTTCTCTAGTGGGTTTAACCACTTTATCCCTTGGGAGGTATGCAAGAGTATTTCACTTAATATACAGGAATGACTCATGATCATTGCTTTTAATTAGGAATGTCCTCTGGGATTTCTGGGAATGGTGTTGTCTTGGTTGTGGGAGGGAAAAGAGGACATGAGGGAGAAACAGACAGAATCAGACCAGTTCAGACAAACTTTTTCAAGAAACGCATTTCAAAGTGGGTAAGCTACCACTTTCTCCCATACATCCAAGCCATTTGCCATGCCCAGCATAATTAGTGGCACTGCTCTATATTTACTGTTTTCTTAGCACAAACCAAGGATTGATATTAACTACATCTTGCACTGAACCCCCTGCTTGTTTGTCTTTGATAACCATATAAACCAACACCCACTAACATCAGAAACCTCACAGGCTGGAAAATGGACCGGGATGTTCTCAGTGTTTCTTTTCTTGCTGGAAATAGCTGCAGATGGAGATTGGTTCCTGATTCTTCTGCTGTAGCAGGTATTACACCAACGGCTGTGTGCTTAAAGTCTCAGGTGCAATATAATATTTCTCAAAGACTTCGGGACTGACTTAGAGTACAGTGATTTCTCACAGCAGTAACCTTATTCCACTAAACTACTTTCATGCTGATGACCAGGACTTGCAGAAATACACAGGGCTGAGTCCAACAGTTTTTCAGGTGCATACAAAAAAGCAAGACCACCCACCCCCATCTGAACATGAGAGGAAAACTCCTTGGTTTTAAGTGTACCCATTCTTGCATGAAAGTACTGTGTCCTGTTCCCAGAAGCAGGGATAAAGTAGCATTTATCATAACTTAGAAGAGAAATACAGGCTTACACAACGAAAGGCCATTATAAATTACCGCAGTTCAGAGTTTCATAGAGGCAAGACAAATTTGCAAAGACAGACTACAAGAAGATAGCAAATACACTCTTTTCTATGAGGAAGGGAAGGGTTAAGCCTGACAAATGACATACTAAATTTAGAGTAATTTTTGCATGTGGTTGCATGTCTAGTTGGAACTAGTCTGCCAAAACTCATTTTACTTATGACCCTTTACAGCTAGCAGAGAAAGAGGTCCATTGTTTTCTTTGTATTAGTGAGATTAAAAACACAGGCCCCCCAACTGAAAAGGCAAGCACTGGAAGCACTGTCTGAGGCAAAAAGAAGCATTTTTAATTCTTAATAAACCACATAGAGACACACATCTATATGTGTGCATCCAACACATGCAAGCATGTGTATTTCCTAGGGGGCTGGATCTCATTCTATAAGCATCTACGTGCCATGTGGGTGAAAACAAAATCAGAGAAAGAGTGATGCTGGTCACCCTTACTTCAAACGCTGCAGCATCTGAGTCTTCCCCTCATAGCCCTCAGAAGGTGCCTTGTACAGAGAATCTGTTACTGCATCTCAACCAGATACGACTGGGGAGGGATGCAGATGTGCCACCGCCCTTCTGGCTCAGGTAAAAGGCAGCAAAGCACATGTGTTTGGAACAGCTGTTTTCCCTCTATGAAGCAGAAGCACATTGTATGGAGTGAGACAATTCTATGGGTGCAGCCAGACAGCTAAGAGGCAAACTTCCACCCACTTCAGCTTCGGCAAGAGTCTGATGAGGATGGGATTGGTTGGATGAAGATGTCTATGTTTGACCTAGTTACCACAGGGCTCATTTGGCATTGGGGCAGAGGGGAGAAACTGATGCTTTTGGAAACATTTCATCTTATTTTAACACAGAACATCTTAACTAGGTCTCCATGGGCTCTTGGGAGAGCTAGATGACTAACACAGGTGTGGATACTTCTACTCTTGACATCAGCAGCTAGCTAGGATGAATCTTGCCCTGGATAATTCAGTGCTCCTTATACTTCTTTGAAACAGGTAGTCTTTGCCCCCTGACTGCTCCTAATGAGGAGCTGGCCTTGACCCTCCCAAATCTTGCTCTGACTGGCAAAACTACTAGAGGAGCTCCCCCAGGGGACAACTAGCTAGAAAAGGGGTTGGTCTCTCATGAAAAAGAGCAAAACAGCTGCACAGCTTTTCCTTGGGGAGCACAGTGGCTGAGCAGCAGTACTGTAATAACTGTCTCTACCTACATAGCTCTTCAGTTCTCTGTCAATGGTAGAAGTCTCATTTCTCTCAGGTTCAGAATATTTGTCTTCTGGCTGCAAAAGGTACACAGTTAGACAAAGTACTTGGTTCTCCTTTGAGGTCTTGAGAAAACTCAGTGACATTGAATGCGTCTTTCCCAGACATTTAATTCTCCTGTACACAAAATGCTCTCACAGAAACAAGGTAAAGCTGATAGAAAAAAATAACATTTTGCATCATAGCAGCTGAAGAGGTTGGGAAAAAACAGATGAAATGCAGGAGCTGTTCATTACTTCATAAAGGAAGGCAGCAAACTTCACAACTAAATCTGGAACGTGAACAATTGCTCTGGATTTGGCTATTTTAATCAGTGAGGTGGTTTTAGAGAGAAGATGGTTTCCACCAGTTGCACAAAAAGTTGTGCTACTGAGAAGAAAGGTCCCTTTGAGACAGACAGTCAAAGAGAGAGAGGTAATTATCACCAATATAACACCAAAGGGTTAGTTGGAAGGAACTGGAAAATTACAATGTGCACAAACCAACTTCTCAAGTACTTTAGGCAGAATTTAGCCACCCATGTCCAAATATGTGATCCACAAAGGATTTGCTTAATCCTTTAGATGTCTGAGAGTCTGTAAGTGCTTAAGTTTGGACAGGAAAGCTTAGTTTGGCGTCAACATTTCTGCTACAAAGCATGCCCAGTGGAACCATGATACTGGCTGAGCCAAATACTTTTTCTCCATCTCTGCCAAAGACTGTGAGATTCATGGCTTGTTTCTCAGTTCAAGGAGGCTGGATCCAGTAAACATATTCACAGCACACCTAAAGTTTCTTGATAGTCATGGAAGCTTGAGATGCTTTTGTTAACAGGGGTGATGATGAGAGTCTTATATATTTAACAGCTCAGCAGTTACCTTGTGATTTCCTCAAAGAACAAGGAAGAGGTAAGTTCCCTTGTCTTAGGGTACTCAGACTCCATATCACCCAGTTCCATGAAGGTATCCTAGCCACCCATCTGTGGACTGCATCAATTGCTTGTTTCCCTGGGAGTCAGGTGAGGCAGCTCCCACATCTCCTGATGAAGGTAAGCCCCCTGTGCCAACAGGAAAATGAGAATTCATGAGGCCAGGGAAAGGACAGGACAGGCTCTGCAGTCTTCTGCTCTTGACACTTGCCCCAAAATGGAGACTACTAAACTCCAGTTCTTAAAAGATGTAGTTCAGCTCAGCCAAACCAGCAGGACTTCTCAGTGTACACAGCTAAATGTTGTAGGACCGTAAGAGCTTTTTTGGCTCAAATTTTGGCACCTGGTGACAGTTTAAATCATACATTAGACATCTACATCCTTCTTTGGATTTTGGCCTAGGGCACTATAGTTATTTATCCATGTCAGGGGCACCTATGGACCAAGAGGTCTTGGGACCTATGGACATTCCTGCTGACAAGGACCTACCAAGCAGTTAGGTTCTGTCCCTGATGCCTCATTATTCTGTCTTTCCCTTATGCCAAGCTCAACAGCCTAACAAAGTCTAACAGTTGTCAATGTTTTCAAAAGGTGCTGATGACTGCACTCCTGAAAGCAGTGCCACAGAGACAAGGCCACTGACACCTTTCCCTCATCTCCACCCTTCTGAGACACCTTCCTTTCACTTCAGATTGTTGCCAGTGCATGATCAGGGACACCAAATAGTTTCCAAATACATCAAAACTAAGTTCAGAAAGCAAAAGAAACATTTAACTTGTCTACCACCAAGTATATAGTAGCTGGGGGGGGGGGGGGATGTTCTATTTATTCATAGTTAAGATCCCACAGGTGCTTCCCCTACAACTAAATTTCAGTACCTCTTTAATGTCCTCTATTTTCCTGATCTCAGTGATACCCGAGAATAATGACTTTCATAAGTTTAATTTGCTGTCTCGGTTTCACTGAGTGTCCCCCTGGGATTTTTTTTTTTTTTTTTTTTTTTTTTTTTTTTTTTTTTAAGGGAAATAGTAAGAAAGAGCATCTGATTTATCTTCCCAGGTCTATTCACTGTCTTGGATAGGTCTACCATATACTTTTTCATTTCCTCTCTAAATGATCCCACCTTTTTCAGACTCTATTCATATGGAAGTCATTCCATGCCTCCAAGCCTCCAATCTTTTTTTTTATTTTCTATCTCCCTATCTCGTTTTACTGTTTTCTCTCCAGGGCAGGGAGACCAGTAGCAAGCCTGCCATTCCAGGCAGCTGGAGGAGTACCATTTATGCCATGACACAGTGGGATATGGCAGTCTCAGAATGTGAATTCCATTTTGCATTTGAGCCTCCGTTGTGTACAACAGGTTGAATGTGTCTAACCCCGAGCCAGGATGTGGAAACATGCTTCAGTACTGACAAGGCTGTCAAGCAAAGGTATTAGACACTACCCAAGAAAGCCATTTCATAGGAGTCTGGACCCAACAACTGCAATTGGCTTTGAACTGTTGGCCCAAACCCAAAGGAAAAATAGATTTTAAACAGAAGGTGCTGGCATGCCTGGTGGATCTACTGCTTCACAGTCTCTGCATATGGCAAAAGGGAAGATATTTTGCTTAGTTGGAGATATTGCTCTCAGCAGAGCCAGCAGCCTGTTGCCACATGATGAATTACTGGTAGAAAAAAACCCTCCTGTTCTAACTGATGGACAAATCTCATACTCTCAAAAAGGGTAAGGTTGTGTGGAGAGAAAGGTGGAGTGTCCAGACATTTGTCATGAGGTAAAGTTTTATGGTGACTTTGAAAAAAAAAAAGAAGTGGGAAATACCATATAGCAAAGAAGAATCATCAGACTAGCTAGAAATAGTAAGGGGATTAGAGTAACTGTGATTTAAGCAAAAAAATTGATCTGGTATGGGTCTGATGGACACAGCTTTGCATGGTGGAATCCATTACATTTTACATTGTAGCTTTTACTCATACCACTTTTCTCTCTGTTGTTTTGATTTGTTGCTGTTATTTGTTCTTTTAATCACCGCTGCTGCACACAAATCTGTCTTTGTAGGAACCAAGCCTCTCCCAGTCAGTTATAGCATTGTATCTTGCTTTTCCAACACGGTCCCTGTGGGAGAGCATGGGCTGGCCCTGCTCACATGATGTTTCTATCCAGCTACATGCTGCCCTTTCACAGAGGAGTCACTGTTTGGAGAGTACTGCCCCACCAGATGTGTCAGCATCCTGCATGTGGAGGCTTGGCTGGTATTTGCAGCCTCCCCTGCAGCCATCCCATCTCAGTTCCCCAGGGCATTGAAGGCACCCATCCAGCTTCACACCTGCAGAGTGCAGCACAGACAGCTAGGGTACTGTCACAGCAAGAGAGCCAGGGAAGCACAGATTGTAAATGGAAAAGGGTTCTTACCTGCAGAAAGTGGAGGCTTCCACCCACTGAAGGCCTGCTGAAGCTTGGTGGAGCATCACAGAGTGCTGGGGAAAGAGATGGCATATAAGGGCTCTCATCTGGACACCTAAGGATTACCTCAGATGATTCAACCCAGGAAAATATTTTCATGCCTCTCTAGATTTTTCTATACTTAATCCAGAGCCTTTTATTCATCTTGTTGCCTTTTCACATGGTGAAGAAGATCCTCTGAAGACTCCATAATGTTCCAAACCTGTAAGACCCACCCTACCTCCATCTTTACCTTGTCCTGTCACATCACCTGCAACCTCAATAGTCAACCAAGTGCATGACAAAGAACAACAAAATTGTTCTTTCAGCTAGAAACTTATGGAACAGCAGGAGAAGGTGTCACCTCAAGGCTTCATAAAAGAAGAATCAAACACAGAAGTGAAAGAGGGAGTGCTCTGGACACTAGAAAAGGTGAAAGCTTTGAGGCTTGAATAGAGGAGTAAAAGTGAAAGCAGGAATTGCTTTCCAAATAGCAGGGGCAAATGGGAAGAGCAGGGGAAATGGTAATGGATGCCTTATTCCCTGCAGTGGGAAGCTGTTCTTGGCTTTTGGGAGTAGGTTGTGACATGCTCTACACACAGAGTAAATAAATTTTTCTTTTCCCTTCACCACAAGTTATTTTCTTTCTCTGTAGTGGGGCTGAATAATTGTTTCTAAAACACCCATACTAGTGAATGACTTTGACTAGCCAGGGCTTTTCTACTATTTATAATTAAGCCAACAAATTGATCAGTAAATCCTCCCTATTACACACTAAGAACTGGAGACTCCTTTCAAATCACTGAGTTTACCAAATTTAAGCAAGTGAAGAACAACAATAAAAAGCAGGGATAATGAATGTGCACTTACTTGGAAAATTCTCATTGGACTGTAATTATTTGTCATTTTATAGTTTATAGAAAAGGTAAAGCTTCCATTATGCAAGTCAAAAATATGCAGTTTGTCTGTTCTTTCATATTTGGTGACACACAGAGTGAAACTAGCTTTTCTCTTGTTCTGTCTTGTGCCAGGCAGTGTAAAGGATAGAGGATCCTGCATCCTCCAGTATGGTTTACCTTACACATCAGGGCTGGGAAAGTCCAGGGTAAAAGTTCCTATGTCTGAAGGAAACACCAGGACAAAAAATGAGATGATGCTTTTCTGGTCATGCCATTAATGGGCTCATCTTCCCGAACAGACAAAAATCACTGGACTAGAACCATGAAAACACTAGGGAGAAGAGGGGATGGTGAAATTTATGGTGATTAACAGTCACCTCAGGTGTCTCACTTCAAAATTCAGACCTGTGAAATCCCACTGAGCTTTTGGACAGCTCTATGGGCAGTTTATAGCTACGTTTTTCTATAAGTACTTGCTTCTCCAGGCATGTTGGACAAATCCACTGTGGGTGGAAGGAGCAGTAATTGTAACTGTACCACTGCTTCCTTTGTGTCCAAGCTCAGTGGGAAGAATATTTATCATGTTTATAAAAAACAGTGTTCAGAGTACTTTTCTAAGGGAATTTAAGTCTCCTTGAAGGGAATTCAGAACCTTGATCTGTGACTTGGCGAGGGGGCAATGAGGTTTTTTCTCCTAATCCCTACAATTCAGCTAATACATCCTGAGAGATACGGGGATAGTGCAGGAAGCAAAATTGGTGGGTTTGCTTCTTTCATATGTCACATGCTTTGGATAGGAGGTGGAATAGGGAATAACACCCTCTTTTTCAAATTATTCACCTGCTTTTTTCTCAAGAAAGGATTTGAGAGCTAGTCCCAAATCAATTATTCAAATTCCAGTCTATCGCATCATCACAAGAAAGGCAGCAGACATTTCTTCTCCATTTACAGTCTGATTTGCTAACCTGGGGACTGCAGGACTCATGTTACATCCACAGGATCAGCTTGGCAGAAGAAATAAGCCCTGTGCCCTCAGTACAACCACCTTCACTGCAAGACACTCAAACCTGCTCCATCACAGCAGGAGCTTGCACCAGGGTTTCTCACATCCCTAATAACCAGGGAGCTAGTGGGTGTCTCTTATTTCCCTCTGACTCCCCAAGATGCTAACTTGTCTTGGTTACAGCCAAGAGAGGGTTAATTTTTTGCAGTAGCCAGGACAGGGCATGGCTAGGACTGGAGGTTGTTCTATACCACCTCCTGTCATTGTCAGGAGTGGAGGAAGGGAGTCTCTTCCTAGCAGAAGGGGTCCCTTCTGGTTGAGCAAGAGTGGCAGAGGGAGAGGTAGAGTAACACCGTTTCTAAGCAATCACCTATCAATTGTTTGCCTATCTTGTACACGTTGTTATTAATGTTGCTGGCACTGTTTGCTTTCTTATCTCATTGCTGTTTCCAATAAATTGTTCTTATTTCAACTCATGATTTTTATCTTTTGCATTGCATTCCAGTTCTCCTCTCCAGTCCATCACTGCGAAAGGCAACAGAGCAAGCGAGCAGCACTTGGTTTGGAGTGTCACAGTGGGAGCACTACATTGTACAGTACTATTCTTAAACCACGACACAGTTGTATCCCAAAACAGGAAGGCTGGAGATGACCAATGGCCACCCCCAAACTGCTGTAGAGAAGGGCAATGAGTTCCTGCCCTGGCTATTCTCCAGCTGATATACAGCGATGGAATTTGTCATAAACCTAAAGTCAGTAGTGCCTGGCTCTCAGTTACATTAAAGTTACCTTATAACCCTAGCAGCGCAAAGAGGTTCAAGGTGTAATTTATAAGCTAGCTGAAGGTGTTTAGACTGTCCTTCATGTAAATGGGAATCAGAATGGTAGGCTTGTGTAAGAAAACACCCACACTTATCTGAAGGAACAACTACTAGCCAAGAATTCACAAGCAATAATTTTCCTTTAGTAGAAGTGAAATAGCTCATACTCATCAGACTAGACAATCCTCATCAGGGGGCAAGAGCCATAACCAGCTAGTCTGTAGTAGAGATTTCTTACAATTTCCAATTGCTGGTGAAAAACTCGTACAGAGTTGCCAGACAACATTTATCAGTACATACAATGAAAAAATATTCCTTCTACAAAGAAAAAAAATTTGGCACATATTTTTCTATTAATCCTGATGAGAAGGGTGAGGAGAAAGTATTTTTCTTCCCTACTGTCTCTATCACACACAAAGGAGTATAAACCTGTTTGATCCAAGAACACTTTGCTTCAACAGTTACCTATTGAGCTAGTAAAGACAATAACAGCATTAAATGTAGTATTTGAGATTTGAGATGAATAGGTTATTTTATATTTTGAAAGCTAAGCAACATAGCTTTACCATGTACAGAACAGACCAGAACTTGGCCACAGTCAGTGCCTTGAGGAATAGACTCCTTCTGGCAATCCTATTCAATAGTGCAAGAAACACTCAACCATCCTAACTGAAAACGGTTTTTCCAGAAAGGTATTACTGGGGAGGGACAAACAAAGCCTTTCCAAGCCCATCTTTACCCTGAAGAATTCTTCCACATTGCTCTGCCCACTGAAATACTCAATTTAAAAAAAAAAAAAAGCCTCCTATTGACTAATTTAGAAACTATCAGACAGGCTTGGGATGTTCCTGTTTAACAAAACTATTGCCTTAAGAAACAAGCTCTGTTGTTATTTTAAGTTCTGGCAGATGCAGCAAACATATTTGGATCCAAACCACATTATGTTATGTGTGTGCCTTACTGTGGATCAAATGTATTAGTGTTTTCATAATGTGTTTTACACGTGAAGCAATGATAACAATGATAACCTTTTTGCGCATACTATCATGAATCTGCAGGTCAACATATGTACGGAAATGAGAAAATATCTACATCTGTACTTAAGAATAGGTTTGTCATTCTTTCATATCAATTGTAGAACTACAATGATATTAATTAGGAGCAGAATAATGCCAAAATTGCAACATAGGCTTGTCATTTTTGCATAAGGTCCTGTCCTGAAAATATTCATTCAGTATGGAGAGAAATTTGGCCTGACCTGAGCTTGCAAATCCTCTTGCTTTTGCTTTCTGTGAGTACTTGAACATGATACTTTTGTAGCAAGAAATGTTCACCAAAAATCACCTACAATTAATAATGCAGATTATTTGTGCAAAATCAGGTTGAGACTTGTAATGGAGAGAAATTGCATTGGAAAAGAGATTCTGAATGTTGAACATACTCGTTTAGGGAGCATTCTTTCCATGAAGCCAAAAGAGCTTGAGTTTCAAGTATCAATATACTCTAGACCAACTGATTCCAAACAAGCAATTATTCATAGAAATCATCTGATAAATCACGCCAAATAAATTTCAATAATGAACAAATGAACAAAAACTGTGGTCAGATGATGGAAACCTTGTGAACAGAGGAAAGAAGGTGAAATTTATTGAGTTACTTATTTATTAGGAACTATTTGCCCAGATTTGCCTGCTACCATATAGTAACAGAAGAGATGTAGCAAGCATTTGTGGACCAAATGAAACAAGTAGACAGAGCCCTTGTCATGTTCTTCTGCCACAAAGCCCATTCGGTCAGAACAGCTATGGTAGGAATACAGCTGCTTTTGCACTCCCAGTGCAGAGCAATGTACAGCATGAAGGAAACTACATCTTTTAAGCCAGTTATTACAGAATAGCTCAGCTGATTAAGCAGAGTCCTGACAGATTTAAAGTGACATAAAGAAGATCAAGATTTGATCATTAGTGGAATTTAAGCAATTTCTACCCAAGTAATTGTTACTCAAGAAAAGAATTAGATTTTGTTGTGAATCCATATGAAACCCAGTTACTTTTGATTGAGTGACTAACAGGGAATATATATGCTCTCTCTGGAGCTCATATTCAGTTCTTCAAAAGGCTCAACATTTCTCACGTTTACTTTCAGTATATGGTACCTCTTTCCTTCATCTAAGATTCTTGGCTCTGTACAAGTACCTGTGCATAAGGAAGGGAGATTGTATCACTGTTGACAATAAAACTGCAATGCAAAAATACAGCAAGCACTTTGGCTTATGACTGCAAATAAAACATTTTACTTCAACACACTGAGAATAGATTTATTTTCATTTGCTTCTTTATGAAATGGCTCCCTATACCTCTGCATACCTTTGCACACACATGCAGGCAGAATAGAAAAGAAATCATGCTGGTTTTTGGTTGCCCCCAGAACTGCCAGAGTTAATGTATGGTGCAAGAAGAGTTTTCAAATGGAATTTTAACCTTTTCCTCCAACACAGATTCATGGATTTGATTCCTGTCATCACTGAAGCCAACAACAAAACTATTGTTTATTTCAGTGGGAAAAGGATCAGGTCCCTTATTTGCAATTTTGGCTTTTTGCAAAATAATGTATTTTTTTATTAAAAAGAAATAAATCCCTATCTGTATTTAATCACACAACTAGCATGAAAATGAACTCAATGAATAAAAATGTCAGGAGTGGGAAACTATAGGGTTCTCTCTTAGCCAAGTTTTCTGTCTAAAATTAGCCTGCTTTTCTGGATTTACTGCTGTCATTAAGTGAATGTCCTTTTGACAATAAAGCAGTGCTTCTTGGATTTAGACAGTGTTGTGAAGAATATGATAAAGTGCTCTGTGATGTATGACTTTGATTGACTCGGGGGACCTTACTGTTTCGATGCTGTGGTCTGTTCTTTGTTTGCTAGATGAAGACTTTCTGTTCATTTAATACTCAGTTCAGGACCAGAACTTGGAGAAGGATGTGTGTAAAAGATGTAGAGTACCTTGTTTCTGCCATGCTAACATGATGAATTATAGTGTATTAAGAAAGTGTTGACACATGTGGGAATAGGCTCTTGACAGTCTTGTCAGTAATTAAGGCACATTGTATGTAAAGTCACTAAAAAAGTTGGAGGCTTATTTTTTGTTATAGGGATGTTTTGCCAAGTGGTGTTATTCATAGTCTTGATGGAAAATACTTGTATCTTCAAAATTGTTGTGGTTCACACAATAATGAAGGCAACAGACAGAGATTCGTTAGTATGAATTTTTTTAATGTTTCCAATAGCTGGATAGGTAATCATTTTCCTGCTGGAGAGGAAAAAATGTTCTAAGACCAGTGAGTGCCTCTCTGATAAATCACCTGAGCATTACCAAAATGGCCACAGGGCTTGAGGAGCTGCTATTTAAGCATAAGGGATTCTGCATCCTCTGCACAAGCATCCTGAGCCTGCCCCTGAGACCTTCCCTTTACCTGCACCTCCTCACACTCATGGCCAGGGCCAGGAATTCCCAACCTTCGGCTCCCCACCAGAATGCCAAAGGGAGTCTTTATGCCTGGAGGAGGGAACAGATGAGTGCCTTACAGGAAGCTACAGCTGCCCTCCCTGGTCCCCCTGTGGATCACAGGGGCTCAGACACAGCCTCAGAGTGCTGTCCTCATGCCCGCCGCAAGATGTCCCCTCCTAGCCCTGGGATACTGCCTGTCCATTTCCACAGATCCCATGCAGCTCTGAGGCCCTCATTTCCTCCAAGCCTTATGCTGGTAACATAAACATATTAATCCATCAAACACCTTGTGCAGGGCATGGCTCGAGCTACCCACATGATGTGTTATATCATCCTGCTACCCCATGCTTGCTCTGCAGAAATTTGTCCACTTCTCCATGTTCCAGCTGGATAAACCTATCCCTTTCTTACAACTTAAGCATTTAAGCACTACTGCTGCTGACATGAGGCTCTCATGTGCCCCCAAAAATATTTAAATCTCTCTTTGGCTTTGTTCCTTTCATCATGAAAGGTGTGCATGTGCCCATCATTTTGAGGGGCAGGGCTTGGCAGGGGAATTAGCATAGTACCAGTTTCCTTAGCTTCCCCCAGGGAGCCTGCTGAGTTCATTGTAGTGCAGATTGGCCCTATCCTCCCTTTTTGTTTTATGATATTTTGTTTCCTTTCCTTCTGAATTATTTTCTTGAAGACTGAAAAGCAATCATGAGACTTTTCAGCCAACTCCCTGCTAAATCCTAAGATATGGCCTATTTAGATAGTTTTTTAATGTGTAATGCATGCATTTAGCAGAAAGATTTTACTCAGGGAGTTGGCATTTAGTGTTTAGTAAATGCTGAAAAAATTGGTCTGCAGAGAGAATTTAGTACTTGATTCAAAATTGCAATACACCACTGAAGGACAGACATTTAGAGTGACTGAAGAGAGCTCATAGGCTGGCAGTTACTGAAGCATTTAGTATGAATTAAATGTGACATTTCTCAGCAAGACTGTATACAAGTGTGGCTGCTGAATACATACCATACTTACCAAGTCAAATGGCACCAATATCAGTTCCAAAAAGCTCACAGAAACAGACCATTGGGAATGTTGTAGGGCTGTGCCCATGCTAGCACCACTTGACTCCCTGTAAAATGTGGCATTGCAGGATTCAGAGCCATCCTTGGATACCTTCGTTTATAAAGCAAGTGACAGTTTCACAGACAGCACAACTAAGCACCAAATCTCTCAGAAGAGGAAAGTAAACTGAAAGTTATTTCATAGGAGCTTTTCAGTCCTTCTTTCTTTTCTACTTTCTGGTACATTTTTCAATATCAGAACTTTCCCCAGACTTCCCTACAGTCCTATGCTTAAGCATGAATCCCATTGCCTATTCATTTATCCAAAATATTTAGTTCAATGAATTGTATTGTTTATACCGTCAAGTTCTTTTATATTTCTGCTTCGGCCATCATAGCCTCCACAGAGTATACCAGCCAAATATATAAACTTTACATATGTTTCTACTAGAGTAACTGGACTCACAATTAAGTCCAATTAGTCTTTACTCTCAAGAATTTAATCACATTGATCATGCACATTCAGTAAATCAGAGTTGTATTTCTCTCCTTTACTTTCCTGCCTCGCTTGAGATTTGCTTTGACATTCAGCTCCTGGGGACTGTATGAACCTTTCAGTTCTTTAAGGAAATAATAAGGCGAAAAAGATGGAGAATAAAACAAAATCTCAAATGGTGTAACAGAGGTAGGTGGGGAACAATACCACTGCATCTCAGTACCAGATCCAAGAGGTACCCATTAAATCATGAGGCAAATGAAGATGTAGTTTTTCATGTAGTACAGGCCAAATCCCATAACAGATTGCAAAAGAGGTTTGTGGAAGGCAAAAGTATAAAAGTGGTCAAAAAGAGATTACCTGGATTAGTGGAGAATAGGTCATTAGTGGCTATAAAAATGATGGCTTAGCTGCAACCTGAGACAGACTGCAGGAAGGACAGCAGGGGAAAGCATCCCTCCAGCCTGCCCTGCTCTCTGCTCTTCCAACTCAGCCACTGTTTGCTCCTGTTAAAAAAACTATTATGTCACGGCGATTTTTGGTCTGACCAAACTAATCTGGTAGTCCAAAATCTCCTCTCTTTTCAGTATGAAGGTGTTTTTTGGGTGGGTCATTGCACAAAGATGCTAAAATTTTTTTTAAAATAAATATAAATATAATATAGACTATTGTGCTGTGGAAAGTCTGAAGATGTGCTCTCATCTACAACTCTAGAGTCCTTTTTGATCCTATTTAACAAGACATAGAAGACATTTAAAAGGTTCCAAATGCTGCAATGAAAATGATTCAAAGGATTAATAGTGTGGGAGGGAATTTCTACAGGAGATAGAAGTAAAAAAATAATAAATAGGACCATTTATTTTACAATGGACAAAGGAAAACACATGTTAGAAATATATAAAAAGTGAAGTGTGTGTAGAAGTCCAAGAGTATGTTTCTATCTTCTAGATTAAAACAAAATGCACTCAATATGAAGAAAAATGCAACAAGTGAAAGAAGACAGATTTGTTTGCAATTCCTAAATACCCCTGAAGACTACAGCTACCACGTATTTTTTAAATAAATATATCCATATCACAGAGATTTAACTGTTTTCTTAGGAAAGAACTTTTTCTGTTCTGCTTACTCTTAAAGAGTTTCAGCCCTGTTTTCACTTGATTTAAAAAAAAATAGTGCCATTGACATTTTTTATTTTTCAAAATGAATTTCAAAATGCAGTTTCAAGCCAAAAATTTTTAACAGTCAAAATGAAAGTTAAGGAAGAATCTTATTTCCTATCAGCTGGCATTGGTTTTCATATGGGTTTTTGTCCAGTACTGAGCTGTTTCATTTTTTATGGGAAAATAGATTTTTCTCAAAATGGGCTAAACGTAAAAACAACACTGCCACAATTTAACTTTCAAAAACTCATTTTTAATTTATTTTCACAAAAATTAAAATAATAGAAAAAGAATGATTCATGAGGGAAATTTTTGTGACAAGCAATTTATATTTTGGAAATAACCATCAAAGTAAACACTTTAAATTAACTTTAGTTCAGAATTTTCAGGAAAAGATTCGAGGCAGAAGGAATAGTAGGACCATGCACACTGAGAAGTGGTTATGCAGAAGGTAGGAACTGCAAACGGATGTGTCTCTGTTTATCAGCCATCCATTAATTGCTGGTTTAATGTGATCATAAAGAATAAGCAGATATAAGCAGACTAAGAACAGAGTATGAAGTTGTAAAGTAACCTCCAAAGAAGTGTTGCAGCTGCTGTCAATGATTCTGGAATAGTGTAGATGAACTATTAATAAAATACAGCTTAGTGTTTCCTACATTTTTACAAGTATTTATGCTTCGTTTAGGGGTTTAACTAGTAAACCCCTAAAGAAGTGAATAAGCAGTGTCCAATCAACAAAGAAATGCTCATGGATCATCTTCTGGTGCTCACACTTGGACTTTATTGGGTCAAAACTTCAACTGAAGGTAGGAAAAGTTTTGCCTGAGTAAAATCTGAGCAAGGACTTCCAGGTCTGTCCCAATGGGACTGCTCTCAGGAGTAAGGGTTGAATTGTTATACCACAAAATACCAGCTGTAGTTACGTTAACCTGGATAAGGTTTCAAGGGATATCCAATCTCCATGCCTCAATGTAAAGCTAATCACCAGCTGGACTAAAGAACAAATTTCCCCTCTGGTATAATATCACACAATTATATGCATTATGAGGGTTTAAAATCTGGCATTGGCTGTGCTATTGTTGGAACTAGGATAACCACTCCAGTTCCAGCAAGAGGCCATTCATCTGCACTAATTTGTAGGTTAGGGAAGGTTTTAAAATAGGAAGTCTTTTCTTATGCAAATAGGGACATGGTAAGAAACCAAAGGGCTGCAGGCAGCAATCTGAAGCATCACCAGATTACAAAGGAGGAGCGTCAACATGCCCACGCACCAGGGCAACCTTCAAAACCAGGCTTTCATGGCACTACAATGTAATAAAAGCCCTAAGTCTGGGTCTCTACAGAGGGATGAGTTTAACCTAGACTTTGTATCCAGCTTTTCAAATATTGCTAGCAACCCTCCAGTCCAGGGAACTGTGAAGAAGGAATAAAACCAGAGAAATTAATCCTAATAAATTATTCTCCCGAACAAGGTTTTTCCTTTCATTGCTTTCCCTGGATTCATACATGACTGTATTTGAAGTATTCAGCAAACTCTTTGTGCAAACAGTGGGCACTTTCACTTTTGATCCATGACTGTGGGTTGTTTCAGGGCTGTGCATTGGATATGTAAGCCACATGGCATCAATTTGTTTTCTAAGAGCTGACTTTAGCCTAAGGCTGCCCTGGAGAGAAAACATTTCCTCTCTGTCATATTGCTTAAAGCTATATCTCTTCTTGAAATTAGAGAGTCTCTCTCTTTACTGACCAGGGACCTGGCTCCTTCTACTCCTTTCAATTTTGAATTTTCCAGTGGAAGAGTCATTCCCCTGTACAAATCTTGCATATAATGACTGCTATATATGAGCTTCCAGCACTCAGTTGTGTGATGCACAATGCCTTGAACCCTCTCGGTACCTAGGACAATCACTTTCCTACATCACTTTAGGAACACCCTGCAGGACTGATATGAAGGGGCAGGATAGAATCATAGAATCATAGTCATTTAGTTTGGAAACAACCTCTATGATCATCGAGTCCAGCAATTAGCCCAGCACTGTCGAGTCCAACAGTATCTGTGTCCCTAAGTTCCATGACTACATGATAATGAACACAAACTCCTGTCCTTCCAGCCTGAGCCTTTACCAGCACATGCCTTCTATACACACAACCAAGATCAGTAGGGTTTTCCATAGAAAATACTAATGTACATATTTTCCAAAGGTTCTTAAAAGGAGGTGAATACAGGTCTCAAAGAAGCCCGTACAAGCGGAAGATGCTTAATACTTTGTAGTCCCTTAGGCAATGACTCCAAAACTGGTTTCCAACACACACCTCCCACATAGAGTCCACACTGGTGGCCGCCAGACACATCCTCTGCTGACAAATACCAACATGAGGTACCTTGAACTCTGTTTTCTCTGTACCTGCTGTCTCAAAGCAGCCTTTGAACTGAAATCACCATATAGTTTTGCAGCTGTGCTGGTCGGCCACATGCTCTGAGTTGGCACTGCAAGCCTGGGCACGATCACAGTTATCACTTCTTGTCGAAGAGGCATTGAGAGAAACTGAGTCCACAGAACCACAAGCACAGACACTGCAGTTCCTGGTTTAGTAAGTATTTACTCATGGATCCACCTCTTTTGTTGGAGAGTTGAAAACAAAACCCCAGCTTCATGTCATTTGAGTGCAAAACATTAACACAGACATTATTTAATAATTTAAAAATTGTCAGCAGTCTAGATTTGTCATAGGAAATTTGGGTATTTCATGTAGGTAAGTAGGAAGATGATGTCAAACTCCCTGTAAGAACAGCAGACTGAACTCCAGACACAATTTCACATCCTCCTCATGGTTGTGATTTGCAGGGGAGTATCAATCTGCAGGACTGCAGCACAATAGTCACACTTCCAGCTCCAGCTATTTCTACTCTTTAAAACTGGGAATTCTTTCTGTTCTTCTTCTACGTACTTAAGGAAAACAATCAACCTTCCAGAGTAAAATTTAAATGCAATGGAAAACACTTTGATAGGTGCAAAGAATAATGTAATGTCTTTAGTAGCCAAGTATCAAAGTACATACCAAGTACATATTTCCAGCTTATATCCCTAGGGTTATAAACACATCAGACATTATTAACACAATTCCCATAAGTGTAAGAGAATAATCAGAGTAGACAAAAAAGATAAGGTCTTTGGCAGTGATGTAAAATAAGGCTATTTTGCATTTGGGTGGAAAATGTTGTATTGATGGGTACATTGGATAGCACTCTGTTCTAATTCAATACTTTATATTCCCAAATTCAGCAGGGTGTTTTTAGACAGCAGCTACAAAGGTTCACGATCTTACACAACTCTTCCAATGTAGTACACCCCTGATAATGTCCAAGTTCAGCATGGCAAAACATATCAGAAAATGGATGTTCTAGAAAGACAGTGTAGCACGTAATAAACGTAGGAAAAACTGTGAAGAGTCCCCAGAGTAACTCAATGGAGAGCGAGAGTGGGGATATTTTACAGGAGACCCATTTGTGTTTTCTTTCATTATTTAATACATTTATCTGTGATCCAGTATAAAAAAATCTACATCCATTCCTTGCAAAGGGTGGAGACAACATAAAAATCATAGAGTGATAAATAATGAGAAAAGCAGATCTATTCTACAAGCAATCTGGTTTGTATGTTAACCTGTATGTTAACCTGAGCTCACTAGGAAAAAAAACCCAACATATTTTACTGTACAGTTAAACATAGTTCTGAGTATCCCAGATAGTTTGTACACTGAATCAGTGGACTATATTTTAGAAACAGAGACTTAGAAAAGGATTTAGAGGTCACGGCTGATAACTAGCCAAGTTCACAGGAGTTCCCCATGTAATGCACTGACAAAGAGAGAAAATGGGATCTTGGTATTTGCAAGCAGAGGATTACAAAACACAAGGATGGAAAGGAAGATGCTCACTGTTCCTTGGAATATTAACAGTAGAAGGAGGGAAGGGCCAGCTCCAGTGTCCATATTTTTGAAAATACTGTTGACAAACTGGAAAGAGATCAAGAAAGACTTGCAAATATATTTGGATTTGGCTAAAGCTGTGAGATACTAAAAAAAAATCTCAATTAATTTAATTTATCCAATTGGAGGATAAATGGTGATTTATCTGTGGCTTATAATAGACCTGGCTGGGTATTCTGTCTCAACAATAGAAAATAAAATTTCCACAAAAAATTCTATAAAGAGAAAATAATGTTAATTTTCCTTCAGGACAAGCAAAATTAAATAGTTCACTGCAAGCCACCCTGCTTCACATTTTTTTCTGTTCAAGGAAACTTTAAACTTCACCTTTTTGTGAACACATTTATCTGTGGTGTAGGTACCTGTTTTCTCCTACAGGCCAGCCACAGGGTAATTTGTCACTTAATTCAGAGTTGTATATAACATTACAGGAGCTGTAGTCCAGCCAAGAACCCTCTGCCTAAGTTGAATAAGGACAGTGTTTGTTCAGACTGTAATTCCCAGGAGCAATGCAGCATTATGGGAAAATATTTGTTTTCAATATTGAATCAACACAGAAGAAAACCCTGGTCAATCAACTTAGTATATTCAAACAACAAGGGTCCTACATTAAAGAAAATGATAATTTTGTTTAGATTGGTTTGTTTGTTTTTATGTTTCCATTCTGGGTTTTTTTGTTAGTAAAGGGGTTTTTTCTGTGTCATTTGGAGTGAAAACAAATGTTGACAAGTTGCATCTGCCCACTGTGTGAAAATTCCAAATTTTGTTCGGTGTCAGCTAGCAAGTAGCTGTATTATATTTCTGATACCAGGAGAATCTCTGAATTACCAGACAGAGACACGACATCCAGTAGGTGGAATCTGACACTAGATTAATCCAAACTAGATAAATGCCAAGATTTTAACTAGGGAGGGAATTAAACACTGCAACAATTTATCTAAGAATGGGATAGACTTTCTACCATGTGTGATATTTAAAGATGGGCTATCTTTCTATCTGTTCTAGCTGGTGATTCAATCCCACAGACTGTATTGTAAAAGAAAATAACCACAATCCCTTCAGCCATAACATCTAAAAATCAAGGGAGCAGGATTGCAGGGACAGAAACTGCTAGAAACTCTCTGTCTTCAGGGCAAGAAAAGAGGGATGGTTATGTTACACTACTTGAACACCTTTCCTTGTTCATCCATAATACAACTATAAAATTAAAAACTTTGTAGCCATACCCTATAATTGGCCTATGGTTTGAAGCCTGACTTAAATATAGCCATCGGAACTGGTACTCTCTGCCTTGTGCTCATGAAGCCTTTTCCTTGCTTTCTCACTTTTCCGATTCTCAGTTCCCAAACAAACAAATAACCTTGCAAATGGCTTATTCTGATTCCTGCACCAAAGGAGGGCAATTAAAGCTTCAAAAGAATGTTTTTAGATTACAGTTTTAATTAGCATAGAAGTGTTAAATGAGAACAGTGTATGGCCACTTAGTAAAAAATGGAAGTGAAAATAATGCAGGCAACATTTCTCACCTCCAACAATGTCACACTGTGAGTTGACTCTTGTTTTCTGGAGGATGTTGACACATCAGGAAGAGATGAAAGCCTGCAATAAAAAGAGCGGGATACTCTAAGCTCAAGTTAATCCATCCAGAGAACAGGAAAACTTCTTTCAATAACAAAATAGGCCTTCTTAAAGTCAGTAATAGCAGGCTTCATCGACTGACAGCAGCCTGCTGAACACAAAGGAAATGTGACTTTTCCTTTTTCTTTGCTATGGCTCAATAGCTTTGTTTTAGCCTGTCAGTCAGGTTGTTCACAAGAAAAGCCTCTTGTGCAAAGAGTATCTTTCCTTGTGTAAAATATTCCAATATGCCAACTGAAATGACTCCGCACCGCTCTACTACCTGATAGCCTTTCACATGACAAAGTGTTGAAGTTATGTGTGCAGCGATACAACAGGGGATAGTTAAGGTTTCCAGATACACAGCATTCAAGCAGGAACCAGCCTCACTGTAGGTTTTCCCTCCACTGTTGCCAAATGACAAAACATTAGAAGCTCAGCAGCACTCAGCACCATTAAACTGACTGATGGCAAGAAGACGTCAGAAAACATGGCTCTGTAAATCTTTCCCTGCACACATAAAAAGTAGGTCTCAGATTTCCCTGCCCCCTCCATGCACACACATATGTATGCATTTCATAATTTCCCAGGAAGCCTAAACAAATTGAATTGCATTTGAAGCACTACCTCACAAAACAAAGCCCTCAACATTTTATTATTCACATAGTTGAGCAACGTTAATTATGAATTCTCACAACTCATTTCTCCCTTTTTGAAACACTGTAGGAAAATAACAGTCTCCCACTTTAAAGACATGGAAACAAAGAGAAAAAAAAGCCTGATGTCACCAGGGTTTCGGAGACTGAGCTTGTTTGAGATGAAGCTAGGGGCAAGGGCTCACGTATCTGGGAAAAACTCTCCCAAACATCCAAGGGAGATCTTCACCCACAGCTGAGGAAACAATGAAAACTCAAAATTTCCCGGGTTTGGTCTCACTCTGTGCTCAGCCTTGGCTGATCTAAAATTAGACCTGTTTTACAGACTTGGCTTCAGCTGCCACAGGAAGCAGAGGCAGCACATGCCAGTCCTGCAAATTTATTGTTAATAATAACGGGGAGGCACTCCCAGGCTGGGGGCAGCCCCACATACCATCAAAGGCATGGTGGACAGGCCCCACGCGGATGCATTTGCCATCTGCAATGACTGAATGGAGCAAGGGTCAAGCAGTGCAAATGTTGTTATGATTAGCTCTCACAGGGGATTTTTTTCATACAAGCTGTCTATTTGTTTGGCAAATCTGAAATGGCCAGCAGAGACGTATCACCATCAACAATGGTCTTGTTGGAAAGTCTTTCTCAGGCCCGCTGTGGTGTTTCTAGCAGGAGAGGTCCCTCCTGGAGAAACCATAAACCACTCCAGGTCCCACAGGAAGGTAGAAAATGAGGCCCATTTTCCTGTGTGACCTGACACCCAGTTTAGCTTCAGGCAGAGTTTTGGTTAGTGTAAGCAGTGCTCAAATGAACTTGCAGCCCTAATAAGTCAAAAGAAAGACCTTTGTGTATGAGGCATTTGGTCAACTCTTGCTCATGCTCCTGCTTCAGGGTGGACACTGGCAAGACCCATGAGAGGGCTGGTTGGACCATGCTCACAGCACTGCCTACAATGGCAGGGCATCCCCTACACTGCCCAGGGCCCAGACATACACCATGGGGATGCAAGGAAGGAAGGGGCAGGCATCTATCAGTGCTGTAGGGCTCCCTTTCCTCCTCTTCGCTCTCCTGAGATTTGGCCTCCTCATCTATCATTAGCATTTCCTCCTAGTCCCAGTGATCCCTGATTCATAAGGGGTAGCTCTGGTAGGAAAGGAGGACCCAAAAGATCCACACACACCATGCTGCTGGAGGAAAACCGGAGCACATTTTGTATCACACTGATTTCGGAAGCTCCATGAAAAGCGGTGTTTCTCCAAAGTACAGCCCCTTCTTACACACCTTCTCCCTGGGGAAAGGCGGGTCCACATTGCTTTTAATGACTTCAGTAACAAAAACATTTAGTTCTTCCCCATGAAACAGACTGCCATCAAACTTAGAAATTAACATTTTCTACAATGCTATTAAGAACACATAATGTTGATGGTCCTGCCTGTGAAAATAGGAGCTTTCCTGAGGCTCAGAAAAGAAGGACCAGTTTAGCCTCTGGTCCCCAGAAGCAGCTTACAGAATCCCCCAGCTCCCATCCCATTGCTTTAGAAACATTGGTTTAACTGCTAACTCAGAGTCCAGGCACAAAGCACAAAAAGAATCCCTCCAAGCATTCAGTAAACAGTGTCAGTCCCCAAAATAGCTTTCCAGTTTTCTTGTAACATACTTCCATGCATCATCTTATGTGACCTTGAACTGGTATCATTTCTCACTTGGGAATTTTCCCTTAGTATTTGTTGCTGCAACTCTTGAAATATGAAGAATGAAGTGCTGGACTCTTACACTCCTTTGTTTCCTCCTTTCATTTATTTTGGGTTTGATAGAGAAAACATATGACTGGATATGCCATTACAGGCAGACAATCTGATAATCACTAGTTGATAGGACAGCAACTCCAAAAACTGTCTGTAGCCAGTTCATTCTCTTCCTGTAATATCATGGGACTGCAGGGGTCAGGGATAAAGGCACTGCTTTTTTTTTTTTCCTTTCCAGAAATGCTTCAGCCTACATCCACCAGGCTCTGGATTTTTGAAAGAGATATTTTGGAGCATTTCACATTCCTTTTTTGCTTATTTGCAATGACTACATAAAATCTCTTTACAGAGACCTACACAGTAGGTTGTTTCTGTGGATTTGGGGCATACATTCTGATGGTCCTTATGGGTCTTAAACAGATGCTGGTTTTCACAAACCAGTTATACATCTTTCCAAGATGCAGGGAGGGGCTCCCAAATGTCCCACTATCATTTCTCCTATGGGAAAGGCAAGGTCAGCTATCAGCCACATCCTCTTTGTGCAAGGGGCCATGCTTCTTGGCAGAGGAGGTGCTCTATGGGCACTGAGTCAGAGAAGCGAATGGGCATGAAGGAGGTACAGGAGCTGGTCTTCCCACGCACTTCCTTACCATCACTCTTTTCAAGGCCTGTTGCTGTCCTAGTTCCTGTTTTGCTTTTCACTGGTGGGATAAACTAAATAGTTCAGTTGAGGACCAGAGAGGGGACAAAGATCCTAAGACAGACACTCTCCTGTGATGGTAGAGGACAAAAACTCACCAAGGGATGCAGTACCTGAGCACTAGGGAGGCAGAGAGACGAAGGTCTGCCAGACCAGCCTCAGCTGCCACTTGACTGGGCTTCCAGCACTCTGCAGCAGTGCTACTGGGAGGGCAGAGAGGGGCTGCACAGCAGCTCTCTGATGAAAGCATCTGTGACTTCTATAAAAGCCAACACTCACCGTCTGTGGTGTCCCTGAGACTCCAGATCCCAAGGCCCTAGTTTACTGCAGGAGCTGTGAAGGACAGCCTCAGGCTTCACAGCAGGAAAAAATACAAGGGATCAAGTATACAGAGACACCTCATAAAGTACCCCTTCAAACCACATGTGGATTTACAGGAGCTAAGTGAGTGGCCCTCGGGGGGCTTTCGCTTGCCTATTAGCACTGGCCAGTGCAGGGTGCATGCCTGTGATGGAACTGTCTACACAACCCTATGACTTCTTTCAAGTGCAGACAAGCAGCAGCAGACAGGCAGCTGCACACACACCTCTGGGCTGTAGTGTGGCTAGATGGGGCAGGGCTGCTGCACCAGGTCGGGCAATAGCATCCTCCAATTTTTTTTCCACCAACTTCCTTAACACTTCTGTCCTGCACTGGGGATATGTGGGATCAGACTGAGGGGATATTTGGGACAGCTCACTGACAGCCAGGGACGTCCTCAGCTCTCAAGGGGCTGGGAAACAGGCACATCCCTGTCAAGCAAAACAGCCTTAGATAAGCCTGGAAACAGGTAAAGACTGCAGGTATAGAAAGAAGAAAAAAAAAAAAAAAACAAACTAGGCAAGAAAAGAAGAAGAAAAAAGAGTGGAATAAAAGGGGCAGGGAAAAGTGCAGGGCTGGAGGGTGGAGCTCCTTTGCAGAGAGAGGGCGATGTAAGAAAACTGATCCCTCTGGATCATAGGGCTTGCACAGGGAGAAGAAACATAAAGGAAGGAGAAACATAAAGGAAGGGGAAAAAACAGGTGATGAGGAAAGGTAGAGGAAAAGAAGGGATCTGGCTAACAGACTTAAAAAATAACATCAGAGCAAAGAAATTCAGGACAGAGGAGGAAAACTATTTACTGCAGAAGCTGAGTAGGGAGCAGAGGGAGGAAATAAGCATCCAAATGAAGAGACATCAAAGCAGAATGGTCCCAAAGGAAATGAACTGGGCACTTTGAAATAGTGTCAGACATAAATAAATCAGACAAGAACATTTGGACACTTGGAAAAATGGGAGGAAAAATACAGTGTGATATACTATAGCAGGGAAAAGAGTGGGGTGATGGCAAGGGAAAAGAAGGAAAAACAACTAAGAGAGAGAAAGAGGGAGCAAGCCAGATAGATCCAGCAGTCTGAACATATTTGCATGCACACTTTGAGGTGTTTGCTCTAATGAGCAGTTAGAACAGCAAAGAAAGTACAGAGTAATGCAATCACATCACTTACACGGCTAAGTGGGGATTTTGCAAGCTGGAAGATATATGCACACAATAATTGTGGGTGAACGTAGGGTGGCCAATAATTACAGCAGTAAATCATAATCCTTTTAATATATTATCAGTTTGATAGCCAAGCAATAAATGCATACGCATATGGGCTTTGTGCTTAAGAAGTGGCAGGAAACTTGACTGCAAAAACAAAGGGAATGGAGAAGCTCAGTTCTTCCACTCTTTGGAGTGAGAGAGTGTAATGAAATCTACTCCCTCTCTCTCCCAAGTCTCTGTCATGACCGTCATTACTAGATTTGGCTGGGAGTTTCACAGCACAGTTATTTTCTAACGGGAATGCACTTACTACAAAACTGAAATTTTCCACAAGAAGATTTTGATTTTGCTATAGAGAAAAATCCTATGAGAAAAATTTGAACCAAGTGTTTCATTTTGGGTCACTTCAACTCCAGCCAAAATTTTAAAAAAACTATATGAAACTTTTTATTGCATTACTATTAGTAGAACCTGGATGTTTTCCTTTGGGAATAAAACATCTTTAAAATTCAACAAACCAGTTTACCCTATATTTTCTTACAATCATTGTACCTTAGCTTTGTAGTGGGAAATACTTGTGTATGCACGCTCACATGCGTATGCATTTCCCCATGTCCAACAAACAAGTGAATAAAATTGAGGGAAATAGAGACAATAAACAAACATTCAGAGTTTATCCTGATTTTGAGCTGATTGCAAATGACAGCCATTGTGTCAGCACTCTACTAGGCTATGTGAAGAGATTTTGTGATCCTCTGGTAGGGAGGGAGAAGGGAAAGTTGTTAAGCAGTAATTTAGAACACATCTTGAATAAGAAGCACTGATCTATATTCTGAAATGAGGAAGGGTAGGAAGTCTACCCCAACCTTTAATAAGCAGTTCTAGTGATTAATTGTCTTCTTGTTTAAAAATACACTACTTTCTTTTCATCTGAGGTTGCCCAGTTTCATCTTCCGGTGGTTGGACTTTATCACATGCTTTGTCTACCGGAGCAAAAGAGCAAACTGTGATCAAATTTCTATTCCCTATGTACATATTTATAGATTGTGATCAAGCCACCTCTTAATCTTCTTTGTTAGATAAACAGAGCAAGCTCCTTGGGCCTATCACAGTAAGACATATTTTCCAGACCTTTCATCATTCGCTTGGCTTTTCTCTCTGAACTCTCTCCAATTCATCCAGCACCCTTCTTCAGTTGGGAAAATCAGCACTAAGAGCAACATCCCACAGTGATGCCAACAGCAGATGTAGGTTTCTGTTCCTACTTAGCAGTCTCAAGACTGGCTCTTTGGAAGACAGCCTTTCCCAGCAACTCCTACTTGACTCACATGCAAACAACCCAGTCTCACCTTCTTTGTAGCTCAATGGCCACATCCACATGCGGTGCACTACAGAGGTTTAGGGATGAGTTGTGGTCTCCTCCCAACATCACTTATCACATGTGGGTGCAAGTCACCCTCCTGTGTTTGATTTGGGGGAACTGGATCCCTGTCAGGGTAAAGCAGTCAGGAAGCTGCTTCCTACATGCATCCCAGCCACTGCCACTAGCGCTGGGATGAATGAGCAACTGATGATTAGCCTAAGGAATTCAACTAAGTCTGATTTGACATCAAACACTGTGCCACATGTAAAGAGCCCAGTGTGAGCTGCTACTCCACTCTTATTCAGCTAAATCATTTGCTAATGTAGATATGGCTAGCGATTTTGCAGAAACTGACTGAAATCCTACTAAAAAAACCACAATCACCGCTTGATTGAATTCAGCTTTTCAAGTAATTCAAGTGATTCTCTATTCATGTCTGTATTTCACTCTGCTGACTTTTTTTTCTCTTGCATTATTTTTCAGGAACAATTATATGTAACGTCCAAGACAAACTTATTGAATAGTAAAAGACCAGCTATCACTTGTTTGAGGACACCATTCAAAACATCAAGTAAATGATAGATTTCCACTAGCAATTGTATTTTCAGGACAATAAGTGTGCCAGCATTTAACCCACTTTCAGTGTGACATTACAATTTCATATCTGTACAATTAATATTTATAATTAAGGAAACATTTGTTTTCTCAACCAAATTTCCATCATGTGCCAAGCTAAATGCCATACAGAATTCAAAGTACCTTACATCAAATACTATTACATCAAATACTATTACCTGTGTTTACCATAATGGTAAACCCATTTTAAAAATATATCAAGTTAGCTGCATAAACATTTACTAAAAGTTTTTTTTTAAATTATAGTCTCCTTCACAGAGTTATTAGCAGTCTGACAACAACTTTAATTTCTCCAAGACCAAAGGAAGTCAAATGGAAATGCACGATCAGTGTTCTCATCCTATACGTGTCATACAAGTAAGACTGTATCTTTCCAGTAGTCTCAAACTTTCCTAGTGTTCAATGTCTTCTAGAAAACCATTATTTACAGTAAAAGGAGTTTCTTGACTTGTTCTTTTCAAACTTGTGGACAGAAGCTGTTCAAGCCTCTCATTTAACATACCTACTTTAGTAGCTGCTGTTAAAACATTTTCTTGAATTATTGTTGTAATGGAAAATATATCATCACTATTGCAGGATTATATATTTTCAGCTGGTTTTTTCCAACCAACACAGAAAGCTATTCTCATCTTCTCTGTATTAGTATAAATAATTCTACCAGTTCTATCCATTGAGAAAAACACTACTAATAGGTTTTCTTTCCTAATGAACATCAAAAACTTCTTTTCCTGAACTTGTATGATCTGTAAGTCTGTTGGGCAAACACCTCTACTTACACTTCTCTTGTAAATTTTTCACCATTCCTATCTTCTGATTTAAATGAATTTTTGTTGAGTCACTCTTTCTTCCAATTGTTGCACTTCAGCTCTGTTGTTTTGGTTTATAACAACTACAACTTTTTAGTAAAATGTTTTTAAACAGTTTGCAATCATCATTCACATTTTTCTGTCTAAATTCTCCCAGTAGATCTGGTTTATAATCGTTTTCAGCTTTACAAAGCTAGCCTTTTTAAAGAACCAAGAATCTATATTACTGGTCCTTATTTTACTCTTTTTGCACACAAATACAATCAAGACACGATCTTTAGTACATAAGCAGACATTTTCTTCAGTCCTGTAATCAGTTTCTCTCTATATGTCATAATTAGATCAGGTTTTTGCTGAAGAAATAAAATCTCAGTCATAAGGGAAGGATGGACTCAAGGCTTTGATCCACATTTGGCAGAGAAGTTTGGACCCCTATAGTCCTGGGTGAGCATCCTAACCCCTGACTAATGACCCTTTGAACCCACCCTCCTAACAAACCTAGCCTTTGTTTTCCAATTTTATTCTGCTTTAAAAATAGAGCTTTAAATGCTCCTTGATTGTTGTTAATCTTTGTGGTCAAAGTTGCATATTCATTTCCTTATTATTCACACTTAGAATGAGAAAAGTATTCAGATTACCTCAAAAAGATATTTTAATTAAGTCACAAAGAAAAAAAATCCACTGCTCATATTTGTCTAATTATTGCCATCCACTTAATATATTATTTGTGCACATTATCTCACCCAGCCTTGGTACCATTGCCTAAAACATACACCCAGTTACCCAACACTGATGGGTGAGGAATGACTGAAAGTGTTGGCATCGTGTCCTTGGACAGTCTCATTCTTTACTTGCTTGGGAGCCTGATTTTCTGCTAAGCAAAAGAACATCGTTCCCCCTTTTAAACTTCTTCTTTATTATGACTTTAATATCCTCCTGGCTATTCAAACCAACCCCTCAGTTAACGAATTGCCTTTCCTGTGAGCAAAATATATCCAAACTTTGCCTGCCTCTGTTCTTAGTGAAGGTAGACAAACATGCTCAAAGCCATACCTCTATCTTTAAACACAGTCAGCTTGCAGCACCCATCTATGTGTTACTTCCCAGCCACCCTTGTCAGGTTGCCTCCCTCTGCTTTAGGGATCCAAATGTATGTCCTGGGAGGCCACCTAACAAATTCAGGGCTGTCATCACAGAGTCTTTTCCTTTGAATCCAGGGTAACTTAACAAGACCAATGCTCTAAAACCTCCTCAATTTCTCTAAGTCCCTCGAGGTCTGTAATTGCTTCTGTTACCCAGTACCATTCTCTGCTGAACCTGCAGCACACCATTCATACAGAAGCCCTCATTCAGACATAGTTCTCTCCCTTCCATGAGGCTACATTTGCTTCTGACAGTGATTCTCAGAGATTCAATTATGCATGCCGGCCTAAATGGCCACAGTCTACTTTCAGATGGATAACTTGCACTCATCATCTGTGTTTTTGTCGTTTCTGGCTTAGTCCTGCAGCACATCATTCACATGGGGCTACATTGTGATTTAATTGGAAGCAGGTTGTGGTGGGGAAGGCAATCACACACCTGGGATGTGCATCTCTGCTCTGGGATCCAGGTCAGCTACTTTTGAGTGACCTAACTGATTTGAATATGATGGTTCGGGTACAGGAAGCCCAGACTCTCCAGGGAAGATCCTTCCTGAGTCAAATACTCAGTCATGTATGTCTCAGAGATGCAGGCATTAGAAGCACTGAGACTGGATTATGTTCCCTTCTATATAATGGAGAAGGCATAGCCAGCAAGATACAAAAAACTTCCATGGCTTCATAAATCCCTTCCTGTAGTCTGACACCATCTGTATTTCTTGACTCTTAGACATGCTGCAAGACCTGTGTGTTGGAGCAGCTCTTTGAGGAGCCTTAAGAGGACTGGTTGATAATTGAGGCTCCAGTGTTTATTTACTTCAGTTTGGTAAAAAGAGTGAGTCAATTATATTGCATTTTGATTTTGCAGTTATAAGTTGGCAGAGTGCTTACAGTCTTTGTAGCAACATATTGTTTATTTTAAATATCTGAAAAAAAATTGAATAAATAAAATGATGCAGTTGGTGTAAGATTTATGATGTCCTGAATTTTCCAAGATTTTAAGTGATTGAGTTTGTACATGACGTGTTAGTCAAGTATGCAGCCCAATACCAGTCTTGTCTGGCTTTTGAAACAAAAGGTCTTTTGTTGTGGTGAATCACAGAGAAAGCTTTGCAGGTCCTACTTTTGTGATGATACTTACAAGCAAGAATTCCCATTGCCCTTTCTGTAGAGGAAGGGTTAGGATTCATACAGCAGATACATTGCTCTCTGTCAGAGTCAGAAAGCCCAACACTGAAAAAAAAAAGGTAATTGCTGAATAACTTCACAGTTTTTGCATCATTATCCACATAAGGTATCCAATCTGCATCATTCAGCAATGAACAGAGAGAACCAGAATGGTGTCTCTCAACACCATTTATCCAGTTACGTGCCCCATTAATTTTCAGATCAAAATAACTAACAGCAAACTGACTGCCTTCTAAACCAAGCTCAGAACTGAAAAATTCTCCCTGTCCTGGTAATGTTGAGAGTAGATTTATGAAAAATACTCTTACTTTATAAAATAACATGAATAGATACTAGAACACATCATTCATGGATGTTGTACAGTCCTGTGAATGTTATCTTCAAAGCAGATACACAGTTTAGCCAACTCCTTGCTTAAGTGTCGCAATAAAATATATCCTGAAGTCACTTTCTGTTGGCTTCAGTAGACATTAAAATACCTTCTAAAAAGCCATCAAGGCTCTACAGATGAGCTTTTAGAGGCTTTTCTGACTGTTAGGACAAGCTTTCCTTAAAATAAATTTTGACCAGGAAGGCTCCCTAACACATTACCAACAGGGCCATGAAATGTTTGGCTGATCACAAATCCTTCCGCACCAAACAGAAGCCTTCTAATACACTAGATAGACACAGCTAGGTCTGGGAAACTCTTATTTAAAGTACCTTAAGGTAAATATGGAAATTAATAGATCAGAAAAGAAATGTGTTGGATGAGTCATTAACCGAGGTAATCCAGGCCTCCTTACCCATGTGCCACCATATGCTCTATGTTCTTCCTTAAGCTTATCCTAATGCATTTTCCTTAAGCTCTTTTCCACTTCCTTAGTTCATGAAATAAAGCAACATTAGCTTGTCTCAGTGTTAACAGATGTTGCGAGGAATTATTTTAAAGTCACTTATATCCTGTATCTCTCCATATTTTTCAGCTCAATTGGAGAAAATTTTAGGAGTTTCTGCCCAGGAGAAAAAGAAACCCCAAACTATAGAGATTTACACCACACCCTCACTATCATTAAATAAACCTAGCATCAAGCTAAATCACTGCAGTCCAAGTATTTTCATACATTTTAGAAATCTTCTCACATCCTCTGTTCTCCCTTGAACTGGCAGAGATCCGTTTTGGGACACAGTTCGTGCACTTTAGTGTACAGCTCTGATTTGGAAAATCAGAGAGTGGTGAAACCTCAGGACAGAGCAAAGTGATTGCACTCATCACTCCCTGCCTTACAGACATAACGGCAAATCTGAAGTTTCAGGAGCACAGCAAGATGCTCTAGTGGATGCTGATTATTTATTATTATTACTCACTGCCTTTCAGTGGTATTGCTGCCCAAGTACAGCCTTCCCAGAAAAGAAATTGCTATCTTAGTTCAATGCATAAGAGAAAAAGGAACACATAACTGGGAAATTTTAAAAGTGTGCTTCCCATAAATTCAGTGGAACACCCAAAATTTTGGCTATCTACCTAAAGCTGACATGACAACAACAATACTAAAAAGCTTTCTTGGTTGGTATGGACCCAAAGGTCAATGAAGGAGGTGGAAAAAAAAAATCACATGTGCTTCAACAGGCTTCTGTTTAAACACCAGATGTTACAGAAATTGCTTGAATATACTTTCCAGGAACACTTTATTTGAAGATTTTAATGGTATTTAAAAAAAAATTAAAAAAAATCCCCCCCAAAAAACTACTCAGTGATATCAATATAACTTATGCTTCATGAAACTCTCAATTTCTCCTTCATGAGCCCCTCTGCAGGGATTATGAAGTAGTCTGAGCAGCCAGTGTGTGACACAGATGCTTCAGCAGGCTGGCCCCAGAGTGCGGACTTGGCCAGGACACAGCACCATTACCACCAGGTTGTCAACATTAGGCTTCTCCAGGGTGGAAACCAGGGTGGGAAGGAGTAGGCACTGCAGTGAGCACTGCTGCACCCTGAGGCTCAGGCAGCAAATGCCGGGCATTGGGGATCATGCACAGGCCCCTCTCTTTTGATGCAGCTTTTCTGTCTTAAGGGTCTTGAGGTAGCAGAGCTGGGTTTTTGTCTCAGAAAACCACAGTTTTCAGTGCAAAAGTCTCACATTCAGTGTTTATGGTCATCAGGGAGGGACTTAACTATTTTTATTGTTTGTTTGTGATTCTGGAGTAACTTTATATAGTGGCTGGCTCTCTAACATCTCATTTTTTGCAGAGAAAGCCTGCACTGAAATGGGACTGGGTACAAATCACACTTTCCTTTGATTTAGGCTCCCCACTATTCCTCCAACATGAACAGCAGGACTGGAGCAGATTCACATTAGGGCAGAACTTGGCCCAGTGATGTCAGCTATTTGAATACACATACAGTATGCTGTAAAAGCAAGTATTAATAAAGACTGGACCATGAATGTGAAGAGACAGGGCTGAATCATATTCTCATCGCGAATGAGTGATGACACCCTTTTATCCAAACAAAAGAACTAATGTCTACTGGAAGGATAGCCTGGGGCAGTATTGCTTTAGGAGAACAAAGGCACTTGGTTTGTTGGAACATATGCGGTAAGAGTGCCGACAGATCAAGCAAAAAACACAGTTTAGTCAAAGAAGGACATTTAGATCTTCCCTGTGGATGGGACCAGGGGTCTGGCATTTACAGATTACACATTGGTTAATTAAATAGAAACTGGTGACAAAAGTTTGATAACAATAGTAAGAAGGGGGAAAAAAAGGATCATGAAATGCACAGTTGTCACATGTGATTATTGAGGCAGGAACGTGGTTCATGCTTGACTTAAAGGCCCACAAGATATGCAGGGAAGTATTGTCTGGTCCGATACCACTGAGTGAGGAAGAGCGTTTCATTTCACATGATGATACCTTCAGCAGAACTTAATTTGAAGAACGAGACATTGGGAAGGAGCAGACATCAGGGCAGCCTTTAATTCAGAAGAAAATTGCTCAAAAAAATCAAATTGCGATTTACATGTCTGTGAGCACCAAGTAGTCAGCTTATTTCCTGAGAAACTTTTTCCCTTAGGTGAAAGGCAGCAACCTACAACCCTAGGCTGCACTGCTGTTCCTCCTGGTCTGCCCCTGAGAGGATCAGCAGGAGCAGAGCAGTAAGCTCTTCTGGGCAAGGGCTTCATCCTTCAGGTTATGAAGGATGCCTTGGTTTTCTTGCTGAGGAGCACCATAAATATCACATCAGTCCAGGGAAGTTTCAGTGCCCACCTCCACACCCAAGCTGCAATGCCAGCAACTTCAGAGCATGTGTTTTGGCCCCAGGGCCAGCCTCCACCTTGCCAAGGAGAGTTTTCTGAAGATACCAGCAAGAGCTGCATACTTTTAGGCCAACTCATATAATTTCTTTTGACAGAAAA
>JAWWLV010000001.1:53598590-53633549 GCA_035041135.1 Platyrinchus mystaceus
TAAGAAGAGACTGGATGTGGCACTTAGTGCCATAGTCTAGTAACTGTGGTGGTAGTGGATCAAGGGTTGGACTTGATAATCTCAGAGGTCCTTTCCAACCCATCTGATTCTACTATTCTATGATTTACCACCTCATTTTTGGCTACATAAACTGCCTCTAAGCGCTTTCTCATTTGAAAACCCTGGGGTTCCTGTAAGAACACTGCATCAGCAGACAAAATCCTGCACTCCTTACCCTTCCACCTGTGCTCACATAAGATTGTCCACAGCCATCACCTCTCTGATGAGGCAAATAGAAGGCAGTTAGCGGTCTGTGATGAGTATCATATCCTAGTGATAGTTTTCTTGGTTTGTTTGTTCTTTATTATCTCAATTAAATTGAGACAAGATGAAGTTTATTGGGTTGTACTGGGGTGCATCCACAAGTGAGTGAGCCTGTGCTTTTGCTGTAAGCACACTTGAGAAGTGGGGAATCATATGGGCCTGCTGCATAATAGTCTGCCACTGTGGGAGGAAGACCCTGAGATGATTCAATATCTGTTCCTATTAAATTTATATCTGCCATGATTAAGGGTGACATTTAGCTCCTTGAACCAAGAAGGAGGGTCATACTTGACTATCAGGAGTAGATAAAACAACACAGTCCCTGCCTAGCAGAGTGGTTTTGGTCTTTTGAAATTGGCTTAGATACTGGCTATAAAACTGAGCAAACTAACCTGTGTCTGAAGAGAACATACAAGTAAAACTGGAGGAGGTGGAGGTTTGTAAGCAGTGACTGTCCAAGGCTGTTCACACCATGGAGGAAATGTGTATGGAGACCATGATGCCACAGGGCTTGGTGGCACCGTGCAACAGGACACAGGAGACTGAAGGGTCAAAGCTGAGCAACCGAACCAGATGTGGGTTTCGGTGACCCCATACCAGTACTTGCTTATTTTTTCAGCATTGCAGAGGTTTTTCCATCACTGCATAAAGAGGAAAATCTTGTGAGGAGGGGAGTATAAAGCAGCACCATCCCCTGCACCCCTATGTGTCCTTTGCCTTAGGGATGCTCAGCAGCTTGTTTTCCCATGCCAAAATCTAGGTGGGAAGTGACAGTGTAGGGGCCAAGGCAGGGCAAGGTGGGTGCCTGTTTTCTAGGCTGTGGTGCTTTCAGAGTGGCTGTCACCTTGAGTTTCTCCCCCAGAAGGTCTAGATAAGGTTTGAGTCACACATGGCACTTGAAATAAAAGTCAAGTTGATTTTTATTGCATTTTAATTTGTAATAAATGTTTTATTGACTTTCTTGATAAGTCTGTGGCAGTTGGAAAGTTTACTTTTATGAAGCTGAGTTATTTATCTAGCTTAAAGACCTTGTGCTCTTAACAAAACTTAGGAGCCTGATTCATACTATCATTCTTGTTTTATTTTTCCTCCACTATGAATCCAGGTTTGCACAAGCAGATTCTCTCAAGACTTTTCAAGTGGGCTTGGTTCCACAGTAAAAACAAATGTATTTCCAGTGAATATGACACAAGAAGCTTGCCAGCTCCTTTGGATAAGTTTAACCATTTGACTACTAAACAGCATAGCAAGTGCTGAGCAACTCCATGTCCCACATATGTCTGATAAAAAGTATGTATCAAATTAAAGTGCTGGTATCTTAGTGAGACATTGTTCTTTAAAGAAGCCCATAAAAGTTATAATGGCATAGGCTTACATTGTGGCATGTCCTGAATTAAAAAGAAAAAAATTTAATTTCTTCTGGAGAAATCAGGTGATGTCTAATATTTACTTAGAACAGAGCTTTTTTGATATTTATTTCTAGCTATTTTAGCCTGAAAAAGAGAACACAATACTTCACCTCTGACTTAAAGAGCTCTAAGGTCCCCATTTAATTGTAATTTTTAAAATAACTGCAATTTGGCTTTTAGTACCAAGTTAATCAAGTGCAGGACTGATGAATTACAGAAAATCACCTGTGGAAAGAGCAGATTTTTATCTTTCTCAAAACACTGTGATATGTGTTGCCAAGATTTATAACTTCCCTAGAAGCTGGAAATCCAACTTTCTCCAAAGACACAGAGAAGTCAATGACTGCTCTGCAACGAGAAAGCCAAATCTATGAAAGGAAATAGACTCTTGAGGAAGTGGAACACTTACATCTCTTTACACATCTGCAGTCATTTGGGACAACTGACATTCAAAAAAGAAAATTCTCGCATCTTTCTCCCACTTAAGTCATAAATAGTTAAGACAAGGTCCTCACCTGTCTTAAATTTTCCTAGTGTGCTGTAAAGAGGTCACAGGCAGATAGGGACTGACTTGAGAAGCAGATGGAGACGGGCTGCAGATGGATGGTACAGAGTGGCAGGAGACAGCTGAAGGGGTTAGCACATCACCCGGCACATCCCGTGGGCAAGCATCAGGTGAGCAGGACACCAAGCATGAAATCCTGGCACACCAGTGTCGAGCATTTCTAATGATCAGGCTGTGACTTAGGCTCAGACAGGTCTAAGCCTGCGTCAAAAAGCACATAAGTGTGCCAGGCTGTATCAGATTAGAAGCTGCACAGTCGTGTTTCTGGTTGCAAGCATTTTAAATCAAAATGCAATGATCAATTTTCTCCTCTCTCCAACTGTGCAGTTCTGCAAAATGTTTTTACTGTCTCAGCCTTAAATATTGATGCTGAACATATGTATAGTATGACAATCCACAGGCATTTTGTGCTTTAATTCTGAAGTGATAACTCAGCTGTCTCCAATACCTTGCATGCTGCGCTAGTTGTAGTTTAGCGTTAAAAAAACTGGGACCCCTGTATTTCTTCAGCTTTTATTCAAGTTGCTGTTCATACACGTTATGCTTGTTTCCTGTCATAGAACATCTTGAAGTCATAGGAAATTCATGTGAGTACCCAATTTGTCTTTGATGAGCCAAGTTTGTGAGTTAAAGCAAGACTACTTACACACCTTTCCAAAAAATAATATGGTCCATACATCCCCAATCTCAAAATGTGACATCGCCTACCATAGCCAAAATTATGAATGAATAGGAGCACAAAAGGCAAAAACTCATTGCATGGCCTTTGCCAGAAAGCTCCATAAAATTTATTCCACTGCAGCTTCTAACCAAAAGGCAAATTAACCACTGCATCCAAATTGCCCACTCATTAGCCTTGAGTAGGCCAATTCACTTTAACAATGCTGAGGTCTGTTTCTTTGTCAGGTTGGATCCAGTCTCAGTGGGTATAGCCCATATATCTAATTCACAACAGAGGATCTCCTGAAGCTGCCTCAGGTTGTAGACCTAAAAGGCTCAAAGGGAAGGATGGACTTCGTATTACTGCCTACAGCTCTGTCTGATTTCCCAAAACTGTTCAACAAATGGTGTTCCTTTGTAGGAAAGATTTGGCTAAGTGACCACTGAAAACATTCATGTCCATCTGAAACACAACACAAAGCAATCTTTTTTTTCTTTTTTTGCGTGCTTGAAGCATCAGGACTCAAACTCATGACAAGAACTAAGCATATAAAAAGATTTTTTTCATCTCACTGGCCAAAACTTGTCCAGGATTGACCAAAACCAAATAATTTTCAGTATCCCCACCCAAAGCAAAGCACTTCAAAACTTCAATCTAACAAAAGGTTTATTTCAAACAAAAGTAAATACAAAGTCTTTTGTTTTCCTAGGGAGTGGAGAGAGGAAGAGGAAATACTTTGTTATATTTCAATTAAGGCTAGCTCAACCTCTAAAAATAGAAATCTCAAAACAAATACAAGAATTATTCTTTTTTCAAATACCGAGTCAAAATGTTTTGTTTTTCCTTTCCCTCTCAGAAAATTTTAATGACTTAAAAGTGCATTTTTCAGCAAGAAAAAAAATGCATTTCTTCCAGATCCATTCTTGAACTGTTGTTTTCAAAAAAAAAAAAAAAAAGCCCATTGCTCCACTGTCACTCAATCTGCAGCCCACAGATGACTGCGATCAGCACTACATTTGGGAGTACTCTGCAAAACTGCTGCAAAACGGTGCCCTTCCAAAGCAACATGGTCACAGTTTTTTGTGCAACCAGTGGTTGTACAAGTGTTTTCCAGGAGACAAAGGTCAGAGCTGGCTCCCTACTGCTGTCAGTTTCCTTAGGATCTTCAATTCTTCTGATGAACCTGTTTATTAAAATTACAATTTTTTGTACAACATCATCATACTGTGTATCTAAATATTGAATACTTCATCTCTCTCCCTCTTCCCCTTCCAGCTGGTAAACACCAATGGGACACAGGATGGAAGTAGTTTTTTTTGGTTTTCTCTTTTTTTACTGACATGTGAGTTGGTAGTTAGTCTGCAGAAGGTTTCTTTACTGCATTAACTCAGAATTAATTTCGTGAATATACCTGGCAATTATCCAGTAACTAGCAGAGAACAGAAACACAGAGAAGGCCTGTTTCTCCTCACTTACTCTGAACTGTGTATGGGCACAATGGTGCATGCCACACAATGCATCTGGAAAATCTCATCACAGTTTCAGGCAATATCTATATCAACCTCTGCTCTGCTCAGACATAGAAATACAGTTAGAGAAGAGGAATTCCACCCTTAGACACTTCCAATGGCTAATGCAAAAAACCAATACAGAAGCATTCAGTGTGTGCTCCCAATTACCAAATAGTTCATATACTTTATTTAATAATCATGTAATGCCAAAGGAGCAAGTCATACCAGAGTCCTGAACCTCCAGCTGAGAGATCTAACCTCCAGGCATAAAGGAGAAGCATCCTCCTTCTATGGCACAACAACTCTTTGTATTGGGGTTGCATGGCCAGCTTTTGGTAGAAGGGGGATTGCGCCTTCTGTAAGTAGCTTCTAGAAGCTTCCACCATGTCTAGCAGAGCCAGTGCCAGCCAACTCCAGGATGGATGGACCAGCCACTGGCCAAGGGCCAATCAGGAATGAGGGGAACTCCTTTGTGGTAACATATTTAAGAAGGAAAAAAAAAGTTATTGGGCAGATGTAATTTCAGCCAGAGAAGAGAGGGATGAGAATATGTGAAAAGAGCAGCTCTGCAAACACCAAGCTCAGTGGAGAAGGAGGAGGTGCTCCAGGTGCCAGAGCCGAGATTCCCCTGCAGCCCCTGGAGGAGACCCACGCTGGACCAGGTGGGTGCCTGAAAAGGAGGCTGTGAACACATGGGAAGTCCATGTTGGAGCATGCCTCTGGCAGGGACCTGCAGACCCATGGAATGAGGAGCCTATGCCGGAGCAGGTTTCCTGGTAGGACTTGCGACCCTGCAGGGCACTCACGCTAGAGCAGGCTGTGCCCAAAGGATTGTGCCCTATGGAAGAGTGACCCACATTGCAACAGTTCATGATGAACTGTTGCCAGTGGGATAGGCTCATGCTGGAGAAATTCATGGAGGACAGTCTCATGTGGGAGGGATCCCATGCTGGAGCAGTGGAAGGACTCCTCTCCCTCAGCAGTGGCAGAAACAACATGTGATGAACTGACTGTAACTCCAATTCCCCATCTCCCTGCACCACAGGTGGGGAGGTAGAATTTGGGAAGGAGAAAGGGGAGGGGGAAGGTGTTTTTAAGATTTATTCTACTTCTCATTATCCCGCTCTGATTTTTTTAGTAATAAATTCAATTAATATCCCCAAGGTGAGTCTGTTTTGCCTGTGATGGTATTTGGAGACTGATCCTTCCCTGTCCTCATCTCAAATCATGAACCCTTCATTTTATTTTCTGTCCCCTGTCCACTTGTGGAGGGAAGTGATAGGATGGCTTTGGTGGGCACCTGACATCCAGTCAGGGTCAACCCACAATTGTCTTTCTTCCTACAGCCTGATGAGGGGAGATGGAGCTGCTGTGCTGAGAGATGAAAACTGTATGCACAGATCCCTTCACAGTCAGTGGAAATGAACTGTGCATCCTACCAGACCATGGTCCTTTTAACATCTAGAGGTATGCTTCCTGTACTGAGCGGTGACACATGCACCACACCATTCAACCCTGACGAGATGGGAGCAGCCCTGGGAAACCACAGCAATATGACCCTGGGATGCCTGTCTGGGATTTGGACACCTTAATTCTAACATATTTTCTCTTTAAACAGCAAAACCCTCAGCTGCTCATTTGAATCACTAGGTCTTAGATTCCAACAATCATCAGCAGATAGTGGTCTGTCAACTGATCCCTGGGGGGTTGAGAATGAACACCAAAACTTCCAGGCTTTGACAACTCTCGCCTCAGGGCGGGTCCATACATTAAGAAGTACATTAGTCATCACAGATTGGAGTTGTACTTTAGCCACTGTGAACTGCACAGGAGAGGCAGGTGGAAACATTAGTGTTTTAACCTGCAACTGTTGTAAGGGAATTGTCTGGTCTGATTGGTTTCTGTAAAAGTTGTGTAATAGGGAATGAAAGAAACTGTTTTCCAAAGGACCTCAGCTAGCAGTTACATGCATCCCTCTACCCGGGTGTCTCTGCTGACTTCTCCAATGTGCTCTCAGAAGTCTCTGAAAGCTGTTTACTGAATGACTACTTGAGTTAATTTTGTCCTGGGTAAATCATACCTTCCAAAGCACAATTTTTTCCATTGGGAAGAAGCTATCAGTGAAGTGCTGCTGGAATTGAAACACAAGTCAGCAGTCTCAGTGAAGACACAAAAAATTGATGATCAATTTGTCTTTTTTTTCCCAAACTGTTCTTTCTGCATCAAACCTCAGACATGATAGCAATATAAAGAAAATGTCCAGATCTATAGCAATGTGTTACAACAGAGCAAGCTGCTTTTCAGAGCCAGAAGTCTGGCTCTTTTAGCAAGCACTGCCACTGAAAATCTGTTTTAAAGGCTATAGAAAGCACACTCTAGCCAACTTGCCCCAAAATGTGAAATCAAATAGACTGTGTAAGTTCAGTATCACTAAGGCTGGTGAATAATCAGTGGAATGAAATCTCTGCCCAGAAAAATACCCTGTCTAAGGAGTAATGCTGTAGACACCCCTGAACAGATGGGATGCAGAAAGTCCATGACATCTAGAGATGAAAATAGCTTTTACAAAAAAAAAAAAAAAAAAGCTAAGATCACAGGCCTGATTCTGATCTCACCTTGCTGTAAATCATAAGTCACTCCATTTAGGCTGGAAGTTTAGTCAAATCAATTTAAGGCCCTTAATTTTTAGGGAAGGATAATTACTTTATTCCCTCCTTTCCAATTCAAAGCAGCCCATCAAGCATCCAGCTGGCTGCAGGCTGTAAAAGAGCATTTCTCTGGATGAAACCAGCCCTTCTCCCTCCTTTAAATCCCCTGCCCTCTAGTAAAACACTTTAATAATGTGTAAGAGCTATTTTTGTTGGGGTATGCCCAGTTGTCCTAGACATAATATAGACTGTCTCCCAATCCAAAATCAACTCAGGTGGCCACTGTGAAGCTGTGAAGTCAGAGACATGCAGCATGAGAGCACCAGAGGTACCCTTTAAAACAAAAGGTAGGTCTTTCCCCTTTCTGTGTCAAATCACCTGCAGCCAGTAGAAATTCAGCTAGCAAGTGGCTGCCTGGCCTGTTTTTGGCCTCTGAAGACATCTGTCTCTGAAGGGCTCTGTATTTAGATCATATACATTTTCAAAACAACTCAATTTCTTTGTGGAAAATTTAAAAAATTACTTCAAGATATATTCCTTCCTGCATCTGTCAGGGTAATGTTACACATCCTGATCTGCGTGAGAGATGAGCAGGCTCACAGATGTGTCTTGGTTTTGAGCCAGACACTACAATGCTAAGACATGCAGCTTCTGTGCCCAACCCAGCATCCAAACTGAAATTATTAAAAAAAAAAAAAAAATACAAAACTCTCAAAAGAACCTGTGTGATTCTTACCTTTTCTCTCACTTGCCTGGTTGCAATAGCATTAAACCCTCTCCAAGTAGGGTTAATTGTACCTTTCTAATTTAAATGAAAATGTTCTCCTTTTCCCATGTGAGCTTGTAAAGTCATGGGAATATATTCTGCTGCTTTCCTGACATAAATCAATGGATATATTGGAGGGACAGGCCAAAAAATATATACATTTCTTGCCCTTCAGCTCTATTTCACCCATAAGCATTTGCCCACATCCTGGAACAGAAGAAATGTTTTCTTTCCATTGAGTTTCCGACTTTCATATTTCTACAGAAGTTGGCCATTACCACACAGTTGATACTAACAACTTGACTCAGAATCTGTTAGGAAGAGAAACTCTTTTAACAGAATGACAATTATAATTCATCCAAAAATACCTACAAACAGAATAAAGTGAAATACAAGTACATTTTTTTTGAGGATACTGTCTAATACAAACTCCTTTGCACTAAGATTCTTCTTCAAACGTACCTTCATTTAATAGGTAATTTCCAGCTTATTCATCCTACCCCTGTTCAGAATATGCACAAATTCATTGCCTTGAATATAACAAAAGACTAAAAATCTATGGAAAACCAGACATCTCTTGGCCAACAATGTGTAAACTGTGACAGTTCATAAATTCAGACTGCTGGAAAGTGCAAGTTTATGGTCCTTACTAAACTACCACATACAATAGTTAAGGCAAATGTTAAAAAAGGTAGGCTAAAAGGAGAGAAAATCAAAATTCAAATTAGTTGCATGTAATACGCCATAAGATATATCTGTCATTCCTGTGGACCACTGTTTGTCTGGGGGCCTATGAATACACAGTGAACTTCAGTGCATGATTCTTTTCCATATGTTTTATAACAAGTATATTTCTGCAAAAAATAGCATTCTTCATTGTGTTATCTTCACATCTATCTTGAGCAAACCTACTCAGATTCAAAAGTGCACCCCAATGCGTTCTGTGGCTGTGATTTAGCATTTTTCTGCTGTCAAAGGAACCTGTATAACTCCAGCCCCATTAATATGAGAGTGCGATCTTCACTGAATTCACCCTTAAAGCAACCCTCAAAATAAGGGAAGGCCACCTGCCCACCACCCCAAGGTAGAGAATGACATCTCAGGAAAATCATCCTCAGGATCCATCACAGTGCTTAGACAGTTTTTGATACATGAATACCTCCTGTTGGACAACTCTTCCTTACAATCTCACCTGATGCTCTGAAGGACCCTGCATACTAAAATACCCCTACCACCTCACCTGGTGGTCTGAAAAACCCACTGTGTGCTAAAACAACCCTAACAGCTCATCCTGATGGTCTAAAAGGTCCCCTGCACCAAAGATCTCCTGGACTTCATAGACCTGTGTGGGTCCTGCTCAGTTAGAAACTCACTACTCTTGATGCATCACCCAGAAGTGCTTGGCTGAAGATGACATTTGGGGAGTCTGGGATGGCTCAGAAACATTAGTCCAGACCCACTATCAGCATTGTATCCCACACATGAGACAAAACAACAGTGTTCCCCTCAGCCATAACCAGCCACTGTCATGTGTTCTCAACTGCCCTGCTGGCTTTGCTGCCACCTTGCACCTCCTGAGGTCTGCACACAGCTTGCACCTACTACTGACTATTTTTGCTAAATTCAGCCCATTGCTCACACGCTTGGAGTCCCTCCACTGCTTCCCCAAGTCAACAAACATCCTGTCCAGACCTATCCAACACTTGTTAGCCCACTGACAGTTTTTTATTTTCTTGACAAGTAAATCAAGCTTTAAGTTTTTTTCAGGCATTTGGCCTCAGTCTTTACCTATAGTCAACAGTTCCCCATGCAAATGAAGGCTCCTCATGCATATTCACTATGTATCACATGTCTCCAAAAATGCTTCTGTCAGAAAATGATCTTCTTATAAGTTGTCCTTTCCATATGTTCCACTCTCCTTGGGATTTCCTTATCTGAGCCAGGCAATATTTCTTTTTGACAAGACAAAAATTTTTTTCAGAAGAACAAAATAAATTTGAGTTGAATTTGGCTAATCCAGTTTCTGCTAGAAAAGAAAGGATAAAGTTTTTCTAAAGTGATTACTTTTTTCAAAACTGCATTGATTGTTCCAAAGTTGACCAAAATTTAAAAGCAAACAAAAAAACCCCAAAACTATTAAACACAGGAGTGAATGACTCCAATCCAAGGAAGACATTGTGCAGCAAACCAAATGATTTGAGCCCAAATAGTTTTTCATTTTTTCTTTTTACAGAAAATGGAACAATTCCTGTCCCAGGTAGGGACCTAAGTGTCTCACCCCTTTTTATTTCTGACGTGTCCTGAAGACCTATCAGTCCTAATGGTCTATGACAGCACATGGCAGCAAACAGGGCTGTGCTCCTATCTTCCTTCTCCCTACGTGGATCCATGGGCTGGTCACCCGGACTAGATTCACCCAGCTAACTTGAGAAATTTGAACCACCACTTACCAACCTCAGGTCATCCCAAAGTAATGGTCGGTTCTGGGGGCAATTCATGGGGCCTGTTTTCTGTTCAAGAGGCTGAGAGAGATTTACAAATCTGAATGCATAATAAGATGTCAAAAAATCCCACAGCCTGAGATCAGCTTTTAAAAGAAATATATTCATATGTTGTCATCAATTTGTCAAAAGGCTGAACACAAAGATGATTGAAAGCACCTGTCATTCTTGAAAATAAAAGTTAACCATCTACTCTGATTGGCTCTAATCTATATCATTTCTGAATTGACCTCACACTTTGAAGTTTTGACACCTTTTTAGCAAGGTGAATGCAAATACTGCCGCACTGTTTCTAGATAGTGTGTCACTGCAGTGATAACAGCAACTCAGGGACATTCCTCTTTAACTAGAAAGTTTCCATGTAGTAAACAGGTTGTCTGAATTATTTTATGTTTATTATTATGCATTACTACTTTGTTTTTTTTCTTATTTACCTTGACATTTTTACTTTCCCAGAGATCCCCAGTGAAATGACAACATGAGCAGTATCATATTGCAAATCTATTTGGATATTAGGGAAGAAGATCTTACCATGAAGATGGTGTGACTCTAGCACAGATTGCCCAGAGAGGCTGTGGAACCTCTATCCTTGGAGAAATTAAGAATTTGACAGGACATGACCCTGAGCAATTTCCTCTAATAGAGCTGAACTTCAAAGTTGACCCTGCTTTAAGTGGTGGTTCGACCACACAACCTTCAGACCTCCTGTCCACCCAAAATTGTTCTATTCACTTACACGTTAATGTCTCCTTAAACCTTAATGGCTGAGGTCCCCACATTTAACTTTTCAGCTTTTGACAAGTTCTCTCAAACGTCTTCTCTAGTGTCCAAGTTGTTTTGATGCCTTGAGGAAAGACAAGAAATCGTTTGGCTTTGTGTATGAGCCCATTAGGGCAGACACTTGTGTTTCATTGCTGTAGCGTGTCCATCACTGGGCTGACACCAGACCCAGGCCTCACCTGTGTGCAGCTACCCAGCGGCTGTGGACAGGAGGCTGCACCAGGAGCTCTGGTCCCCCATCAACCTACCAGGGCTCAGGAGCTCCAACATCTGCCCACATCCTAGATATCCATCATATGTGAACAAGAGGTTAAAGACACCAGGTTTGGGTTGCCCTTCTCTGGGAAGCCATCGAGCTGAAGCAGTTGCTCAGCAGAAGTTTGAAGGCTGATTTTTTTACTGAGAAATATATTTCCCATTGGACATATGTCAGTGTCCAGATCTGGTGAGAGCTGAGCTCAGATGGAAGGTGAACCGAGAACACAGCCATAGCCAGGCACACCTGGGGACCTAAGTAGTACTACAGAAATTACTTTCTTTTTCCTTAATAAAGCCAAATAATTTATTTCCTGGCCTTTGCACTTTTATTACAAGCTGCTATGTGTAATTGGCTTTGTTTGTTTGTTCTGTAGTTTTATAACTGGACACTTTTGTAATTAAGGGTGTTTTTAAGTGATATGTGTATAAAATTGAAGTGGGCAAGTGGAAAAAATAAACAGAAGGAAAGTTTTTAAGAAGTTATTTGAATTGGCCGTGATATTCTTCCCCACTAGCTAGTGAGGTTTTAATTAGCATTGAAAATCATAAGTAACTGGAGATGAAAGAGCCCTATTAGGTCATCCAGTCCAGTTCCCTGCCAGTTCAGAATTGTGCCCAACAGTGTATTTCCCAGTGTTTTGTCAAGTCCGGCACTAAGCCTGTTCATTACATGACTAATATGCTCTTTTGAAGTAGCAGGAGGGAAACTGCTCACAATCCAGATCCAGGCACTTTTTTACAGTTTATAGCAAAAAAAGAATGATAAGCAAAGATGCAAGTCAGTATAGAAATTTATATGCAGGACTCCACATGGGGTATTTATTCTCATTCCTATAGGGGAGCTCACACGTGGCCGGGTAAATATGAATGATGAACTAAATGTCATAGCAGGGATTGCGGGAGAAGTGTTTAACTGCTTCACTGAAATGATTCTGAAGGGGCCCAAAAGAGGGAGAAAGGCAGAGCTGCAAAGCCGTCTTCACTCAACTTCTCCTGGCCTAGGTCAGCCTTCATCCCAAAGGAATATCAGGCATAGCTCACTTGCATTTTAAAAAAAAATCCAAGCAAGAATAAAAAACAAACAAACAAACAAGCAAACAAACAGAAAAGCCCTCTATATGCTTATATGCTTTGGGTGACAAATCCCATAAAACAAGCAGCCAATGAGTTGTCAAAAAGAGGTGAAGATTTCTGATAGATCTACAAGTCAAACCAGAGATCAGAACAGTTAGTTTGAAAACTGCAGTTTGTCAGGTGGAGACAAAAGATCCTTCCACAGTCAGTAGCAAGGCACCAGCAGGATTCTTTAAAATATCTATGACATTTTTCTAATAAAAATGCCTTGAATGGAATACAACTCTGTATACATCACTGTAAGTAAAATTATAGCCAGTAAGCTGCAACAGCAATCTCAATATAAAAGACATCAGCATGGACCAAAAAAAAATTCAGTTTCAAGCATTAGTCTACTTAAATACAGTTTTATAGACAGAGTTATGCAAACAAAACTTCTTCAGTGCTAAAGAAGATGCTTCCAGGCAAAAAGAATAATTAAAAAAAAAAAAAAAAGTAATGTCATAATCAAGAAAAATAATGACACTGCCTAAAAGTCTATCCTGGTGTATTGGGTCTGGCTGAGATGGAGTTCATTTCCCCATAGCAGTCCTCACAGTGTTTTGCTTTGCATTAGTAGCTAGAAGGGTGTTGATAACACAGCAGTGTTTTGACTACTGCTGAGCACAACATCAGCACTGTAACATTCCTTCTGGGAGGGGACACAAGTAGACCAGCTGATCCAAACTAACTAAAGGGATATTCCATACCATATGGTATCAGCTCAGATATAAAAGCTAAGGAAAGGAGCAGGAAGGGAGGCATTTGTTGTTTCCAGTGGCTGCCTGCTGAGAAACCGTTACATATGCTGAAGCCCTGCTTCTTGGGAAAGTGGTCGTCCATCACCGCTGATAGGAAATAGAGAATGAACCTTGTTATATCTCACTTTCCTTTTGCCTTAATAAGCTGCCTTATCCCAACCCACAAGTGGTTTTCCATCTTACTCTCTCTCCCCTTTGCACCTGGGAAGGGGAGTGGGTGGGAAGAGCAGTGAGTGGGCTTGGCTTCCAGCCAAGGTCGACCCACCACACCTGGTGAATGGAAAGATGAAGTTAGACATAAGGGAGCAATATAAGACAGAAAGGTGAGGAAGGAAGAGAACAAATAATGTAAACTAAACCCCAAAGTATATAAAACTGAGACAGAGGTCTGGAGACATCAGGATAATCTACCCCTAATTATATTATTTGAGATTACAATAATAACAACAAAGGATAAGTCCTTGTAATATGTTAAAAATCATTCTAGATAATATCTGAATTTCAGAAAAATATGTAAGAAGGCAGAAGTGTCAGGCATCTAGTTCTGACCTATGTGCAGAAAGCACAGTAAAATGTAAATAACATTCATATCATCTGAATATTACAAGAAATATTTGAATCCATCCTAATAAGAAATCCTAAGAAAGATCTACTAACTGTGAAAACTTTTGTATGAGAAGGCCCATAGAATGTACATTTAAAAGTTCTCAGACTTCTGCTTAAGGCAGCAATTGGCTAACTTACATTCAATTTTGATGTTCCTCTGAATGCTGGATCCATGCCACAAGTTTAAAGCATACAGTGATGAACCAAAGCACAGAAAGGGCAGCAGCCCATGAGGCACAAGTAGCCAAAATCTGGGTAAGTGGATGTAAGTCCTAGGCAAAATTTGAAAGTTGATAATGAGTAATTCTATCAATAAAGAATGGGATGATGAGGATATAATTATCAGTAACCAGTACAGTTTCACAGGGAAGAGGTCTTGTCATCCTAAAAATTAAGTTGGACTGGTGTTTATTAGGTTGTTAAGTGTGCAGCTAAAGTATACATCAACTTCTCAGCTGTGTTCATCTCCCTAAAATTAGCATTATCCACAGTCAGTAAAGGCAGTAGTAACTGAACCGAGTGCTGCCTTCAGTACCTATCCAAAAAATAGTTATCAGCAGATGAATTTTCCATAAGGGTGCACCTGATGGAGAAGCCTACTGTTAGGCTGTATGCTATTCAGCTCGCTTTTCATCAGTGGCTTGGGAGTAATAAAGAAATAATGTTTTAAAGCATCAAATGCAGAACCAAGAAGGAATAGAGAGCAATGTGACTCCATGTGAGAGTCCTAAGGCTCTTTATATTTTTCATCAAATTTTTCTCATCTTCAAGCTGTGTCATGATTAGGTCAAGCAGAAGAGTTCCCAAAGGAGAAGAGAGAGGAAAGTTCCATCTCTCTTAGAATAATGAGAATATTCAGCTGCTACCTCAGAGCTCATGGTCAGATTACATGTCCAATGACTTAGCACTATGGCTCCAACAGAAGAGGTGTAACAACAGCAAAATCCACTCAAGAATGCCTTACTGAGGTAACTGGCATGGAGATTAAAGCCCTTGGCTGAGCTTTACCTTCTCATGCTTCAAGAGAGGACCACAATTAGCTTTCTTTCTGTGAGCTCTCTGCAGAATGAGAAAGCTTTTTAACCCTCTCAGAGGTGAGAATGTACCAAGCAGTAAAAAGAGTTTTCATGAGTTCAATCACTCCATCCCCTTACAAATTATAAAATAGCAAGCTAAGGCCAGAGAGGAGCATGCACCTGGGCATTGCCCACAAGTGGGTGGTGAGATGATATTCACAGCAGACATACATCCAGGTCTGAGATTTAGAAAATTTTCCCTGTATTCCAGCAAGACAGAAAGAATATCTCCTGCAGTTCTGTCATTTTTCTCCTTAAAAGGATAGTCAAATACCAGAGAAGACAATGAAATAATTTTTAAATGTTTTTTAAATGAAATAAAAATTTCCTTATTGGGAGAAAATCATAAAGCACAATCATTTTCCATTATTTTTCTAACAGTTAGAAAAAGGACAGGGGTGTGCCTTGATTACTGTGTATATATAAGTACCTTCATGGAGAGAAAATGCCATATACCAAATGGCTGTGTCACCTGGCAGAGAAAGCTATAACAAGACCCAAAATCTGGATTCAGCTTCCAACCAAATTCAAATAGGAAATAAGACACAATTTTAAAACATTGAAACAAAGTACCAAGGGAGCATCAGACTCTGTGTCCCTGGATGTCTTCAAATTCAGGCTGGATATGTTCCTGTGTTCAGTGATTAAGCCAACTCAGGCATTATTTGGCTCAGTAGGAGGCTGACTGGGTGAAATTTAATGGATTGTGATGTACAGGGGGTCAGACTGACTGATCTAATGGTCCCCTCTGGCCTTACGTTTTGAGGAAAACTTCAGATAATTAGCAAGGCAAGTGCAAACGACCCAGAGGCAATGTATTGCTCCAAGCACAGTTGACTAATTTTAAATAATTTATTATAATCAAATATTCTCTTAATCACAAACAGAAAAAAAGAAAGGGGAAGAAGGAGTTAGCCCCTAAGATAGTTCACTCTGCTTCAATCTAGAGAAAAATTGCATCAAACTCTCCAGAAAAAAGGGTGTGCAAGTCTTTTTACAAAATCAAACCTAGATTTTACAAGAAGAAAAATGGCTTACATACTTAAAAGTCCACTTAGCGTTTGGCATGGAGCTATTCCTTTCTATACTGAGTGCTAGCACACTTCAAGGGCACTGAGGATCCGATTACTATCCTACAAAGTGTAAGGGTTGGCTGAACAACCCCAGAGTAACTCAAATACCAGGGAACCTGGCCTATTCCCTGTCCATAAAATACACAGAAAACGATCCCACTCCCTGACATTTTTTCAGCTGGGACAGCTGCTATAACAACTCAGAGCTTTTCAATCTCTGTACAGAGCTCATGTATAACCTCTTCAAGTTTTCAGTCTGGAACCACTTTTCTTCGAAGACCGTTTTGCTGGAGCAACCAAAAGTGTTCAGGGAAAAGCTGTTTGATGGCCTCTGGAGGGGGAGCATTAAATCAATGCAGAATCTAAAAGGTGGGGAGGGGAACAGGGGACAGGGGAGTGGGTTAGAAAGATTTACAGCAAAAAACAACATACAGCTTGAATCTGGTCCAAGAGGAGCCACAGGGGGCTGGTGCCAGTCATCACTGATGAAAGGGTTTGGATTTGTCAAGGAGAAAAATGCTGTGTAAAAATTGCATTCAAAGCAACAGAGAAATTGCATTAAGGGGCTGGTCCCTTGGAGTTTTGCCTAAGCAATGAGTCCAGGTTTGTGCACTCTGGGATGCATACCAAACCCCTTCTTCATGCCCCGCTCTTCCACAGCAGCCTTGCAGCTCCTGCTAGGGCAATGCTCCCCGCGAATCCAACATAGGCTACAGGGAAATGCTGTGTTTAGAAAATCAGCTGCTTCAGCTCTCACTTCTGGACTTAACTGTTTAGCAATGTTTTCCAGCCACTTGACTCTCTCCATCACCCAGCACAGCCAGAGGGCTTAGCCTCTTTGGAGTGTTTCTTTATGTGTTTTTTTTGCTCAGTGGAAATTTGCTATAGTTATGATATGACTCAAAATCCTCCCTGTGTGTCTGCTGTTGGGTCAGAGAGCCCCACAGCCCATTTCTGCTTGGGAGAGAGCTCAGCAAGCAGCTGCAAGAGCTGCTTCCCATCCTTCTCCTAAACCCTGCCAGCCCCTCAGTGCCCCCGGCACCCACCTCTACAGCATCACGGAACAGAGAGACCAGCAATTTGTAGTACATTACTAGTAAATGTAGTTTGCTTGATGTAAGGGGCTGATGGCGTCCCCTCTAGTATTTGGCATGGGAATGTTACCCTTGGCTATGCTGACACTCAAGGGCAGAAGTTTCCATCAGCAGCTTGAAAGACTTATAATGGAAACAAAAACGGCAGAGTCAATATAAAATCTCCACCAGTGAAATCTGAAGCATTCAGCAAGTAACTGCAAAACACAAAACAGCAAACAGTCCTCCAGTAAGCTGTACACTGTTGCCTTTTGACCAAAGCAATCAGTCAATATTTAGGGCGTTAATCTTCCCAGTGGGCGGAGAAACTAATAATACTGCCAGGTATTTCTTTGATATGAAATTTGAAAGACTGTAAACAGAGTCTTATTTCATGGGACAAACTGTGAATCAAGCATCAGATTTGTCTCTTTTTAAGTCACATTAAACTCAAAAATGCTTCACAGCAAAAGTGCCTCACAATGCGAGGTCTTCCTCACTGTCTTCTTCTAGGTGCTGAGCGATGACACTGAATATGCCCACCCCCCCCCCCAAGGAAGGACTGGCAGCTCCCCCCATAGGCCAGCTGCTGGGCAGCCTCAAACCCTGCCTGCACACTGAGCATAGGCTCTTGCTGTTTCAGCCCTCTCAGCCCAAAATACACCTCCCCATAATCACCCCAAATTAGAGAAGGCCAGACCTGGCACCAGTCCTGGCAATGACAATCAGGATAGCAACCTCAGCCCAACATGTTCCGGCTCTGCCTCTCCACACCCCCAGGCTTCTCTCTGCCCTGGCCTCAGGCCATCCGGCCTGTCACAGCGATAAATAAACACTGCGCTGTAAGCTCCCCTTCACTCCAGGGCAGACCAGAGACTTTCTCAGAGGCCTTCATGAGATGTGAAAAGGTTTTCAGCAGCTGCTATAAACCTGCAGTATCGTTTCATCTGCAAAGGCACATGCAGCACACCTAACTCTTTTGGGAATTTCCCATTATTGCACTGTCTAAAATGTCACTCTCATAACTTTGAGGTTTCAGTCTTGAGGGTGAAAAGTTTGAGATCTCGCTGGACTCACCTGGACAGGTTCTTAGGGACCTTCAAGGGGAACGACTTCAAACTAAGGGAAGGAGCTTTAGGTTGGCACAGGTTGCCCAGAGAAGTTGCAGATGTCCCATCCTTGGAAGTGTTCAAGGCCAGGTTGCATGGAGCTTGGAGCAACGTGGTCTAGTGGAAGGTGTCTCTGCATATGTCAGGGGGGTTGAAACTAGATGATCCTTTAAGGTTCCTTCCAGCCCAAACCATTCTGTGATTCACATCAGGTCCAATTTTGCATGCTCACTCCAGGTTTTGCACCACATGCAAATGTAACTCCTGGTTTCCCTAGGGTTTATTAGCTTATTGGGTTGCAGCCATGATGAGAATCATGCTCCTCTGGAAAAAAAGCAGTGTTATTTCTGCCACAAGACCCATCGCTATCCCACACTGTGACCTAAAGAATCTGCAACACAGCTCCAGCAATGTGAGGGATAAACCCAGGCTTTAGGCATGACTTCATTTCTTGCTACTTTTTTTCTGACTTGCAGCGTCACCATTGGCATAAACAGCCCCAACTTCTCCATCAGCTATTTCCTTCTTCACTTCCTCCTGCACCAAGTGAGTGTTTTTCACATTTGTATAGTACTTGCAAGCTCAGAAAAGCTCATCTGACTGTGACGGAAACTCTGGCACGTAGCTTGATTTTTTTTTTCCCCTTTTACTGAACTAATTTTTGCGTGATATGCTGCCAAATTCACTTTCCCTCCTTTCTTTCTATGTAAACAATATTCTTCTTCCAAATATTTCTTACACATTTGATAAAATGTGTTGCATACATAAGATGACTTTGGCTTAATTTTATAAAGAATTGGCATAATGCAATATACTAACTCAACTTTGATTCACTAAAAAAAATCTGTCATTAAGAGCTATATATACTTCTGATTTTACTGTACAGCCATGATTGACTGTTTCAGTGGTAAGTGATGAAGGCATGGCCAAATATAAATAAAAACTGTACACCACCTTTCAAAGACATGCCTTTTATTTATTTTATAGGAATGGATTAGGTTCTGAAGTTTTCAGGAGGTGTTGCTTTACCAGTGGCACTTCTGCAAGTACAGTGGTGTTAACCTTGGTTCCTTGGCTAGATTCCAGTGTGGTTAATTATATTCTACACACTGTGAAATTCCCACATAATTTTCAATTAAGGAAGTTATTTGCCACTTCTCCCACTCCTTGAAAATTGCTGCTAAAATCTGCTGAATACAAAATGGCTTCCCTGCTCCATCCCAACAATGGCTTCATGTTAGCCAACACTCATGCATAAAGATAACTTGGATATAAAATAAGTTTATTCCTTTATTTCAATCAAAGTCAGTAGAAATCCTTTGGTCTTGTGCTTCAATAGGCGAAAAAAAGGAAGGTGAGAGGCTGAGAACATTGAAGATGTCTAAACGTATGCATGCACCTCACCTTGTTAGGACTATTTGCACCCAAACTTTAACTCAAATAGTGAATTGTTTGCATGAAAAGTCCCTTTTTTTGTTGTCAAACCCCAGAGAAGGTGACAGAAGGATTATATCTGGCTGTTAAGGCCTCCCCAAGAAGAGGAAAAATTCAAGCTAACATTTACACCACCCTTTCAAGGACCTCTCCAGGCTGGGGGCCTTTGGCAGTGAACTTTCCTGGCAAGCATATTTCTTGCTGGCTGAGATATCCTCAGGCAGAGCCAGAGTTGCTTTGCCCTTGTCCTGCCTCATGTCTGCAGTGCCCCAGCAGACTCTGGTCTTATTTTCCATCCCATCTGCTACCCCAGGAGGTCGTTGTTCTTCATGAGGATTGGGGAAGGGCAATAGGAAGGAGACTATTTATGGAACTGTGACTTCATGTCAATAGCTTGAATTTCATGCCAGATATTCAACACCATGCCTTGTTTAGCAAGTGAAGAGTCTTTTACAACATGGTCAGGTCTATAGCATATCACACCCTTCAGGGCCCTGCACCTTCAGCATTCACTGACAAGGCTGGGTCATGCTCAGAGAGGACACTTCCAGGATCACTGAGTGCTTCAGCTTTTACAAACCAAAAAGGGAAAACTTCCAATTCAGTAGGGAAGAATTCATGCTGGAGTGTGCTTGGTCAAACCAAGGCTGACCTTGGCCACAGGCTCAGCAAAACAGGGTTGTGTCTGAAGTCACATTCCTACACCACCATATTCTTCCCAGTCCCTGGCTACAGTGGCTTGTTCCTTTTCACCTCTGCCTGGCCTTAAGACACTGGAGTCTTCATTCTTCCTTTCCAGTCCTTCCAAATTTGACTCGCTCCCTTACTATTAAATTAACACATTTCACTAGCTCTTCTTTCCCCACTGTTGATATTTTCTGTAGTCCGTCACCACCACTACAAACTACCATGTTTGGCACGTCCACTAATTGTTGGATGTCCCTGTACTTTCGCATCAGCAACATATCCTTGTGTGAAACAAAAAGAGAAAAATCTTTGCTCTCTCCTGCGTTTTTTCCCAGCTCTGACTGAAGATTCCTCTGTACTGGAGGAGTAGCTGTTCCCTCTCTTTCCAACAACATTATGAGACACAAACATGGTACTCTGTACACTGCATAGTATGCCTAAGGGTCTCTACCAAATGTGTCACCCTCCTACCTATCCCATTGTACATACAAATGTATGTGTATATGACAAATCCTCTGTACTGTAACACCATCTCAAAACTGCCAAGCTGCCAAAGCCTCTTCTCGCAATACAGCTTGTGAGCAGATGTCTCATCCCTTCACTTTTGCTTGGAAGTCACACCTGAGTGCTGCCTCTCTCCACTATCGCACTCTCACCTCTCGACTCCATTGCAACAGGATTCATTATTTCTAAGATTTTACACAGGTAAATAAAATTATCTTCAGGAGGTGCTGCCATAAGCCATCACAGTGAGACAAGAGTGGTGAAGAGTCAAACCTGGCATTTTTTTCTACTGACAGTGGCCTCACCATCTCATTTCTTAAAATACTTCAGAAGTAGCCTATTCCATGTCTTTGTCAACATAGGGAAGGTCTCTCAAGGTATTACATTTTATTTTGGATTGCTAAAATTGAGGTTAGCTATGCCAAAAATATTTTTCCAAATACAGTCACTGTTTTGAAGGTCAAATTGTTCAATAATGGCCTACATCTGTCAAACAGGGGCACTACCACTGACCAAGTGATAAATTTAATCCATGAGAAAGCTCAGAGCACATAAACTATATTGCTCCCCATCCGACTAAGCTAGAGAGCAGTTAACTCTCTGTGAAGTCGTTATTTTATAACATCTGAAAAAATGTTCATCATAATGATTCTGTGGAGGCCGTTTTAGAAGTGGGTATAATACTGGAGTGCCTGTGGTAGTGACCCCCTGGGAAGAGGCCCTTGTAAACCATTCATAAACAACATTGAGAGGGGGAGCTCTGTGTGTGGTCTCAACTTGATCTTGCAACTTTGGGAGCTGAACAACTCAAGGTGGATCCATTTCATAATCACTTTATTTGTTTTGAAATCTCTCAGCATCCTTTAAATGACCTTCATAGGAGTATGAGGCAAGAACTTTAATTATTATTGTACATAAATCTAATGCTTATCGCAGAGAGGCCCTCAATCTCTGTTGGAACCTCTATGTATTACTGCAATAAAAACAAAATAATACCCCCACTAATTACAAACTGAGTACTTAATCTCTCCACCAGTAAGTCTGATGCTGCCAGCATGGCTCACAGAACTGCCCTGGTAACTGGCACACAGTAATTTTGCAAATGCTACGTGACAGACATCTATTTTGAATATCCTTCTCAGCTCCTTGACTTCCCGTGAGTTTCTCAAAATAACCTGGTAAACAACCTTCTAACACGGATGGTGGGAGCACTGCTAAAATTGGTCCCTACTTGTCCACACAAGCCTTGGGATTCCAGGACTTTTGCAGTCCGGGCTTTTGTGGTCATGCTGGGTATATGAAGCGACATATATTGCAGTTTCTTGGCTAACCTGAATTAATGGTGGCAATCAGACCACCCTGCCTTGTAATTTCTAAAAGGTCACCTCAAAGGCCACTGGTGCAGACACAGGAAGAGACAATGTTCTTATTTTATACAGCTGCATTGCAGAAAGTCCCAGCAATGGAAGGAAATAAATAACTGTTGATCCAATATTTTTGAAGAGTTTGGTTGTAGAAGCAGGAACCCAACTTTTCAAACTATTCCCTTCAAGCAATGCTTTATACAAGAAAGGGGAATATTTTGAATGAGTTTTTTATATCTCTCAAAAAGTCTGCCTGCCACCTCACAGAACAAATAAGGTGTTGTCTTTGCCAGAAGGAGGTAAAATCTCATTTCAAAATTTGTTTAAAAAAATGTTATGAACTGAGTATGTAGAGGCGGAGAAAGAACAGAGATTACTTGAAGGAGTAGTATGTGGGCCTTGTCACAGCAGGACAGGATATCACCATTTCTTCTAAAAATACAAATAAAATGACTTCACAGAGATGTAGGACTTCTTAAACATCTGAATGAAAACAGAAGTAAGAATTATTTAATCAATGGACAGTAAATGCAATCTAATCCTTTCCTGCTTATTCTTTTACTGCATAATCAATAAAATCAACTAGGAAATAAAAACTGTTACAATTTGTTACTATGGCAATTGTGTCTTGCATAACAAAGTTTGACATTATCTGATGGGAGGCTAATTAATAGTTAACTTGGATAGCACAATTACCTCGTGAAACCACATTATTAAACCGCTGGCTGTAACCAACTTGTAACTTGAGAAGAATTTGCTCACATCTGGCTCTGTCCCATGTTGGAGACTGGGGATTTTAACGACTACTGACTCCTGCCAGTGCAGCCACGTGGTGTATATCCAGCATGGAATTCTCCTGGTTGATATCTAAACATCAGTTACATAAACATGGGATTGACTCAAAGGAAGAGCAAACCAGTCTGCCCTGAGCTTTATAGAAGCGGGTGGTCAAGTAAGAACATGAACTCTGTTTTTGCAATTAGTGCTTTTCTCATTTACTGGTATGGTGCCTCACAGGTACATGATTTGGAAGACACATCCTCAGCCCAAGCCCACTGGGAAGCCTGGGCTTCTCAGTAATGTTATACCTGTGACTATCCTCCTGAAGTCCAAAGACCAGAGCACAGAGTACTTGCTGGTTGAGCTGACATAGTTGTATGTTCATCACACAGGTTTGTGACCCACCTGTCTCACTATATCAAGTCTCAGCTAATGTTTGCACAACCTCTGACAGAAAAGGGAATGCCTTGCTTCTGAAAACTAGCTAAAAAGTTACTCCTCATAATTTCAGCAGTTAAAGTCCACTTCTAAGACTCAGACAGTTAGTGGACCTACAAAAAAAAGCTCAATACTCTCTGTTTCTATACTGCTATATTTTTCCAGTGCCTGGAAAAAGTCCTGAGTCCTGGAAATAGGGATCACCCCTACTGTTAAGCTGTTGGAACAACCTGATTCCAGCACAGTTGGGGCCTGTGCCAGTTAGAGGGTCCCCCGCACAGTTTCCAGGCATAGTTTGGGAGCCAGAGAGTGTCCAGTAGCTGGTGTACAGGCAACTGGTGTACAGGCAGCAGCCCTGCTCTAAGCGCAGAGGTCCTCTGCCTGCCCAGGCACTGTCTGCTTAGCCTCATGGGGGTCAGACACAAGCACATTTTGTGTGATAACACAGACAAAGCTTCAACTCCCAGAAGAAAAATCTGGCTTAAAGCTGTGAGAAGATATAAAAAAGAGCAGATATGCTTAGTACTTGATGATTAAAAAAAAAAAATTAAACAAAACATTTTCCAAAGCTAAGGAGAAGCCTTCACTGCAGACAGAAAAGTCTCTTCACTGAAATGCTACTGAATTACTTTTATACAGAAATATATAAAATTAATTTTATCTTGATTTCAAAAGGAATTTTATTCTCCTTTTTATTTTTTCTGATTGAGGTGTGGTTTTGCTCTCACTTTCTCCATTTCTCTCTGTTCTGCCTTTCTTCACTGGGAGAAAAAAAGCAGGGAACTGGAAAGAAAAGAAGGGGAGATCTTTGGGGTTCTACTCTCATTTGTTTTTCTTCAATTCAGAAGATGGTAAGGAAAGATAAAACAATTCTCCTGCTGAAGAAGAAACAGCCACAACATCTTTCTGTTCAAAAGAAGATGGCAAATGAGAATGAGAATTGCTGGAAAAAAAATGTAATAGACGTAGGGGCTGGGCAGAGAGAGGTAAGGCACTGGAAGCAAGGTTGCACGTAACGGTTGACTGGAGATGAAACCCATCTGGAGCCGACCAGCTGCTTTGGGTGTTTGTTCAAGCTGTACCAACATGACTTGAACAATGAGTCTTCTGCTGGTCCAGGTCCAACCTCAATTCTTTAGTTCCGTCTGCACGCTCTGAATGTCTGCATTTTTAACAAAAAATAATCATCAAGGTGAAAAGAGGGGTTTAATTGGGCATATGGCACTCTCAAATGGAAAGGACAGAGACAGAGCCTTCTTTCTATAGCAAGGAATTTTGTTTAATTTCCCACTTGGGTAAAAGAGACATACATTGGATAACATAAACAAAGGGGAAATAGTGTAATATTGGTCAATAAAACAGTGAAAGAAAATACAGAAACCTGAGAAAAGATGGACATCAGTGATTAATATTAATCAAATCAATTAAGATCAGCTGAATCAGGAAAGTTACATGCTTGAGATTTACTTCATTTGCTAACTAAATCCTGTCATGATTAGGAGTGATTCAGTTTATATACAGACACTTTTCTAGGGAAATCAGAAGTACTAAACACAGTCTTGGGCCAGATGCTGTCTATTTTCATTTCATACGGGAGAAAATGCAGTGTAGTGTGTCAGTGGCAGAATTTGGTTCACTGATAGAACTCTAGCTGGTATTTCTCCTGATCATGAATTCATTTAATTTGGTATTGCACTAATCTGACAAAATCAGGGGTAATTCACATTAAAAAAATATTTTTTTTTTAATGTAAAGATAACTGCAAAGCTTCCCAGTGCTTGGCAAAGCCTAAAATAGAGTCCATTTCTCCCATTTCTTGTTTGCAAGTCCATCTCTGAATCAAGCACAGCAGCATTGCTATGCAAACACTTGCACAGTGGCATTAAGAGCCATAGGCCTGAAAAACAGCCTTGGAGAAAGTGCAAATCTGAGACATTGTTAAACATCTTGCCATTTGTGGCTGGTTGTGCTTACATGATGATTACACATGCTCAGTTCCAGTTATTCAACTGGAATCGCCAACTGAGACTGAAACCCTGGTCACTCTGTAGCCTGCACTCTGAGAAAATAGAGGATTTCATACTTTATTGCATTTTGTAAACAATTCCTTGCATACAAAAAACCCCATAAATATTATTTTTATCGATGTAGATTTCAGAATGTCAAAGAGCCACAGCTAATTAAGTTTCAATGACAGATTTGATAATTTGAAGCCCATTTTTTTTCTGTTATATTATTAAGAAGAAAAGCAATGGCCGTTATGTCCTAATTTGTAAACACTTTATTTGATGGTTGAGACTGGAAAGTATGTAAGTGTTGTTTGTCCTGTCAAAGGCTTTGGAACGGTCTGAAGTCTACAGAGCTACATCTGTTGCTACTTATTGGGGGTGAAGGAGTTGCCCTATTTCTAACACAGTTTATAAAAGGAAGAAAAATTTTAAACACTGCAGTTAGAATTTAATAAGGGTGCTTTCTCCTCCCGACAAAAATTAATTAGGTCTTTCTTTGAACTTCCAAAAAGAATATGTATCTTGTAACACAGAAACCAAAAAATATTCTTCAGTTTTGCATCTAGATTGTTGCTGCAAATTCTTGCAGATGTTCAAGCTCAGAAGTGGACAAACAGCAGGAGAGCTAAGCTCAACCACCACATTTCTGTCTTTCCTGTGTTCTTACACCATGGAGGTGCTGGAACACCGTCACGGGAGCACCCAGCAGTGAGCTACTTTCCCCATCCGCTCCTCATGGGACAGAACCCACACCCAATACCAGGATTCATCCTGTTGCAGTTTTAAGCATAGAGCTGGAAAACCACTGTCTGCATGTCACCCCACAGATGCCAGCCATCCACAATTAACTTGGTTTTAGTCTCACACCACCTTAGTGAGGAAGGAAAATTTCATACCTGTTGTACTGAAAACTGAGCCAAGGATTGAGCTGAATACCATCTTAATACCCTGCCCTGTCTGCTATTTGTCAGCTTTGACGGCATACCTGCTGCTGTGCCAAGGCCCAGACTAAAGCAAAACCCTCTCTTTCCATCTTCCTTCCCAGCAGAACAGACACAAAAAGGGCCAACCTACCATCTGTGCTTTTGAGCACTCTGCGGGTCTGGCAGCCCTGGGATTTTAGCATGCAGTTAAATAAGACATAGTCTTCATGGGGGAAAAAAAAAGAGAAAGTGTTAGAAATTACTCCATTCCTAAGTAACAACATAGAAAGGGGCAGAGACAGAGCACAAAGCAAGTAATGAAGAGACCATCAAGATTGGCACCAGCAGCAGAGCTGAAGAGTTGTAGGGGATGCATGGAGAAGACTTTTGCACCCAGTATTTAAAGCAAGCCTAACCTCAGAATAAAAGTGACAATTTAACAATCAGAGCCACAGGCATGGGATAGGTACTAAGCAATTATATGGAAACATGAGAAGGGACCCAGGGATAAAGAAAAGTAGAGTGGTACCACAAATTTTAGCCTCTAAGTGGCAAAATGTGACTATAAAGGAAGGAGGGGGTCAGCTTGAGGAAGTAAGACAAATTATGAAGATATGTCTCTTAAGTGTCTTTGCCTCAACTTTCTAAGATTATGGGAAAAAATTCTTTTGTGATATTCCAGCCACACTGAGAACCATGGAGCTGTGCTTTCATCCCATCTTTGTGACACACCTCTTGTAAAATGTATAAAAATGCAGACAAATTTTTATATACTCTGGAGTAAAATTCATATAGATCACATATTTGTTGGCTTTGAAACCAGTAGGAATCCAGCCTCCTGGTCAAAAAAGTCAATATTTATAGCAGTAGCAGTTCAAGATTGATTCATTTTTCTCCTTGCAAAAATGCAAATGCCAGGGTGAAAAAAATTGGTAACTAAAATCTGGAAAAAAATGTGCCATGGTAGTGTTTTGTGGGAGCCATAATGCATGTCTCCTGTGACTCTTTCCTCTTCTGCACTCTGAATTTCCTTATTATGCTGCGTTTCCCATGCACCACAGACTTTGCTTTTGTGGATAGGAGAAGGAAATCCCCTATGGTCCATGATATAGGGGTAAGTTCTTCCAACTATTTCCACCTTTGATAGAACTCATTCAGAATACAATGAAAAAATTAATTAAAAAAACTTCAGCTATACCAAATTCCAGCAATACTAGTTTTACGTGAAATTTTTTCAGTCCTGGTCAATGCACTAAGGCTTTCAAACAAAGCAATAAATAGGAAGCACACATAGAAAACTGATGTTTTCAAAGGAATGGTTTCAATGAAATACTGACATTCTGACAGTGGTTGTCATTGTGAAATGCCACTCGGCACTGGTAAGTATTTTGATTTTAGCATTACTAGCAGCTGAAAATATGTGAGAGAAATCCAGCCCAACACTCTAACAAACAACTTGAGTTGTCCGCAAAAACATTTTGTATAAGTTATTAGACTAATGGGCAATTAAGTTGTTTCAATATTAGAAGTGAGCGTGATTCAATTTCCTTTTAACTTTGTTTTTGCTCATTTTAATTAATTTTTATAATTGCTGCAGTAGTAATGTTGCTCAGCACTCACACTGATCATAGTTAAAAAAAATATTCCCATTTTCCAGATTCTCAGCCTTTCCTTGGCCCTTTAACATTATTGATGGCATAAAAAATGCTTATAAAACTTAATCAAGAGACACTACAAGCCATCCATCTTCTGTGCCACATTAGAAGTATCTGTAGGATACAGGAGGCAGGTGGGATGTGTCACAACAGCTAAGTACAATTTCCAACAAGCTGGTCTGTCTTTAGGAAATTACAGAATCCAAGAAAAGCAAGGGGTGGCATGAAGCCACATTTACCCCTCCTCTCATAGCTACTTTGGATACAACCATAGCATCCACTAGCCACACTTGAAAACTCCTACATTATACTCTTAACAGACTCAGAAACTCTCTGGATTGTAAAGAGATTCCTCATGAAGAGCTGCTGGACATAGCCCAAATAGCCCTGGAAACAGAGTCTGAAATACACTTATTTCTTGATGAAATCAACATCCCTGATATTCTTTTAGGAACCATCAGAAAATATTACTTTCTGAACAGCATTCCTTGAAAAGAGTACTTTATTTTTAGGTAATTTTCTGGTCCTAAATTTGCCCAAATATACCCAAATGCAAACAGCTTGCAGAAATCAAGGCAGAATATCACATCAGTTTATTAGAGAAGGTGATGAGTGTTAGATAACAAGAGATCCATTAAATATTTTGGCCTTCAGTATAATGAATACTTCAAAACAGTCACATGAAAGTTAATGGTCACCACAGAAAGTGGCATATGCTTACATAGTAGGAACAACAGGATATACATTAACACACTTCACTAGTAGAATCAAAAAAGCGTTGAAATTCCAGCATGTTAGCCTACTTACAGACTCAGTGACTTTGCAAGAATCAAATGACAGCTCTTGCAGAAACAGCTCCTTCTTTAACTGTTACTGTTCTTTTTAGTTTTAAAAACCTTCTTATCCATGTATTCATTGTCACAGCCTTGAAATTCCTTTTTCTCATGATTCCCCATTTGCTTTGTTTCCACGTCACAGTGTCATCTTAGCCACAGAGCTGCCAAGCCTTCCTTTTATAAGGATCTCATAACCAGAAGACTTGCAACTCAAACACCTAATCTATCTTGTAAGTGTTCAATATAATAAATTTGTGTACTAAAGAATTAATGCAACTAACTATTCCTTTACGAGGAACCACAGACCTCTCTTTTTAATTTATCATTAAACCTTTGCCTCCAGAATGAGATGCTCACTTCTTTTATTCCAAATATACCCATGTCTGTTAAAGAAATTGAGAATATTTTTTGACAGGCATCTGAGAATCATGTTCCTAGGTTAATAATTCAACATTAAGTGTTGTGATATGATAGACACTGTCACATACTTCTCAGAGGTCATGAACCCACTGTGAGTTAGAGCTTTTAAATGAAACTGTTTTAGGAAACATGGAGATATGCTTTGTTTCAGTTTTATGGAAAACCTCTCCAATCTGTGAAGGCTATGACAACCTATTCTGAACCCATGCATCTGAGCCTTTCTCTCTCAGCTATCTGTTCCAGAGCCTCATTATGCTCATGATACACATAAGGATAACAAACATCAGCTCCATATTAGAATAACCACAATTAAGACTCATTCTTCAAGCTTCACCTGTATTTGTCAAGTGCTTTTGTATGCTTGGGATCAACAGCTTCAAGGTCTGGAAAGGATTTCCCCTGGGCAGGCTAAGAGAAGTTGGCTGTCTCTTCTTCTCCCAGTGTAATGCACCAACACCTATTACCTTGAGCCACACAATCACAGTGGCACAAGTGGCCTCCTGTTCTCTGCCAACAGCACTTGAGTTTTGGCAAGAGGAATATTCCTCCCTGTCCTGGCAAGTGAGTAAAATGTGATAGTGATAAACAAGAGATTGGGCATAATCTCTGTGAAATCTATGAAATGTGACTTGACTCCAGAATCCGAGTGTATTTACTCACTCTTTGGAGAGTTTGGTTACTGCCTTTTCAGTCATCGATCACTAATTAACAGGGTAAATGAATATGACAACTAGCTCCTCCTGCACTAGCTTGTAGATGACACCTCTAGGAAAGGATCAGTTACATTAATTACCAAGGGACAGTTGGATCAGGTGTATTGGGTCTGGCGGAGATGGAGTGAATTTTTCCCATAGTATCCCTCATAGAGCTGTGCTTCATATTTGTAGCTAAAAAGGTGTTAACATATCGGTGTTGTGGCTACTGCTGAGCAGTGCTCACACAGCATCAGCGCTTTCTCTCCAATGTTCTGTCCCTCATCAGTTGGCTGGGGATGGACAAGATCCTGGGCTGAGGCAAAGCCAGGAGAGCTGACCCAAACTGACCAAAGAGATATGCCATAGCATATGGCATCAGCTCAGCAATGCAAGCTAAGAGAGAGGAGGAGAAGAAGGGTGGGCATTCACTATTACAGTGCTTCTCTTCCAGGGCAACCAGTGCACATACTGAAGCCCTACTTCCCAGGAAGTGGCTGGTCATCACCTGCTGATAGGAAGTAGAGAACAAATCTTCTGTTTTCCTTCGCTTCTGCATGCTACCTTTGCTTTTGCTTTTATTAAACTCCCTTTATCTTGATACAGGAATTTTCCCCATCTCACTTTCTTCCGCCTCTATCCTGCTGAGGACAGAGAGAATGATAGAGCACCTTGGTGGGCACCTGGGGTCCAGCCAAGGTCACCCCACCACGTCAGGAAATCTGGTTTTCTTTGTGAAAGGTGTAGGACTGTAGGCTGAGGAAGTAAGAGGCTGTTATGTGTCTATCTTGGTTTAAACTAAAACCTGAGTTATTTTTTGCCATGTTTCTCCAGTCTCACACCACTGCATCATTCCTTCAAATACATTACAGAAAATAAGTAAATGATGAATGCTGCTTCATACCATATCTTGTTTGTAGGTGATAACAGGGGATGACATCCCCAAAGGGAGAAAGGTACAGGTACAATGACATCTCTGCAAAGAAGCACTTGACTTGTGGGATTTTGTAACAGTAATTTAGGTCTTATTTGACTTTCTCTTTTCTCTTTTTTCATTGTGCTCTAATTCAGTCTCATAATTACTTGTAGTTCTAGTTCTTCCCATGGACTAATAAAGTTGCACTTTCTGTTTACTGGTGATGTGTCATTTTTTACAGGTTCTGATAGACAAACATGACCAACCCCATGCTTCCCCAAATAGCTATGGCATGATTTTAACATTTTGAAGATTCGTATTCTCCAGAGAAGTCAGTGAGCTCTGCAGGTACTTCACAGCTCTAGAAAGACTATGATGCTTAACTTGAGGCACTATGGGCCAATATTTTAGCAAATATTTTCACATCAAAGCATAGGATTGCTTAAGTTGGAAAATAATCTTAAAATCATTGAGTTGATTGAGCATTGCCAAGTCGACCACTAAACCATGTCCCTAAGTGTCACATATACCTGTCTTCTAAATACCTCCAGGGTTGGGGACTCCACCACTTCCCTAAGCAGACTGTTCCAATGCTTGACAACAAATTTGGTAAAGAAATTTTTCCTAAGATCCGATCTAAGCCTCCTGTGGTGCAACTTGAGGCTATTTCATCTCAATCTACTACTTGTTTCATGGCAGAAGTGATGGACCCCCACCTCACTACAGTCTCCTTACAGGTGGTTGTAAGAGAGTGATAGGATACCACCAGAGCCTCCTTTTCTTCACGCTAAACAACCCCAGCTCCCTCAGCCATTCCTCATAGGGCTTCTGCTCCAGATCTTTCATTGCCCTTCTATGGAAACACACCAGTAAATCAATATCCTTCTTGTGGTGAGGGGCCCAAAACTGAACACAGTACTCAAGGTGTAGCCTCACTAGTGCCGTGTACAGGGGGCAGACAATCACTGCCCTAGTCACTCACACATGCAAGTACACAGAGCAGTTATTCAGTGAGATAAAAGGTCAGGTTCATAAGAGGCTGCCTTAGTGCTCTTTCCATCCCTGCAGTTATTTTACAGAAATAATGTTTAAGGCCTAAATATGGAAAAGATCTTACAGAGTCCAGTAAAATTTTGGAGAAGACATCCAATACATCTGAAGTATATGAACATGTATTCTGCTCTTTTTCATTTCAGTGCTATCCATGGTGATATGCTGAGCACAAGTTCAATGTTCATTGACATTGAACAATGAAGAATCATTAATCAAACTTCATAAAGAAATAAGGAAATTGTAGCAGCCCTAAAAAATGTCAAGCTGGAATTCTCCTAAGTTATTTTCTTCCTCTATACAAATCAGAGTTCAGTTTACACTAATTGTTGTGGGTTGAATGTAAAAGGTATGGTTAAGCAGACACTGAATGTTTGAGCTTATTTCAAATATCTGGACATATTTGGTAAGATTTTCAGACCCTGCTCCATCTCTGTCTCTCCTTCTCTGTGGGAAGGCTGTTTCTTAACAGCTTGACAGCCCTCTCCAGATTTCCCCTACGTTGTGTTGAAGTGGGTACAGGACAGAGCTGGGGATCTCAGTCAGCCTTACACTTTCAAGGCTTTAGTTAATCGCCTTCCTTACCTTTCCTCTTACACAGATGGCTCATAAATGATAGAGAAATTATATTTTATAACTTATCTGCACTCTTTATAAGAAGTAGATTGGGAGTTCCTAGTGTAATTCCCAACAGAAGAAAGAAATCTCTATTGTAAATCCTTGTTCATCACTAGCACTGGTTTTTTTTAAGTGACAGACCATTGTGTTACCCATATAATCTCTAAGATGATATCTTTTCAATATTTCTTCAGTTCTTTCCCTAACAAAGCTCAAACTGAGTTAATGCAGAAATAAAGAAAGTTCCAGCTAGCCAATGATATGTCTACTTGGGGGAAAACATGAAGGATTTTAATTTCCAGGGCTATTGCTAGGCCAACTTGTGAGGGGTGCAAGATGGGGTTGCTAGGAAAGCAACAGCAGGAATATCTTCACTCAGAGAAAAAACATCGCCTAACCACAGGAAGGTCTAAATCCAGCCCTGATGCACAGGCAGGAGGGAACAGCATCTGGTCCTCGCATAACAGAGAGTAACTTTCTGTGCATCTTGCACAGAAATCAAAAATGTTTCACTGTGGCAATGCATATCTTGCAATAAGTGAATATACTGAATATAGCTTGGGTAGTGAAGGGTCCTGTGCCATATGAGAACATTTGTTCATCCCTTCTGCTGGTGCCTTTCTTTTGCTGCTGCTTTTCTTCCTGCATCATCTCAGCTAGGGAATGGGTGTGGGTGGGAAGAAAGGGGTGGTTTCCATGACTGTACCATTATCCAAAAGGGGAAGTAGGGAGAAAGGAGAAAGGAAAAAGGAAAACAGTTGAGCCTGTTGGGACCTTTCCATTGTCATTACCATTTGTGTCAGTTGTCTACCCAAATGAACAAAGCCACAAAAATATAATGAGGAGCATGTTCCCACATCTGCAGATTCACTCCATGAATTTGTGCCATTTGTTAAAATCTTTGGTATCTAAGATACTGTTTGTAAAATGGAGCTAGGAGGTGCTGTACTTTAGAAGGCATTTTCAAAACCTCATATGAAAAGTACTTAGCTGTATGTCTCATTTTTACCATTGCAGCTGTCCTGCTCGATTTATTTCTTCCTGAAGAAAGTGTGCTCTACAAAATAAGATAATACATTTTCTTGGCTGTGTTCCTCTAACACATGAATACAGTCCCCAGCTCCACTGAACATTGCAGCAGGCAAGCTGAAGACATTGTTTGTAAAGTATTTTTGTCTTAGACAAGAGAAGGAAATTAATTGTTTTTCCATACAATCCCTTAGTCAACAGTGAGCTCATGCACAGCATCGAAACCACACCTCTTTAAAAATATACATATATCTTACTTTAACTGCATTTTATCTATTCTGTACTTCAGCAGGCTGCTCTAAAACTCTTAAAGACTCATAGAATTTGACTGGCTTTGAATTAGACCATGGATATCTTAGCTAACATTTAGCTACTCAACTGCATGAATTTTTATCTGAAATTATTATCTGAAAACAAGAGCCTCATTTAGAAATGGAAGAAAATTTCATGCTTTATTCTCTAGCTGTGTTCTACAAATCCATGTATGTCTGCCTGCAAAGAGCAGCTGTCATATCTCACCCCAAGTATATAGTGCCCACCTGAGGTTTTAAACCTCTAGCAAAGTTAAGAGCCAACATAAAAAGTAGAGAAGAGTTCTCTGCAGCTCACAGTGAGCTCTGCTGGTCTTCCAAAATCCAGAGACCACCCTACTTATTCTTGAGCACCTGCACCTGATACCATGGAAAATCAGATCTGGATCCAGCAGCTATGGAAAATGGTGGACAGAGGTACTCCTTATTGCCACAGAAGTGTCCCAAGAAGGGAAACGCAGAGAACAGAATGGGACAGGAGCTACAAACTCATCCCCTGGTCTCATAGTGTGCTCTGGATATCACAATCTTGATACAGCATTCTACTATACCACAATGTGAACAGCACTGAATTGTCCCAAGCCTTCAGTCTTGGGACATCAAAACATGATGAAAGCAACAAATTTCCCTTGAAATCCATTTTCAAATCATAGGTATTGTACCTTGTGGAAACACATAAATAGCTGTTTTTGAGTAAATAAGCTGCCATAGCTCCCTGCACCTCGATGATCAGTGGCATTTTCTGTAAGCATGAAAAAATACCAGGTAAAATATTGAAACCTGGTGCCCCAGTCAGATATAAGACATCATTTCCAAGGAAACCAAACTTTTGCAGAGCTCACCAGCATTTCTGGAACCTGACACTGTCCAAGGGCACCAACCTGAGATGCAAGCTCCCCTTGGTGGCAGTGGGATGGGTAGAAAGTTTTCACAGAAATGTCTGGATCTCAGCCCCCACGGTTTAGGGGCGCACCTGTTCCTGGTTCCTTATCCATGATCGGAGCCATTTCTGACGGCTTGAAGGATGGGGAAGGGGGAGACTCCATGCAGCGGGATGTT
>JAWWLV010000001.1:53633649-53676932 GCA_035041135.1 Platyrinchus mystaceus
GCAGTGACTCACAGACAATGCAAAAAGCCATTTTTGACCACATGTTTCACTTTAACCTTAGAATCCTCACTCCTACATCAATGTAAGAAACCAGTTCAAGAAGTAGGCAGTAATTTAAAATATAAGGTTCTAACTAAATCTTTTTTTGACAGAGGCAGTCCAAGACATTGAAGTTTTTCTACCAAAGCTCCCTTAAGTATGATGCTACAGTTTCTAGACTACTTTTGTTCTATGGAGGCTCCAGGTCCAAGTAGTATTTTCTGAGGATTGGTCTGACCCTTTGTTTAATGAGGATGTTGTGATGGAACAGCTATTGCTGCTGCAGAGATACATAAGGATGAATTACCTCTTTGTGTTTTTTGAGAGTGTTTCTGTTTCTTTTGAGTGTGCCTTTGAATCCTTGAGGTTCCTATGTCTGTGCAAAATCTAGGCGTGCCCAGTAGCAAAAGGTTTACATGGGCCTGGTTATACAGTGGGAAAAGAAGGTGGATCTTGAAAAGCAAGGGATTTTTGCCCAACTAGCAAAGGTGGTAAGAACAAGCCACAGATTGCTTTATGGAGCTGATCTTTTGCATGCCAGCTTTGGGAGTTTTTAGTGAATACGATGAAATTTCTCTGTAAGACAAAAACCAGGAATATGATCTGGTAGCTACACGGTAAACACAAAATGAAATCACAGGTGATATTCTCTTCAAAATTGGTGGACATGCTACTAGCACTGTGTCCTTTGCTCCCTTGCATTTTATTAACCTCTGAAGAGCAGGCAGAGAAGGTAAACTGGGTGTTATATGCTCTTTCAGTCAGGAGAAGAGGAGGATTATCAGGATATAGTTGAAAGTGGCTGACCCACCAGAAGTTCCAACAGCCCACTGCCTTCTTTGTGGTGAAGCAGACACTGCATACATGTGGGAGGACACCATGGCCCAGAAATGTCTGGCATAGAGAGTCATGCCATTACCCTTGCTGAACCACTCCAGCCCCATTCCCAAACCACCCTTCAGCTCCCAGCACCAAAAAAAATTGCATCATCACAGTTTGGTGCAAACCACACCTTCAGTATTTTGGTCTCCTACAGAGCGATACATTATTGTAGTGGGTTTACAGATACCAGGCATCCTGGGAGCAGTTACCAAAAGGCTGGCAGAATGGGAAAGCTGCCATTTCCCATGGAGTTTAACACAAGAAAGTTTTTTCTGCTTTCACCTATAGCTTTTCTGCCTTTTTTTGCTTCACTGCATACCCACATGAAGTCTACAATAACTGCACTTTAAGGAACACATGCTGATCTAATTTTTCCTGCCTATTCCTTCACTTGAGTCAAACTCTAGAGACTTTACCTAACTCTGATACAGGTTTCAATCACAGAGAGCAGTCTGGAGAGACACTTCTCTGTTTGGTTTTTTTGCTTCCTTTCCCTCTGAAAGGGGAGGAAAGGGCAGAGGAAAAGGATGAAGCGCTGGACGACTTTAACTATAGCTAAGGCAAATGCAGTCCCTTTCTTAGAGCTTATACACATGTAATTGGTAACAGTGCTTGGACCTTGGACTAAAACTACAAATTTCCTCTTATTTAGCCAATCGTTCCCCCCAAACACCCGCCCAAAAGGCCCTAATCTAAATCAGATCTGGGTATTCAGGAAACATACAGGCCACTACAATGAACAAAACATTTACAAGTCATCCAGAAACTCAATTTCCTTCCTAAAGGAGTAGCACAACAGGGTTTATTTTGTAAGGAGAAAAAAATCCCTTTCTGGTTGCCTACAGTAAGTTTGCTGTCTCTTTGGCTGAGCCCCTCTGGAGCATCCAGGAGCTGAGGACAACTTGTTCACTTCTTAATGACTTTTTTATCACTACCTTGTCCACTTCCAAATGTGGAAAAAATTCTAGCATCACACTGCTAACACCAAATAAAATCTTTAGTCATTTCCACCCTCTCAACAATAAAGAGAGAAAAGTGATGATAGTAGAATTTTATTGGCTTTATTTAAACAGGCGTCTTCTCCCCCAACAATACTTTGCTACTACTATAAAACTTTTCTGACACATTACTTTAAACATTAGCACATGGACATGCCAGCTCTGCACTTCAGGAGCTACAGTTCAATGCCAAGAGCTATCAGTCACATTAAGAAATCTATTCACAATACAGCAGATAGAGAGGAGAGTGTCTGAATCCTCCTGCCTTCAGTGCCTCCTTGTGCCCTGTCACCCTCCCTGGCTGCAGCCAGGCTTATACACAGGGCAGCTCAGAGAGGTTTTCTACCAGGCGGAAGCATGAGAGGTTTTGGGGAGCAGCAACTTTCTTTTCTCTGGTTTTAAGGTGGATGCTACTGCAGTACTCCACAGGGACTGCTGCAGCCAGCTGAGGACAAGTGATGAGAGAAGGGAAGAACAATGAAGCTAAGCAAACAAATGTCTCGTCTAGGTCTGGGGAACTTCTAGTCTAAATACATCACTATCCTCCTTCGGTATACATGTATGTACTGATCTTCAGGACAAATGGGGCCTTTCTTTTCAGACCCTTTGACTTCAGCAAGGATTGCACAGCTGTGATGATGACTTGCCTCCTCTTATTAAAACCACATATTAAAACAAGTGTTGTCTGTGTCTATATGTTCCTCTGAGTCACTTCTTCAGAGGAAAGAGAAAAAAATTTTAAGACTCAATCTATCATCTTCATGCACTTATATCTATATTTAACATGTTTTAGGGTGATAGGAAGATATCTAATGTTATTCAAAATTGTTATTTAGTAAGTAACCATTCTGGGTATTTATCTGTCTGCATTTTTCCCCATGTATGGGTAAAAACAAGAGAATCTGAAATGACCAGAGCACTCCTAAGCAAAGACACAGCCTAGACAAAGCAGAATATTCCAGAAGAGACAGAGAGGGTGACAGCATCCAGAGGGAATCAAACAAACCACTTATATGACTCCAACAAACAAACCATTTATATGAAGTCTCAACCAGATATATAAAAATAGTAATATCAGTAGTAACATCAGTAGGTTGGTTTCTGTTTGTTTCTTTTACTTTTAAAACAAGCCCATTCTCCTGCTGATCTCAGGCGGTGCCAGTTTGTAACATAACACACATGCTGAAATACAATATGGAAAGTGTGTACACACACTGCATAAGAGAGGCTACAATCTGCAAAAGGGAATGTTGCATCCATATATCAATTGAAATAGCCTACAATTTAGGGAGTAATTGTTTTGAAACAATCTCACATGAATTCACCTTCACAAGATTAGAGGCTGATGTCACCAGGAGGGTGAAGTCATCAGCAATGACTTAAGCTAATGGGATAATGCCAGAAAAACTCGATCAGTCTGTTGTGAAGAGCTTAACTCCTTCCAAGCAACGAGGAATGCTGAGAACTATTTACCTCTTTTGTTTGCAGCATTTCCTGAGTGGATTTTAGCACAGGAAAGCTCATGGTTGACTAATAGGGACAGGGAATGAAATCTTCTTCCTGCAGTGCTGCTGGTGATGTGTTTTTGGAGATTTTAAAGCCATATGTCTGAATTCAATTTGAACTTCAAGACAGAGAAAATTCACAGTAAGCTGTGGGGATAATTTTGTGATGTACGGTCGAGTTCCTGCAGTACTAATTCATGGGAGTAGTCCCTGCTCATTTTAGGTCACCAACACAGTGGGATTCGGCAAGGGGACTCGGGCTCAGCTTTATATTCATTAGAGACAAAGATGTAGAACAGAGGCGTGGCCTGCAAGTGACCATGACAAGCTTTTACCAGACAAAAGGCAAACCAAGCTGCCCATAGCTGCACGTGGTGTAGCTGACACCAGGCCATACCAGGTAGCTGTGCCAACTCAACACGTGTCGGGTGTTTTCCTGAGGTAACAGCAAAGCACATGATTTAGAGTCAGTGGCATTAAAAAAAACGATTCGAGTCATTGCAGAAAGTAGAGATATTTTTGTCTGACTGTGTAAAGTGTGCTTGTGTGGGAGTGGTGTGAGCTTGTTCTATTTCCAGCCTGTGAACGCTGAGGTGCGACAAGCCCGCTTCACTGCTCATTCGTGGCAAATGGTGCTGGCAGTGCCACTCCCTGGCAACGGTGAGGAGTTCGGACGAGGCAAAAACCATCTGAAAGAGCACTAAAACTAAGAAGAGGGCCTAGCCCTAACTGCCTCAAAGTTCACTGGCTTCTTGTGCTTGGATTCAGTGCCCCTAGGAGGGCATGCAGAAGGATTTGCTGGTGTGGTCAGATGACCTTTGCCAGGCTGGAGAATGCACGTTGCTTTCACTCCTGATGTGAATATTCTCCATTCACACGATCAGTATGGTACCTCAGGCACTTCATCTGGCACTAATAGCATTTAAGAGAGCCCCCAAGCCCCACGTTAACATGTTACAGCTTCACACAGCTTCACAGCTGCAGAGCTCAGGTGGGCTCCAACTCTAATGAAGCCAGCTCTGCTCTGCTCTACTCTGCTGGAAATAAGATTAGAGCTTGGCCCTCTGTCTGTACTAAATGTTTTTCATTTTATAAAGCCAAATATTTTCTTTAACCCCCCTTTACTCTGCAGCACTCTTGCAACTCACTTACTTTGCAAAGCTTGAAAGAGAAAAGGAAGGGCAGTCATTTTTGCATTCTCTCACAAAAAAAGTCTATGTTTTGGGTTGAAATGCTTAAGGTTAAATGTTTAAAGCTCCTCTAACAGTATGCACTGGTTGAATTATGAATATGAAGATACAAAAGTCCAGCCAACAGGACATATCAATCCTAAAAGACCTTAAGTAACGAACTCTTCAACATGGCTCAACTGGTAACCCGTAGGCCAGATGTTGCTAAGCGAGTTAACTCATTGTCTTTTCCACAAAGGAGATAAGGGACAGCTCTTTGGACAACAAGCAGAGCCAAATGTCCCCTGTGCCTGCCCAGCTCTCAGATCTGCCACCACCACAGATATGCGGGACTGCTACCTTCTCCTGAAAGACAGGCAGAGAAGCCCAGGCTGCCAGTCCTTCTGGTCATGTCACTGCACCTTCCCATGTCACAAGGGGAAGGGGGTCCCAAAAATAGTTTGCAGCCTTTTTGGCCACCAAAAGAAAATCCCCAGCACTTAAAAGATCTGTATTTTAGTTTCAAATGGCCTCATGTTTGACAGCATGCTCTCCTAAGCAGGAAGTATTTGTTGAAGAAAAAACCTACAGCTGCAGACAAAAGGACTCTACAGGATTTTAGGGCCAGGTTGTCCTTGTTTCACAGGACCCACACCATACCAGACAGAGAAATATTGAATGGTTCAGCAGTGTGCTGCAGGCAACTCTCTTCCTTTTTCACTTCACTCTCCATCCAGGCAGATCAGTTTCAAAGCAATCTCTCCACCCTGAAAACAGACTGACTAAGTATGAACTGGCCACAGCTGTGTGCTGGAGTAGAAGACAACTTCCATACAGATAACTCATGCCTGTTTTGAAGAAATTAAGAATCCACGGACTGAGGTGTTGCTCAGTGTTTCCAATTTCTATTTAGGCCTCATATTCCGGCTTCTTACCCAGACAAAGAATCTGTTGTTCCTGATGGAACTGAAGGATACACAAAATGTTCAGTGTCTTCTGAAACATCTAGCCAAGAGGCAACTTTTGCGCTGCATAATATGCTTGCAACAAAACAACATATCGGGGCAGAGCTAAGAGTATTGCTGTGGTTTCTAAGGAGTAGGAACTACCATGCCTTCATCCCAAACCCATTCTGACTCCCTATTCAAAGAACAGTGCTCCTGTAGGGCTTACTGAGCTGACACAGTTGGACGCTTTGTCTGCAAATCTCTACTTAGAGTCCTAATCAAATGCTATACAGTTAAATGGAAAAAGAGCCTCCAAATTCTGCAGTGCCATAGCTGGACAGAAGTGCAGTGACCTGAACTCCCTTTACAGCTAGTGAAGGCAAGAGAGCTCCTCTACAGCTCAGCAGAGCAAAGGGCTGCCTCAACCTCTGAAGGCACCTATTTCCTTCCACCGATCGCGGAGGGAGCGGGCGGGGATTGAGCACCTGATGGAGGTGGTGCAGGTAAGCACCCAAAGTTTGCTGGCAGTGACCAGCATTTCATCCCCTGGGAAAGCAGCCAGGGTGCATTTCGGTCTCACAGACTTGGACATGGGTTGTGGTGCCCAGTTCCTCAGGAGGCAATCTGAACTTTTCCTTCTAACTGAGAACTTTATTGGGATCATCTACCTCCTTGGCTGAAGGGAAGAGAGGAGGTAATTTTACCTCTCTCATTATCCTAGTGTGCCTTATGTAGTGGCCTATACTGGAAGCTTATAAAAAATATCAAAACCTTATATTCCGCAAACCAAGTCCTGAAAAGGGAAATTTCTACAATCTTAATTACAATTCGCTGTAGGAGGTCCAATTCTAGCCAGTTCTCCAAGGCTTGTGGCAGCTGACTTATTATTCTAGCACGCTTGATGGAAATTCAAAATTGCATATCCTTCTTTGTAAGATGACTTCTCGGGCTCTGGCGCTTACTGGCTGTCAGTGGATTATATATTGGATTTTTCTGTCAGCATGTAATGAAAAGGAAGTTTTAAAAAAAAATAAAGCAATACATGAAAATAATTCCATTCATATTAGGTATTGTAAAACCCACCAGCTAGTTTTGGGCTGCCCATGTATGGACAACTGAATGAAAAGTAAGAGGTCTTCAACCCCTTGCAGAGCTATGCAAGGGCTGGCCATTAATTTCATTTTTATGCTACCAGGGAGAACTGGGGATTTCCTGCTACCAGTGGTGCTCACACACTGTAAAAGATCAGCTCTAGATTTTGGCCACCTTAAATACACAGAGCTAGGGTAACTGGCAGGAGAAGCTTACACAGTGCTTTCTCCCAAGGCATCCATCGGAAGGCTTTCTCCATGCTGACTGAATGAGATTAGCCAGAGAAACACCAAGAAATTACTGTGGGGATATCTTTCTCTTCCTCCTCCTTCCTCACTATGTCAAACTGCATATAACAGAGCAGAACCACAAACGTCTGTCTTAAATGCCTTTGCAGTGTCCTTCTCAGCGATTGCTATTCACCATGTCAAGCTATTTAACCTACCAATAGGTGACACTGTCCAGTCTTTACCAAACAAAACCCCCACATACACATTTCAGCAGTTCTGGTCTCTGACAGATCCAACAGGATGCAGTGCACATCATTGCACATCATGCAGCATGAGGGACATCTCTTTTGACTACTGCAATCATCTGCTTCTCAGTCCACACATCATACAGGAAACAGCTTTCACAGAGCAAGTAAAACTGATAACATGTCTGCTTGAGAAGGCAGCACCAAAATGGTTAAGCAAGTCAAAAGAACTACTTTGTTCATAAGATTTTAGAGAACTGGAATGGGTAGGAGAGCTAGCCCAGCCACACTTATCTACCCTCTGACTCAGGAGAAAATTGTCAATTATTTTATTAGAACATGCCTGAATTAACAGAGCTACTTAAAAATTATCCACAGCTCATTTTGTATCTAGATAACCTGTTCTTCAGTTCCTTGGCAAACAAACAACAGAAAGTAAGAAAATCATTTTATATTGCAGAAAAAATTATTAATTTTAAAGTGCAATTTAATTCCTGTGTAAGTATTTAAAGTTAGGTATTTTTATAAACAAAATGCCATTTTGGAAACAAAAAACCATTCTATTTAGAAAACAACCTTTACAATTTTTAAGAGGAATCAGCTCTTTTTCAGCCAAAATAATTTGATGAGCTCAACACAAATTTTGCCAGCAGCTTCAGTAACCCAAATCTGCAATTTTTTTTTCCTTATAAATTGAAAGACCAAAACGTTTCACCCAGCTCTGGTTACAGCTTTTGTCCTGAAAGACATCCATGTTTCACTTTCCTGTGTTGGATGTGGCATATTTTTCTTCACTTGCTCTTTATATCTTTCATGATATAAGGAATTTGAATAGTAAACACTGAAAAAAAAAGACCTTGCTATTTGTTATCTGATCGTTAATCCCAGCTTTCCCCTTTGTACATTATGTCTAGGGAACTATGTTTTTCAAAAACATAAGGGAAACTCATCTGCTAATCTGTCAACAAGCCATTCATCTGTAATGTCTGCTCTACATTTGTTTTGCTATGTCACTATGCACTGAATGTTTGATGCAGATGTTTTGACACAAGCGGTAGAGCAAAATGAAATTTGTTGTTTCCTACTGCCACCACCCTCAAAAGAAGATTTATTTAAACAATAAAATCTGCCCTAATTTTTAAAAATAACAGAGTACTCCATGATGATGCATGACTTCCCAATACCTCCAGTCAAGGTGTTGCCTTGCTGTTTTAAGGAAATCACACTAGAAAATAATATTAACACTACAAACCTTTTATACCTTCTAAAACCATACAGCAGAGTGATTTGACTCTGATTTCCATATTCACATTGGAATCCAATGCTCACCTTCTGTTAAAGACAGGTAAAAAAGATAATTTGCAAAAGGCACCTCCCAGATGAGAACTAACCCAAACAGTCAAAGCCAGAACTGAAATGCTCTGTTCCCATATGTTGCACTAGTAATTGTGCCAAACATCTTGCCACCTGAGGATGGATGGAAAGACATCTGCTTCCTTTCAGGCAGCGCCTTACACCAAGCTCTGGGCTCCTGCTCACACAGTCCGCTTTCTTTAACTGCTTCCACTTCAGGAGAGGGGAAGGAAAAAAAAACAAATCCCTCTTTCCAGCAAATATTGCGTGGGCAGTGTGACTCATATAGAAATGGTTGGTAGGACATCCAAACCAAAGTTTCAGGTTCAGATTATATTGTCAACAGGTCAGTAGATATTTCAAGGGATATGTAAAACATGTGAAGTCAAACCACCTGGGTGTTACTAGGTTGCTGGATGGTAACGTGATGCAGTCTTTATTGAGACACCCCACTGTATATAGGAAAGGGCCATGGCCACATCACATGCTAGTGGATGGGATCATGGCATGCACAAGCGATGTGCAAACATGGATGGATGCTTGTGCCTGACCCCAAGCCAGCCTGTCTTCCTTCCATCTAAGTCCCAAGGGCAAAAGCCATGTCTGAGGGCTATGCTCAGGAGTCCCCACTAACAGCAGGGCTGGCAGGTCGGTTTGGACTTGAGAACAAACTCAGACCCCCCCTGCTTATGTGGTTGTGCAGGCACACCATAAGGTTAGTTCATCCCACTGAATTTTACTTATGGACCCCTTCAAGTCACAAGCTCCTCCCAGTAGCAACACCCTGCCTTAAGATCTAAATTATTTCAGTGTAGATCACATTCTGGAGCACCTCCTTCTCTGCAGGCTTTCGAAAACTTCTACCAACTCACTTAGACCACATGTCTAAATGTAAATAGAGTCAGCTCAGCCATAGTGCCAACACCAGTACATTTCTTTTTTTTTTTTTTTAATGTGCATTGCTAACCCTCTTCATTGCTAACACTCTTCACTGCAAAAGGATCCTTGAAAATATTTTATTTTAAATTTACAGTGGAGAGAAATATGTCACAGTCACGCTACCGAGCCTGGACGAGGTACCCCCAGAAATCATCCAGGAAAGAGCCTTAAGGTATGAGAAAACCCTCAACCTGTAGAGGCATAAAATAAATTCACAACTGTGAAGATGATGCCACCTGGACTGCTTCCAGAGGCATGATGGCCATCATAAATTCTCATGTGGCTGCCAGCCAAGAACTTGCAGCTGAGGCAGGTTTTCTGGTATCCAGCTGGGAGGATGAAACACATCAGGAGAGGCAAACGGGGGGTAGGGGAAACAAGGAGAAAAAACAGGAGAGCACAGGACTCATGACTTCTAGAACTGAGTCTCATTGTGTGACTGACTTCAGTAGCTAGAAGACTCAGCAGTACTTTTACTGCTTTACACCAATTCATCCTCTGATCCAGACCGGCTTTTCAAGTCATTCCCTCATCACTGTAAGCGTGACCATGTTTGACTCTGATCCATTTCCTATTTTTACATCCACATTTCCTCAGTATGCTCATCACATGAAAAATGAACCTTAAGCCAAAAAGCCATTTTCTGGAACCACTGCGTTTGTTGGAGAGTTGCAGAGAATGAGACAGCCTCTATTTATTCTTCTTGAGCTAAGTGACTACAAGGATAGAGGAGTATGTGTCTTGATAGGAATCACTTAGGAGGTTTTTACTGTAAAAAACATAATCTGAGACCTTGAAGGGAGAATCAGCTTTCTAGCTGCATTACCTGTGCCAACTGCTCTCCTGATTTATATGTATGACATACAAGGGCTGTTCATATCAAATATGTCTATCCTCTTCGTACAACTGTTATTATTGCACCTTATCCAAGAAATGTACATTAGCAGGGGAAGGAACCGTGATTATCTGAAATGTGATAGCAAGCACAGCTTTTCTGTTCAGGGATTTTTACTCATTTTCCCATTCCAAAACCTGGTCTTGTAATTTTGGCGGGCTCTGTGGATTTTCAGTTCGCTGTCACATTGCACAGACAGATCAAGGTAGCAAAATTAAAGAAGTGCTCTGGCTGCTTTAACTGTTTCAGTCTGAGAATTATTTGGTTTCAAATCAGAAAAATCAGCACTGCTTTATTAACGAGAACCATCTATCTGAGTGCTAAATTACTTAAAGAGGAAATTAAGAACTAGCAGATGGCACAAGAAGTTGTACATGGCTTTATATCACCAATTTAATCTGGCTGACTTTTCTCAAAATTAGCAAAGACACCAATCTTGTAAATCAAGATGAAGTTGTTCCTCACAAATCAGTCCTTTCCTGGATGTGTTTTAACTTTGAACTCTTTGGAATTGCTTTGCATCTCTGGAGCTTGTCTGGGGAAAGAAGTATTAAGCATCAGGAAACAACCCCAATATTCAGGTGCACTTTCACCAGAGTCTAGGGGCAAAGGAGAATGGCTATGCAGGACACAGTGCTTTTATATAGGCCTTCCAAATAATGCTAATCTTTTTTCCTATTGCCATGTTGCCTTGTAGACTCCTGTCTACTGTGCCATTCTCTGACACATCTTTCAGCACTTCTCCTCCTCTTGCAAACCTGCATTTGCAATCCTTTCTCAGTGGCTGCTTCACATAATTCATTCCATTTCAAAATTCTCTCTCCATGCATCAATGGACCATGAGGGTAATTTTTCCATTTTCATAGGTCCAGACAGATGCAAGTTTCTAATTCTTTTGACTGAATGAGTACATCCACTTTAAGGTTTCAGTCTGGATCAGGAGCATGCTTTGAAGTGAATCTCCAGGTTATCCCCACTTGGTTCACATCACAGAATGGACTCAGAGCACACGAACTGGATTCCTTTCCAACAAAGCTGTTGCAGAATTTGTGCCTATGGAGCCAACCTGCTCCATCAGCTAATGGATGTGCTATGAATGGCCCAGACTAGAGCCAGTGCAAAGTAAACCTCCCTGAAGCATGCCTGGTATGGATGTCAAGACCTCGGCCACAACTCTTTTGCTTTACAAACCTCCTGTTGGTCTGCACCGCCTGCTAATACAGATACAGTCAACAAATGCTATAGGAAGCCTAGGCTCAATTCTAAGCCTAAAATCTTTAGAACGAGTGTAAAGAGAACTTACTTAAAGTAATAGATGTCTAGCTGTTGGTATATAAATCTTATCTTTGTGTGAATACAGTTAACCTGCAATACAAGCGTTCCCAGAAGCACAGCTTATTTCTGGTGTAACCTGAATTTACATTTGGTCTTTTACTAGTATAAATATTTTAGTAAAAGAGGCCAGATCACAAATGTCACAGTTTTTATGGTAAACTTTTAAGTATAAACTGTTCTCAGAGTGAATGAGATTTAGTCCTTCATCCACAGTCTGTGACTGGCATAAGACCACTGCAAAACTGATCTCCTGAAGCCAGAGATCAAGGCTGGGCACAACATCAGAAGGATGCTCCTTGCTGGAGGAGAGACAAACCTGTGACTTCTCCTAGGACCTCTGAAACTACAGTGATTAGGGAAGAGGTGTTATATATGCTAAAAATTTAAAGGCAAATATTGTTCTCCTTGCAGCTAGTGGAAAACTTAGCATGGGAAAAATTCCCCCTTTATCTTTGGGGAAACCAGTAAGTTTGATACTTCCACAAAATTAACATTTAATGAAATACGCACATTTAATATACAAGAGATGTATTGTTATGTACAACATGACTTTTGGGGTTGGGCCTGCTTAGCTTTTCACTGATTTAATGCTGATATGATGCTAGTTTGCTCTAATAGAGCTCCTGATTTACAGCATTGCAAGTGTTAAAAGATCTGTCTCCTTAGGTGTATGGATATTTCAAAAGGCATGAGTCCAATGGGTAAACAGAGTTACTCAAGGATAATATTGATCTCTTTGAAATACAATGTGTCTTGTTCTATTTCTATTATAAAACAAAAATTACAAAAAAAATAAAAGAAACAGCTCCATCTCCATTTACAAGATGATATTTTACATGATGTGACACCACTGGGAACTGGCAACTCTCTCTGTTCAAATCTATCTAATACCTTTTCAAAATCATTCCCTATATTATTGCCACTGTGCCTTCTATTCCAACAAACTTGGGCTCTGGTATAAGAACAAATTCCTCTTGAAAAAGGCAGTTGTTAACATGTAAGCTCATATGTTGATGATGTGTTTAGATGCTTTCCTAAACTGAGCCCTGGAAGTGGTGGAAGAAGACATAGAAAGTCCAGTGCATTCAATTCTAGAGCAGACATCCTTATTGCACACATTAGCATACATATTTGCTCATCAGCACCATTCACACAAATGTATTTGTTCACTTCAATGTCATTATTTACACCAGTGCTCCTACGGGCTCCCAGCCAGTAAATTTTGCTTTTCAGCTCAGACCAGTTTCTTTGCCTAAAATTTCAACTTGCCAAATTGGAGGACAGAAATAATAACTGATGGTCATCTGCACTGTACAAATACAGAAGATCAAAATTTCACACACAATAAAATGAACAATGCATGCACCAAAAGCAATATCCAAAACACTTGGTAAATGTTTGCTCTACTGAAAATTACAGTGAATTTCCAACATATTTTGAAGCAGACAGAGGGACTATGTTAACATAATTTACTCATGAAAAAACATTTAGCTGTTCTATTAAGGATGAAATGCCTTGAATACTGCAAAAATCTTTTCAACTTTGAAACAATTTCCATATAAAATTTGAGACCACTCGGAGTGGGCCTTGTCTGCTATAACAACTTTATACAGTGAGTTTGCACCTCCTTATATTTTGTTTTCTATTATTCCTATGGATTATTTGTATTTTGGTGATTTCAAAAAGCCCCAGGAGTGGTCTAGGACCCCATTATGTGAGGATTACAGGCACAGAAGAAGAACATGCACAGCAATGTTAAAAGTAATCTGCAAGTTGCTCTGTGTCTGAATATGCTGTATTTGGAAATTACTTTGTAAGCATTTTTTCAAAGCATCTACCACTCAGTTAATGCACTGAAATACCTTTGGGGGGTCTCAACACAACAGCATGCATTCGTATTAGACACAGTAAATTTAAAACTCTCTCCCATATTACACAATAGTGTTAGGTCCTTTGAGCTCTGTTAAAATGAAAATGTCTCAAGACTGTTGTACTTCTGCTAAGCATTTTTTAAAACCTAAATGAAATAAAATTATGTAGAGAACTACATACTCTTATAATTTAATTATATATTTGTGTCACATTAAACTATGACCAGGATTCCTAAAAAAAATCAGACTCAGAAATAATTCACCATTTATGATTCACACTAAGACGTTTTATCATTACCACTGTGCAGATCAAAGAAAGAACATGTGGAAAAGCTGGAGAGTATTTCTTTGCACACTGGAATGAGAGTTTTGTGAACATAAAGCACAAGAGAAGCCTCTTTATTTAGATGCCTGTTTAGTAGTTGAGTCACGTACATATTGTTGGACATGAAGGAAAGTTTTAAAACAGCCTGACAAAATCTTCACTCCCTGGGGTATTATTTTTTTATTTGAAAATATCACCAGTGTTCTCATTACCATAGTAAAGGACAGGCAGTGGGTTCTGTACCTTGGTTGGCATATGTCCATGATAATTTTGAAGAAATGCTTTAAGATAACATATCAAGCAGAAAATAAACAATTGTGTGGCTCTTCCAGTTTTTATGCAAGTGTGTGCCTGCAGTGTTCCCTGTTTACATGCCTGAGCCCCTCTCTGCCTCACATGTGTGTTTCCCCTGCACAAGAGGCAGCAGTGCCATTGCATGCTTCACCAGGATGGAGGAGGCAGACAAAGCATGAGGGCACAGGATGCCAAAAGCCATACCTGCACCCATAACAAGGACAGGAATCTCCATTCCTTCCACCTTCTCCCCCATCTTCCTCACAGAAAAGGGTAGATATCCTCAGTGCTGGGGGTAGTGCCTGCCTCCCCTCCAGTGTCTCTAGCCTGGGAAAGGATGGGGCCACAACAGGGAGGGAGACCACCTCCAGCTCAAAATTATGAAACCTCCAGGAGTGCATGTCAGTAAGGCATGGGGAATGAAGGGACGCCATGAGGTGAGGGCAACCCCGACCATGGGTACCTGCCAGGATGCTGAACTTCCCATGATGCCCATCCCTATACTAGGTCCCATCCAAAAAGGCCCTGACTCAACTAGGAGGGATGCTTCACGACTAATAAAAAGGCACTGTATTTGTAACAAGTTCTGCTTACCTCTGCAGCATAAGAAGAGCTGGAAGAGCTCAGGCCAACTGGAGCAGGACCCCACTGTGAAGCCAACAAGGACAGGGTGAGACAACCTTTGCCTTGGGACATCTGAGTCTACAGCTTTTCTGGTCCCATCTCTTTCACCCAGGGGATGAGGTCTGTACCCGCACTTCAACGTCTGGGAGCCCTAAGGATTTATACAGGTAAATGATGACAGATTGTCTTTTACTCTGTACTCCTTTTGTAATAACACCCACCTTTCTGATTGCTAATAAGCATAGAGCAAATGTTAACTCATTCCTGAGAGGCAGAAAATAAGGTAGAAACATTTTTGTACATAGGTGATCCTATTTTTCCTCTTGTGCCTCACCTTGCAGTGAATTCCTGGTCCCTGCATGTCTACTCTTCTGCAAGCATTGCCTCTTTTTCATGACTCAGTCACTCACATTTTAAAATCTTCATGCAAATCTTCTCAGCTGCCTCTAGTTTTACTATCTTACCATCCTTATGGGTGATGGTACCTTGGTGCCATCGCTTTTATTAGGTCATTTATGAAGATGATGACGTATACAAGTGCCTATAGTTACCTTCAGATAGCCTTTCTCCATTGTGTAAATGAATAACTTCTTCCTTGTCCTTTTTCCCATCTTTTAATCAAACTTTAACCTGGATCTCCAATCTAATTCCATTATAGCTGATTTTTTTAGAGTTTTGAATTGAAGTTTTTGAAAATTTCAATCCACTATTTTAATCAGACAACATGTACCTGCTGCTTGTTTGTGGATAAGAAACCCCAACTTTTAGGTTAGGCTCTAGCCAGAGTCTTGAAAGAAACTGCGCATTTAAAACAAATGTTTTTAAGTTTTCTGTCTTCATATAGTCCCTGGGGATATCATAACAATAAACAAGCAAAGCAAAATTTTCACTTTGGCCTGAAGTATGACTTTCAACTTTACATCAGCCAAGTTTTGTGAACTAGTTTATTCTCCCAGTTATGTCAGCATGCTGCATAGATGTCTAGTTACCTGATTTGTGGGGATAATCAGGTACTCAAATGACCTAAACTGTGCAATTACTGGTGCTGGCAGATTACATATGGAAAACTAAGATCAGACCATAAAAATTTGATCTATTGTGTCCATAGTCATAATAAAACCGTTATGGTTGGTGATTGATTACAGGAATATTAAAATTCAGAACAAGAAAAAAAAGCTGGTTTAAAATGCATTGTACTCTCGTGCTTAGGGAAAAAATGATTGCCGTTATCTTGACATGTTTATCACTTTGAGGCTGAGCCAGTCGTTATCGTGTGAGTTCATTCTGTCCCATAGCTGACAAATACTATCATATACTATAAAAATCATTATGGCTCACTTTTGCAGCTGTAATAAAATGGGGAAGCAAATACCGTAAGCATTTATATTTAGTACTTTAGTCCTAGCATACATCCAGTAAAACTGTGACTTAAAAATTTAGACAGAAAACAAGAGAGATTCTAAATTTGGAGGCATATATTTTATTCCAGAATCGATTTCAATGGCAACGATTGCCATTTGTGTAAGAAAAAGAAAAAAGAGAAACAGAGGCAATATAGTGACATGACGAATTGCTGATCTCATTTTTTTGCCAAGGACTCATCTGTATTTTTTTGCATTTTTGCTTCTTTCTTTTGGAGTGAGTCTTGAAGGTTTGAAAGTGTCCCCTGGCTGCACCTCCTATGTGAATTTTCTTGCCATAGTACATTTTGCAGCTACACTTTCTGCAGAAGTGTTCTCCCGCAGGGCCTTCTACTCTGAGCACTGCTCCATGTCTATGTGCAGATTGCTGCCATGCTGTCAGTGTTTTGCTCAAACCCTAGTTCCCCAGTTGTCCTCACAACCCAACACTTATGTGCCCCTGGGTTGTGCTCCACTGTGCAACAAACTGCTCCCATACCAAAGGGATACCAGGCTACAGTCAGATATTGCAGCCAGGGATAGGACAAACTTGGCCTTAGAGATGTCTGGTCCTTGTACATTTTCCTTGTAGACATGCATCAATTCAGTGATATGGTCAGTCATACCTACCACAACTCCTATGTTTGTAGAAGTGATGTGGGGTTTGTTGTACACCTCAGTTATGCTCCCCAACACAATCAGGTACATCATTTTGATGTCAATTTGCACCTCCCCTTAAGAGTCTGCTGCCAGACTCCCATCATTTAGACTGAGGGACTAAAACAGTTGAGCAATCTCACATACCCCACGTTTTGCTTTTTTTCCTCATTCCTAGTGCTTGAAAATGCTTGAAATGTCTCTTGGTTTTGATCATAGAAACTAAATCATGAACATTTTACACTCCTCATTTAGCTTTCACAGCAAAAAAATAAGATCAAAAGTGTAACATGGCCATGGACACCTGTAACATTAGAAGATGCAGATGACCTTTGCTTATAAATAGACAGGTATGCTTCAAGAGGTGAAAGCAACGGGTTTCACCTGTTTTCCTCATTTCAGTATGTGGAATTTCCAAAATGTAAAAGCATGCCAAGCAAACAGTGAAGATAAATAGAAAACACTGAACCGTAACAAAGGACTTCAGGGCCCATCTCAACACTTCACACCAGTGTCTTCATGGGCTCACATCCTATCAAGAGTATATGTGAAAACTGGTCTGGTCAGATGACCAAATTCAGCAGGATCAGTCAGTTTGTTAATGAATTGGCACCCTTGGAAGACCCAACCTCATTTACCATGAGCTGGAAATGTCATATCCAGGACATTTCTTCCATGCTTAAACATATCCTCCCCAGATGACTCACCAAGGCCTGTATCAGTCAAATTCTCTTAAAGCTGCCATCATGACTAACGTTAATCTCCAAGACTGATATTCTTATAGAAACAAAATAATGACAAATAAGCACCTGTGACTGAACAGCCACCCCTGTAGCACTGAATTATAACTGTCTGATGACCTAAGCTATTTCCAATATGCATATACTGCCATGGTATATTATGGGGGCTGTATGCAAAAGAGACGAGAATGGCTCAGAATGCACTACCTCCTTGTACTCATTTTGGTTATGTTAAGAGGCAATGGTCTCCATAGTCTTTATATTACCTCTGGGGAGCTCCTAGATGCAATGATGAGAACCAGGGCCAAAGAACACTGTGACAGTGTATGTTAAGCTAACTGAGGCTGGTACTGACAACAGAATCCAAAGAGTTTATGCCTGTTTCTCATATATCAAGGAAAGATGCTACTTTCAGTCTGATAAATATGTTGATATTCTGCTGTTTTAAAACCCTTTAATTTCAACTGCTTGAAAACTGTACTGCTGGAAAACCGAGGACTTTGTGTTAAGCAATTTAACCATCTATAAACATCACCAGTCCAGGACCCTTAGCAATAAGATACATGAGCAGCAAATCCAATTAGGTAGGCTGAGTAAATACATTGCTGCAAAGCACTGAAGGCTCATCTGAAAAGTAGAAAAGAATCCCACTTCAAGAGAAATAAAGACATTTACAGCCTAATGCATCAAGCAGTGCCAGAAAAGCTAGGAAGGATCAGCTCCCAGCATCTCATCCAGTAACCGTTTGTTCAGAAGAGCTTTTAACCAGAACAAAACAAATAGTACTTCTAAGCTTCTTTCACTTTTTTTTTCCTGTGAGCTTCAGGAATATAACCACATGAAATGCTTCAGCCCTGATTGGCAAGTTTCTGTATTGATTGGCAAGTTTCTGTATTGATTGGCTTCAGAGTCTGATTAGATAAGACAGAGACAACTAATGAGAGCCTCTAGAAAAATCTATTGGAGTATTATCTGCTGAGATAAACTCCCCAACCCCCCAAACCAGTCTATTTAGTAGATCTTTTGTCTAAACATATCCTGATATTGCTGACAGTATTGTGCACAAACAAAACACGGGATACTAACAAAAGGGCTTTGTAAAAAAAGGTGACTACTGTCCTGGAGAGAAAAGAAAGGAGATAGCCTGGACTTTAAATCCAGAAGTAAGAAGTGGGAGAGTGACATTAACACCTGCCATTCCTTATCTGTAATTCAAACCCTCCCTCAATCCTCAAAATATAAAAAGGAAACTCTAGGATAGTTTTGTTAGATGCTTCACATCCCATCAGACTGACAACATTAGCCATTACCTCCTTCAGAGGAGCAGCTGGATATTGGATGTTTTGTCTGGCAAAAATGCTTTTCTTAAGCTGTGTGCTCGCTTATCTCTGTCTTTTTACTTTGTCATGTTATTTTTTAGCTATTGTACTGGATATGCCCGAAGCCCTCCCTCAGTTTTCACACAGCTCTTTTGGAAGTGAAAAATACTGCTGACTCAGTAGGGGTTTTGGCTGATTAAAACCTAAGTAAGGGAGGCAGGGCAAAGCCAGGCGTTTGTGCTTCAGCCTTTCCCTGCTCAATCCTCATCTGGGACCCACCATTCCAAATCTCTTTATTTTCCACAGTGTGGAAATACCAGTTGTTGGAAGTGATTTGCAAGTATACAGGACATGTCCTGTGATACATGATCTAGTGGAATCTATGAGATTTAAGGCATTTTATCATTTATCATTTAAGGCAGGAAAGAATCCAACCCAGCCCTGAACTTGGACATCAACCTGAAAAAATTAATAAATCTAAAGAGGAAAAAGGTGTTTGAATAAACTGTGTGCTCTGAATTTCCTCAGAGGAGTTTGCCTGGGAAAAGCAAGAAGCATTCCTCACACTGCTCCGGCTCACACTGACAGGAGGTTAAGCTGCAGGGATGTCCCAGTATACTGAACTAGGCAAGGGGTTTTCAGAGCTGTTATCTGTTTTAAAATAAACATTCCAGTGTGTATTGTTATCATATTTTGTCTTGTTCTCGTCATTTAGGAAAAAAAAAATAAAAATAAAGGCTTCTGAATATCAGTTTCAGGGGGTATTTGTATAACATCTGACTTACAAACAAATATATATACATACATATTTATATGTATTTACATATGTATATTCTGTTCACTCCTTTGTTCAGGTTTTATCTCAAAATGACTTTGTATCCCAAGAATGCAACTTCTCCTTGAGACTCAGGCATAAGTCTGATTATTAGGCATACATGGCAAGGCATTCTTTCTTTTAGGGCTGTCATTGCACCAAATAAAGGTCTCTTACCCAATATCTTAAGTTCAGAAAGTCCAAATTACCCAAGAAAAATTTCAAATATTTTCAGAGAGAATTTTTTCTTTCCCTTCATTAATGGTACTGCTCGCCTAAAAAAACCAGTTTTCTGTGCATCCCAGAATCTGCTCACAAGCCTTATGGCACCAGATCTGGAATGTTGATGCTCCTTACAGAGGTCACACAGTACAGTCATGGTTTGTATTTTTTATGAGGATTAAGTAGTATATGAATTCCTTAGATAACAAAGCAGCAGCAAAGCCAAGTGAACTTCTATGCCTCAAAATAAGAGTGGCAGGAAATAACCAACTGTATGTGTAGGAGTTTCCTACCCTTGGCCACCAACAAAATCCAGGTAGCTGAGCAGATAGGCAGAGCTTTGTTCCCCTTTGGTTCCTAATACAGCAGCAGTACACATTCAAAGCTGTTGTTGTCTTAACAATCCTGTAACTAAGGTTCTGCCTTCCATGCCAGTACAAAGGTTATCAGCTTGTTCCTGAAACACAAATTCACTACAAAACCTCAAGAGGGCTGGAATGACTGAGGTGTTTCCTTCACAGGTGCCAAGGGAAGAGGGCTGGTCTCCATAATGCCAAGCAGCTAGCGAGGGAGCCAAACTCAAATCTCACTTTTTTTTATTTATTTATGTGTGCCACTTCACACAGGTCATCATGTTAAAAGGAGAAAGTCTATTGGAAATCCAAGGGATTTGTATATCTGCCTGGATACCTCTCAGACTTGGAAATGGGAGCTCCTTTGTGGGATCATGCATAGACAAGTCACTAATATGAAGCTTATCCCGGATTTTGTCTTCTATCTAGAGGATGGGCAGGTTTTCAAGGGCTTACTGCCCAGGTAGGGGTAAAGAAAAGGAGTATCCAGATGCTAAGATGAACTCACAAATCAGCACGTGGATTTTCCTACTCACTTTGATGCTTTGGCAGAAGCTGGGCAATTCTGAAAACCTACTGGTTGTAGGCTCTGAGTCCTTTGGAAAAATCTGCCCCTTAACACTGTGTAATTATTGAACAGTTTATAATTACAAACAAAGTCTAAGGATTTCCTTGGCTGCTGAACTTTGAAAGCTGCTGTATTTTTTTCCAATGACTTATTTACATCTAAGCTGCAAGGTTCAGCTATCTGTGTGTATGATTTATAAATGAGATAAAAAGTTCAAATACAAATTTAAGCAAAACCCAAGAACATATAATATACTTTTTCTAAAATTTAAAGCAATTGGTAAAGCACTCAAGGACTTTGCACCTTCAACATGGATGAGTCAGTTCTAACACAATGCATTAACAAAGAGTAGTTTCATATGCTGAAACTTGAGTCAGACACTACAAAAATGAAAAACACCCTATACTCTGTGTCCAGGAGTGCTTTGCATCCTGAGTTGGACAGAACAAATGAAGAGGAGAGTCTGTCAGCAATCTTTACTCAAAATAGTAAAAACTGAGCTGAAGTTGAAATTGGCTCAGCAGATAGCAGTTAGTAGTAGGAGAATGGGAATTACATCAGGTCATATTTAAACCATGTATCCCAGGATGAATTTATTCACAGCCAATGAAAACAAGACTCTAATATTTTGTTCTCATATATACTGTGTGCTCTAAGGGTGACTAAAAATCTGTTTGTTGAAGAAGCAAGGCAACACTAGACTTTGTTTTCCTTCCAGATCTGTATTCTTGCCTTAAAGTTGTTGTATTTATTGACACTGTATTCATGAGTTGCTTAATTTGGGCATACCGTTGAAAAACTTAAAATATTTGCTGCAAAGTGCACTCCTTCCATGTGGAAAATCATCAGAACCTCAGAGACATTTCAGGTCTGATGGGAGGTGTCTTTCACTAAGTTGAATCAAACCATGAAATGAGGAAACGTTGACAGAATGTTGTTCAGTTCTAAATTATCTACAAATGTGAAATTGTTCCATGTTAACTGTGGCGCTGCTTAAAATAATATTTACCAATGATTTGTCTCCTGAAGTCACATAAGTAATGATTATGTTTCCCTCATTTCTGCACCCTCTTTGTAAAATAAAATATGTTCCCTGAGAACTTTCACTGTATTGAATCTTGTCTTTTCTTACAATTATCTTGTTTTACATCTCTGTTCATTGACACAATTGGATTCTCATTGATAACAATTAAATTAAGATTTGATTATGTGCTTTCCTGGTATCTAGTATAGACCTCTTATATACATGAAAGATGTGTGAAATGGAGAGCACATATTCACATTTGTGTTTGTCCTACTTGCTGTATTCAAATACAAAAATTAATATAGCATTCCATTGTGAAATGTGAATATCTCCTGTAATATATGATAGCACAAGGAGGAATGACTTCAAATTGAAAGAGAGTAGCTTTAGATTAGATATTAGGAAGAAATTCTTTACTGTGAGAGTGGTGAGGCACTGGCACACATTGCCCGGAGAAGTGATAGATGCCCCATCCCTGAAAGTGTTCAAGGTTGGATGGGGCTCTGAGCAATCTGGTCTAGTAGAGGGTGTCCCTGCCCATGGCAGAGGGATTGGAACTAGATAGTCATTAATATCCCTTCCAACTCAAACCATTCCATGATTATACCTTTGCTCTTACACTGAATTCTGGAGCTAAACTGCTTAGCTGAGAAGTAAAAGTTGGTCTTCATATATTGTAATGCTGTAAAGTGAAAGATCAATGTGGACTTCAATTATGGTGTGGAACTTTTGACTGAGAACAACTTGTTTTGATAGACAAGAAGGAATTTTTTTAGCATGTCCCATTCCAGAATGGGCTTGTAAGACAGGAGTTAACCTGAATAAATTTGGTCAACATGAGCAGTAATTCTCCTGGAGCAACCTGAACCCTTTTTGCATTAGAAGTTGTCTGAAAGCACTCAACAATCAAAGGAAAATACAAGAATCACATAAGTCAATCTCTTACTTTTAGAATGCTAAAGGCATGGAATATTTCCAGAACTCTGTCCAAATCTCTAATTACTTGCTTAATTTTTACTGAGTTCTTACTGGGGCAAATTCTGTTTGCACTAAAACAGAGTTCATTCTGTCAGTTGTGCACATCACACACACAGCTGCATATCCCACCTCTGCAGGGATGGACTGTCAGTGAGCACCTGAAGACGCAGCTCTGTCTTTCAACACTTATTTCCGTATTTTATTAATAATGTTGTGCTGTGGCCAACAAAATGGGAAATAGGCTGGTGCACAGCTTTGATGGCTAGCCCAGTCTTCCTATGAAATTTGGATTAAACCCTTTGCAGCTTCTGGTGCAAGAAGAAAATGGATAATCTCACAGCTCAGGCTATTGAACTCTACTTTTAAGAACTGTATCTATCGCTGCTGGTGCTGCAGGTTTTCTGTGCAATGTCAAATTAATGGAACCAAACTTGTCGCTCAAGTTCACTAATGACTTGCACCTTTTTTTCCTGCATGCATAGCTTGGTAATCAGAAGTCCAAAACATTAAACACTCGCAAATGAAGCCAGTCTAAAGATGCCAGAATATATCTGTGCTGTGTAATGCTGGCCACAGCAAAGTTAGGCCAGAGCATGTGTTGCAGAAGACATGGAGTCACACCTCAACTAGTGAGAGCGAAACAGCTTGCACAAAAGCAACTCTTCTTTGAGGAAGGCGGCTGAAGAGCTGAGTACATTGTCTGAACTGAGGAGGGCCAGCACACACCAACCAACATTAAAGGCAGCCATTGATTTTGCAAAAGCTGCAAAGGCCTTTTAATCCGATTTTTAGTACACCATGGCCTCTGTACATTTGAGTACATCGGCTGAATGTTTCTGTCTCTTCAGCAGGAAGACTGCTATGGAGACTGTAGAAGGTGACAGATGGAGAAGTTGTGCCTTAATCTGTAAGGAAAATTCAGTCTTCCCATATGATTCTGGCAAATATTAGCTGTGTGAAACTGAAAATGCCCTTGTCAGAGATTGAAACGGAGCTCCTTTCACTGCATTGCCTCCATTCTTCCCCAGCCATAGGAAAATCAGATCAGAGCTGTGAGAGGCAGAATTTGCATCCTACTTATGTGAGAGGGACTATTATTCATAAAGGCCCAGCATTTAATCAATATGGCAACAGTTGTCTCCCAGCTGTAATAACTTATGTAGCATGGAAAAAAGTAGTCAGATTCCCAAGTGATTCAGGCTTTGAGAGTGGTTTACACTGAAGCTCCAGGGCCTCCACAGCTCTCAGATCTTTGCCAGTGCCTAATCAAGGCCTTTATCTTAATCAACAAAGCCACCAACGGATTAAAAGCAAACAATATCTCCATGACACGCTGAGGCAAGTCTGACTTATTTGGACATGCAATAACAATGCCAAAACTTTTCTGCCATAACCAGAAGCAGGGAGCAGTTCATAAAAGCTCAGATTTTAAAAGGATATTAACATAGATATGAAAAATATAATTTAGACACCCCAAAAGAGGAGCTCTTTAAGTCCCACAGCAATGAGGGCTGCAGCTCCCTAGTCTATGGAGACTGGGTCCCTCAAAGCAACATTATCTCATCATCACTGAAAAACTACAAGAAAGGTCAGAACAGAAGAAAAAGAAGATGCAAAGCTTACATTTTTCTAGTGAGTCAAATGATCAATAAAATCAAAATATAACAAAAGTACAATTCCCCAGGCTTCACTAGTACAGTTTCTGTATCAGAGTCAAAGCAGGATCTCATCTTGGCATTTAGGAAGACAGTAAAAATGATAGCCTTGCTATCTACTCAAGCTTCCAGGAGAATATCCAAAGTGTGTAGCTTCTCAGCAGCACCTTGGTGAAACAGCCAGTACTTGACATCCCACTGAGAACTGTCAGCTGCACCATTTAGCCCTGGGTCTTTAAAGAACTGCATAAATTAGCAGGGTGTATTTGCAAATATGATCCAAGAACAATCTGAAATAAGTTCTTGCTGAGTCTGAAGTGGGGTTAGGATGACATGTTTCCTTGACTCCTGGAAACAAGGGGAAATTTTAACCATTTATTTCCATGGCCAGGTTGTCCTAACCCAGGATTTAATCATATTCCTGCAGTTCCCTGTGACCTGAAAACTTTCATGTGGAAAAACACTGCAAAACCCTTCTTTTGCTTTCTTTCAGAAGAATGGCTGCTCGGCCACTAGCAGTCCATTACAGAACCAGTCCCTGCATAGGGAAAGCAAGATTAGGCCTTTAATGAATACTTCATCCCAGGGATTGATTTTTGGTAACAGAATCTCTTTTGGTTATTTTTTTATTTCTATCCTTTTTTTTATTTTTTTTTTTTTTTGTTCTGGCATGTTTTCCTGGGTCTGGATCCCATATTTAGTTTCCTGCACTTCTCCAATATTCGTTCTAGCCATCCTGGTTGTCTGCCATGAGTATCGGTTTCCTTCCTTCTAGTTAAGAGAGCAGGGAGGGAGGAAAACTGTTCCCAGGCCAAGCAGCAGTGCCACTCTGGAGATCATTCAGTGAGTTGCACAGCCTGAGAATGAATCACTGCTAGCAATGCTTAAATCTTCCCCCACTTCTCACTTTTCCTTTTCTAGGGAGCCAGGAAGAGGCTGCTACATTTAGTAATGTGCAAAGTAGAAGTAAACAGTTAAAATTAAAATTAACTTGATTGCTACTCAAAAGCCGGGCAAATGTTATGACATAATGCTTGTCAATTACTGGAATTATTCATCTTTAACAGAAATTACTGGGTTTTAGTAGATTTTAAGTTAATTAAACCACATAACCTATGTAGCAGCTGTAGCCTGCTTCCCACAAAATGACTCCACTCCTCTCCTATACCTCTAAATGACTAATAGTGATTTCTTACATTTTCTCTGTAGCCCATGCTTGCTCTAACATGTTCATTATCCATCTGCATCCAATGCTTGATAGTTTTCCCCAAGAAACTGTCTTTTCTGAATGCGACTTAGTAACCCTCGCTTTTATCTTAACATCATGCTTGCAAGCACATCAGTTTGCTTTCAGATTGTGCTCTCAATAGTGTTGTAGACCCTTACATGACCACCTTAAATATATGGAAATCATAGGCACTGCCTTAACCTTTCACTTGCATTTAGTCCTTCATAAAAACCCATTCTTCATTACTAAAGGTGTAAATTTAGGAACACAGTGATGTAACATTCACAGCCACTGCTGCAGAGTCACCACCAGAACATGGTCTTTCAGGTCAAACGTGGACAACAGCTACAGCAGCTTGTCTGTGGTACCTCTGCTCTGAGGGACTTTACACTTCCTGACATAGGCTCAGTCCTGCCCCCACTGGCTCTCTTAGGAAGAAGGTATAGTCCCAAAGGAAGAAAATATATTTCATGTCTCATCTTTCAAGGGTCAGTGCTTAAACTCACAAATCCGTCCTCTTTGACATTCTAATCTCTGGTTGTAAAATGGATTTAGTGGTTTAACATTAAAATTTCAGGCACAGTTAAGGAAGGGATTGCAAAAGAGTTAATAAGCAAAATAGTTTAACAAACTTGGCAGAGAAAATTGAAAAGATCAAATGGTCTCCTGCTAAAAACAGTTTAGCCCTGGATTTGCCAGTCTTGCCATTAAAAACTCTACTATTTTTGCTTTGTTTTTTAGTTTGATCAGTTTTAGTACTCCTGAAACTTAGAGACTTTCAAGCATGGGAGAAAGCCAGTCAAATTTCAGGTAATTGTTTTGCAAGCTTTTGCACTTCTGCAATCACGTCTCAGACCTGACATGCGATACTCTTGCTTTTTAACTCTTGGACCTCCATTGAACATTTATGGACAGTCATGGCAAGTGGTGTAGGTCTCCATGGTGGACACAGACACATTAAGAAGAATGAAAAAATTGCCAAATTCATTGTTGGTGGCCCCACACACCACATAATGAACTTGTGTATCTAGAGGAGGTTGCATTTATGTCTGCATCTTCCCTTCTCCCTTTGTTTTCCGAGGTTTGTGTCCAGGGTGTTTGACTGAAGCACATCTCAGGGCATGATCATGAGAAGCCCGTCTTCTCACGATGCTAAAATGTTGGCAGCAAAAGTCTCCCTAGCATTAGATCACTTCTGCCAACAAATCCCTTTTGTCTCCAAAAATACACAAGCACAGAAGGAGAAGTAGGAAAGAGACCTGACCTAGCCTTGGAAGTACATCCCTTCGAATGGCCTTCTGCAGAAGCATCTGTGCTTGCTGAGACAAGATGAGCGAGCATGGAGCCATTCTGTCTGACTAAGCAGAAAAAAATAAAAACAACTGAGGCCTCCATACTTGCTAAAAACAGCAGCTCCTCCACCTTTTGAAAACAGAGTCAGCACTAACTCCTACACTGACTCAACTCCCTTGACGTAGCTTGCCTCCAGCCCAGCACCTGGAGACATCAAGCTATTGCAAAGAAAGTGACACAAAGTGTCTCTTGACACTCCAGATTTTTGTTAAATGTAATCAACAGGTCCTTTACACACAAAAAAATTAAGTCATTCATTGCTCTCTGTGCAGTGGACATCTGGCCACGACATCTCCCTGTAGCTCTGCTCTGCAGTGACTGCTTGAAAAATCATGCTTATTGTTCCACACCATTCTAATGCATAGTTATATTACATAACAGGAAACCACAATAAAAGGGATAATGCCCCCCCAGGTGTCCTCCAAAGTGACTGGACTTTTCACATATAGCCAAGTTTACTTAGGTACATGAAGTATGCTAATGCATGATTTTAACAACAGTTATAGCAGGTTAATGAAACAACAACAACAAAAAAATTTGAACTCTCAGAGGAGATTGAAAGCTTCAAATAATTAAACTTCAAGAAAGTAAAATGAAATCTCATTTTCTAATGCAGAGATATTGGAGGTCAAACACTATTGCCAAGGAGATTTTTGACCTGGACGAACAGAGCCAAGAAGCAGGTGTGCACCTGCTCTATTAAGCAAGACACTAGATGCACTGTTTCATCTGTCATTTGCTTCTTGGTTCAGAGATACAGGAGATCTTAGCAGCAGAAATGTGTCAGTGCAGCTCTGAGACTGGTCTTCAGTGCATTGGAATGCCGAGAAGCTAACAAAACATAAACATGGTGCCTGTGCAGGATAGGTGGGACTTTATGTCATTTTCAAAGCGTGGACAAGAGGGGTGAATGAGATATGCTGGAAAATAAGGGCCATGAAGGACAATTCCTGAAGCAAGTTGATACAGTGATATCAATGAACTCATTTTGGGTGATCCTACAAAAACTAAGTGGTACAATGGAAAGGTTTAAGGGAGGAAGCTGCAGGCGTCAGGACCATAATCACACTGAAGTTTTAGGGAAAGCAAAGACACTTGTCTTTGCCACATTCTCCTTTCATTAACTTACACAAGCAGAGGCTTTACAGGGGGTCTGGACCTAACACTAGGGATCAGTTCAGTAACACAAGGGGGTGTCAGAAAATATACAAGTAAATTTAGTAGTGGGACATCTGTGGTAATTGCTTGCAAATTAGCAAATTACACCCCACACACACACACATATATATGTATAGAAGCAATTTTCCAAAATAGAATCCTGCAGAACTGGAGGGCAAGAGTATGCTAGCTAACACAATCTGTTTCAAATACTGTTTCTGAATTACTCATTTTGCATGTTCAAATGTGAAGGCTTTCAGACTGGATGAAAAATTTCATTTATTCAAAGAGTATGTTATGATGGGATCTTGGGTGTGGGTAAGTCCTTAAATCATCAACCCATCACATTTGAGAATCTTTTGTCTATATATTTTTCAACACCAGAAAGAGGCCATTCACTCCTGCTACGTCCCACACTAAATAATTTCCCTTTTCTTTTTTAAGATTTTCTTTTCTTAATGCTATGAAGTTTGAAGGGAGACATAAAGTAATATCCTGTTAAATAGCCTGATCTCTGCCATGTATAACATTGTTCATGTGCTGGGAAAATAAAGTCCATCATCCTGTATCTACACCATATCCTGCCTTTCTTGGCAAAAGAAAAAATCTGACTGGCACATCTCTGCAGCCAAAGATGACAGACACCATGGCCACCCCATCCACTGCTGAAGCCTTGGGGAGATGGCAAACCCATAAATCATATGGATCTTTTACAACCATTAGAGACAATTAAAGATGGAGGCAGTTTGAAAGAGGTTTGCAGAGCAAAGCAGGGAAGATACAGGAAGGAGTGAGAGCCAGGTTAATTGTTTGGAAAAAAAGGAGAGAAAAATGCATATTTTACTGTTTCATGAGGTGAGTGGGTGGGTGTGAGTGCACGTGTCTCTACCCTCTCCTGAAAAGCAAAGGAATTTCTGTCCTTGGTGCCCAGCTACAGCAAGAGCCAGAAAATACCTCATTGTAAGCAGCCCATTGCACCGGGCAAACCAAACCTCTTCCCGAGAGACTGCTCACCTGCTAGTGTGCAAGCTGGAGCACTGATCTTCCTGTACAGCCTGGCTGCCAGCCTGCGGTGCTGCTTTTGATGCCTCTGGGAAGGCCTGTTTCCCACTTTTTCAGTCCCTCTTCTGCCAAGGTCCCTCCAGTCCTGTTGGGATAACAAGCGTCCTCCACTGGCACCAGTGCCCAGTGGTGCTATGAGGTCTGAGAGCCACAGCAGGCACATGTGGCCACTGCACTCCTAGAGAGAGTCACAGGTGCTACTGGTGCCAGGGATCACATCTTAGTGCTGCAGGCAGGCACATAGCACCAACAGCACCATCTCCCACAGAACAAAAAGGAGGAATTTGAGGGGGTTGAGAAGGGTGCTGCTTACAATTGGTGGCACCCATGCATTTTTGTGTCTCTGAGCCTGTAAGCCAGTGGAAAAGAAAAAAAAGGCCATCAGGAGTTCAACGAAACACTGTGCTTGCAAGGGCAAGGGGTAGAAGGGGCTCTCGTTATCCTAAAGGAGTACTCCACCTCTAAGGAGATGAACGGCCAAGACCTTTTTTTTGCTCCCAAAGCACTCAAGTCACTGACAGCCCTTGTCTAGAACACTGAATATCCAAGTATCACCATGTAGTGGAAAACAAACATTAACTCAGTTTACACTCAGGATACCTATTCTGGGAACAGCATGGTGTCAGCCCTGGGGTGACAAAAGCTACATACGCAGGGAGAAGAGAAGACAAAAAATAGTGAGCACACCAAGATTTTTAAACAGAATATTTGCGTCCAAGTTTCAGCTCTGAAGCATACCCCCGCCCCTAAGTGGGTGCAACACCAGCCTCTGATCTAAATGCAGTGTGCTCTATTTTCTTTGTAAATTTGTCTTGTATTCTGGCATATCTGCTTACAATTTAAAACTACCTAAGGAGTAAATAATTTGCTCTTTTCAACAGGCATACTGGGAGTTTCAGTCTGTTACCCATTTGCTTTAAATATCAGGCTGTAAAACTGCTTGGGTTTTTGGCTGACATCACTGTTAATGATGTACTGTGCCTATTCTCTGGTTATGGAGGAATTCTCACATTATTTCTGGGGTAAGTTAATAATGAATGTTACTCAGAACAAATCTTATGTTTGTGGTTGACTTGCTGCCAATGTAGGAAATCGTGTTACAACCATTATCTCACTCTATCTCCTCCTTCACCAGCACAAAGTTTTATTATTCATTCCAGTGCAATCTATATCTAAATAAGCAGTTCCTATTTGGTGTTGCAATCCCTTTAATAGCATCAATGTGGCATTTGTACTGGAGGAAACCATCCTGGCAACTCATCTTCCCAGGTTTTTTAGGGGCACCACTTTATTTCTTATGTTCAAGTGTATGGTCTTCTCTGCTTTGCAAAATTTCCTGCAGCAATTCTCATCAAATGAACCTGCCTTAAATGTGATCATTTAAATAGATTTATTTACACTATTTTAGCCCCAGAACACAGAGAGAAACCACATGTACAACACATAGGTCATACCTGTCACACTGCAAACACCTTGTAGAGCAAAATAGGGCAATTTGCTTTCAAATCATTAAAAACAGAGCCTTCAGGAACAACCAAATACGTCAAGAATCAGAGTGTTGCAATTAAGATCTTGTTCATGCTAATGAGTGGAATAGCATTAAAAAACAGTCTAACTGACTGCATTCAGGCTCTGTTCAGTTGTGGCCTTCACATTTGGGATCCAACCCACCAGGGCCTTCAGAGCTCCACTTTTCTCTGATGTGGTTACCAAACAGTGGAACATTTCTAGCATGACCAAAACTTAGTCATGCCTCAGTAACTTAAGTCAGACTCCACATCCTCAAGCCTGAAAGTAGTTTTGAGAGGCACAGTTTTATCCCTTCCATCCATAAAATGTAATTTAACCCTGTTTTCCAGATCAATTTGGATGTTGTGGTGTGGATACATCACCTACCCTGATTATGTGCATGGTGTTGTTGAATGGGTCATAAATCCTATGGCTGTAGCCATCCAGTTATGGCATGTGAGAATTTTCCTTTAAAAAACCCTCTCCAGTGTTAGCACAATGGAACTTGTATTCCCCCCACTGTCAAAACCAAGGCTTTTAAACAGCTACGTAATACAAGTAACAGAGGCAAAACCACTGTCTACTTTTACGATGGAATGTGATCGGTGTGTGGAAGGTCCATACGATGTGGTGACAACAGCAGAAAGAGAAGGGACCGAGTGACTCAAGCTTTCCTACCAGGCCCCTAGTACTGTGAGGGCTCCCAGGGGCTCTTCTCCTGCTATTAGATAGCGCAGTTCTTTCCACTGACGTGCAGCTATGTCCAGCTCAGTGAAAACTGAGCTCGTTCCTTGATTCGCTCCTCTCTAAACATCAGGTGAGTTATGGCAGGGAAAAAAAAAGGCATTCCTTTCAGCCCTCACCTCACTGCCTACATGCCAATGGCAGAAATCAAGTCCAGAAAACAGATTCTTGATGACTTAGAGTGGCAAGAGCTCAAAAGAAAAAGACAGTAAGAGAGCAGAATATCTCCCTGAATATGATCCTCCTCCATGACTGTCCTTGGAGCCTCTACATGTTACTACTGGAAGGTAACTTGATTTTTAAAACACTCATCCTATACAGCCAAAGAAAATAAGAGGCTGAAGCAGATTCAAACATGTTGATGAAACACTGCATCAGCATATACAGAATCATGCATTAAACGAGTGTCACTGAGGTCACCACCTGGAAGTGGCACAGTTCTGCTATTAAGAAGCCAATTCATCTTGAAACAGTAGATGGCGTAAAAGAAAGTAAAAAATTAAATTTAAAAAGCCTTGCAGTCTTATTTTACAATTCCAGAATGTTTCATGGACCACTGGTTTTGAAAAGTGTGTGTTTGTGGGAAGTGAGGTGTGGAGACGGATGAGAGGGGGTTTTTTTGTAGCCAAGCGCAATAGAGAGGGGTCTTAAAAATAGAAGAGATCACACAATGGATTAAGCACAGCAATTTTTACATGCAGAAACTGTTGGAAGGGTGAACCATAAAGAGAGAGAACTTAGTAAGTTACAACAAAGTTCTCTTGAACTTTAACTTCTTAAAGGCCAGTGGTACACAAGCTTTCCCTTTGTTACACCGGAAGTGTACCACTTCCATATACAAAAGGAACAGACTTTGAAGTAGATGTCCATAACCAGTCAGAGTAATTTTAGCATTTTTTAAAAAAAATCTGTGCACAGGAGAGATTAAAGTTCTAGTCAGTCCCTTGGAGGGCACATTTTTCTGAAGAGTAATACGTTTTTGTTTGTGGCATGCTGGCACCCTACCCACCTTTTTTTCCACAAAGTGAGTGTTGTTTGGGAGTTTTCTCTTGGGATGCCTAGCACCACCATTTCTATATCAGAAATCCCCTCTGCCTCAGCACCCTGATCCAGCTTCATGCCTCCCATCCTCCCCTTACTCTGTTTCTCCAGCTCCTCATTCTCTTGCACCTTTATCTTGTTAGCCAACTTGCTCTATCTGCCCACAGAATTCTCTGCCTGATGAAAACCTCCTGCATGCAGCTTTTCCTGGTCTCAACGCTTGTCTGCTCTCAGACATGTAGACATAATACAGTCTGAGAAGATCAATTTCTTCTTTGAGGTCCAGTCTTATCTCCCAGACAGTGGTTTATGCAGTGGGTTCCCTGGGGAACTTTCCTCTTTGTACATGGAGCCATTCCCTTAGCCAAATGAATGTGGCACAACTCCAGACTGCGCCATGAAGACAGGCAGGAAGGATGCACACCCCAGCGGGTTTCTTGTGCACTTAGGCATCTACTCCAAAGCTTTACTGCTGGTGCAGCTCCCTACTCAAATGGGTGAAATATCCCAGTCTCTCAGCAAGTGTCATACTCAGACAATTTGACCTTTCTTTCCCCATGTCTTCAAGGTGCACTGGGGCATTTCATGGCTGAAGTCCAAAGCCCTGTATTTCTCCCTCACCAGCATCCTACTGCTATTACCAGACCCTCAGCACTGTTCCCATTGTGGGCAGTGATAATGACCCATTGACTTCAGCACAGGAACATCAACAATTTGTTCTTGGGTCTCCAGGGAAGGGAACCGGAGAGGAGTTACTGCTTTGGCCTAGCTCAGGGTGGCTTGCTCCATTCTGCGGAGATATTGTCCCTCTTGTGCAAGTTCCCTGTGCCCTTTGGGAGCTCTGGAGTGTAGCTTGGATTCCAGTTGCTCGGGGCTCTTTCCCCCGCGCCGTGGAAGTACAGTCCTTACAATGGCTCTGGGGAAATTGGTGCCCTGTTTTGTAGCAAGCAAAACATGTGCTGGAAGGTTCAGGCCAGATGCAGACCTCTTCCAATTTGGAAACTTCCACATCTGGAATTTGATTAAGGATCGTTTCTTGCAATTAGCTGCCCATGGCTGTAATGATAAGTACTTGGAAAAAACCTGTCTTCCCTGCCAGGACCAGGGCCATGGGCGCAGCTCACAGGGTGGCAGAGCAGCTTGGTGGCAGTTTTTGGATCCAGGGGCTCCAGGTATGGGGTTGTCCTACTGAGAACTGGATGGAATAGCTGGAGACATCAGATGTTGCATGTGGGACCTTCAGGGTGTGGGATCCAAACCAGCTGTATTAGTTTATCTTGCCTATTTACTCATGCCTAAGCCAAATAACTACCCTTCCTGCTGCACCTTCCTCTCACACCACCCTTTCCTTCTTGTGGCAGCAAGTCCCCCACCCCACCCCTGGATCATCTGGCCCTCCCTGAGCAGAGACCTGGCACTCATGTCTCAGCCCTCCAACTTCTAGGGCAATGATGTATCTTCAGGGTACCTCCTCCTTCTACCTGCTCCAGCAAGCCACATAAATTACCACAAAACCTCAAATTATTATCTTCACCCTCCCCCTTTCCAAATAACATGACTGTTTCCCCAAGAATTTAGCTGCAGACATATGGTCTTTTCACAATTTTCCTCTAGAGAGACCCGTACCTTGATTTCAGTTTTATTAGCTCTGATTAAAACACATTTAATTATAAAGAAGCCTCACTGAAACCCAGCTGCTAACCCTACGGAGATGGCACAGTAACCATTCCGACCACAGGCTGTCTTAAAACCAAGGGTAGTCCTGGGTGTGTAAGGAATAAAGACAGGACCGCTGCAGTGCAACTACTAAGTTTTAATGAACCATACAAAGCAAATGTATTTGTGTGTTTAGTCTTAAATGTAATTAAATGTTTCAGTAGCAAATTAACTGAAGAAAACAAATCAACCGCATGTTTCCAGATACTGGGTACATAAATATTAAATCATTATAAAAGGCATATGAAGAGGAAAATGCAAACATTATGCAGATTTTAATTTCTTCAATTATTCCTAATTCCCCCTGAGCCCTACATTCATTCCCAATGATTGCAGACAGACTAATCACTCAAAGCAGGACACCATTTAATAAGATACAGCAGCTGAAACCCAGAGTTTGCCACTGGTCCTGTGTTGGCACTGTCGACACAGTGGCATTGTTGCCTTGATCAAGCTCCTCAGCCACAGGGGACCCTGGTTTGCAACTCCCGTGTCTGTAGGTACCTAGGTGATGTGCATTTCACACTGCTTTGCAGTTTATCTGGGAAGATCTATCCATCAGCATCTGCCTTCTAAAGCCTACAGAGATCTATTTATGTAACTCCCTCTCTGGAGGAAAGGTGCTGGGAAAGCAGCCAACAATAAATGGAGTGGGTGTGGGAAAACGAAAAATAAGCAAGCAGAAATACTACATAAAAGAATGACCATATGGTTTAAGCCACAAGCTATGTTAGTCTCAACTCTAACGTTATGTCTGATAACAGATTCAGCAGAGTAGGTGCGTATGGCCAGAAGCTCTGCGTAGAGGGTCCCAGTGGGGGGTCAGGTGTGGGAAACAGATGCAGGCTCAGAGACCTCCAACAAGCACAAAACAATCCAGAGCAAGCCCAGAGGCAGCTCTGCCTTTTCCCAGTCAGCCATAGACCTGCTTTACCCATCCACAGACAGCACCCTGCAGCCAACACCTGCCATGACATCCCTTCACTGGCCACAGTATGGAGGAGGAAAACAAACATCACTCAAACCTATACACTGATCCGCTTTGAGGACCGGTATTGAGTAGACCAAGGTGTTGATTCTGCATCAAGAAAACCATGCACACTCTCCTGTCTCATTCACAGTCTTAAGGTCAGTTCAGTGGTCTCCAAAGTGCCTGTCCAAGCAGATGACGAGAAAACCTGATGTATAACACCTCTCTCATTCAGTATCATGTAATGCACAGGCTGGGACAGAATTTAATGGATAACAACTGTATTTCAAAAAGCAAATTAAGATACTTGCTATTCCAATTAATCTGTAGTGCAAGGGCTTCAAAGCAACTCACTGTTCTGGTGCACACCATGGGACACGGGTGTGGGAAGTGTTCCAGCTCCCTGCCCACGCAGTCCCACCATCTACCTGGTGTTCAGCACCCAGTGCCTTTCAGAGGGTTGGAAGTGCTCACATAAACCCAAGCAGAAATTAAAGCAGTCCCTAAAGGGAACATCTGAAATGGGCAATGTAATCAGTTGTTTTGGAAAAGGGGAGTCATTTATCACTTTTTAACCTGTCCTAGATTAAACCATGTGGATTAGCTCTCTTTCAAGTCAGACACCCTAATTAATTAGTTCCAGCATGCCAATCCTCCAGCCTGGTGGTGAGAGGGACTCTAGGATGACAGCAGTCAATTGTCAGTGGGGGAGTTAGCTGCTTTGAAGGAAAAAGCACTTTTTCTACTCAAGACAAAGCACTGAGATACTACTAAAATAACACCCTAGAGAGCTACTGCAGGACGAGAGACACTGACTCAGAAGAGCCAATTTCCCTCCACTGACTTTCAAGTGACCTCAGATTTGGACCCTACCTTTGGTCAAGGTGAATCCCACATCTTCATAGCAGAGCACTCCCCCAAAGCACTCATACTGTGCATGAAGTCACACTGGCACAAGCCTGTCTCTCATGTAAAGATACCTGTTTATCATCTCAAGCCATGTTTCAAAATAGATTCCTAGTGTTGCCTTATCCCTCAACCCACAAAACTGAATCAGAATTGAAAAGGCTGTTCCAAAAGTCCATGTCTATCTACCACTCATCTTGGACAGGTACCTCTACAGAGGGTCTTACCCAACTCAGCAGCAGTGCTGGAGGTGAGAACAAGGTGAGCACACTTCATCTTACATCCTAGCACGTTTGGCAAGAGAGTGTGAAAAAGGACAAAACGGGAAATATTTTGGCTATGCCTGTTCACGTCCATGGGAACGTGTATGCAAGTGTGTGTATGCAAGTCATTTATCATCCTCAAGCTTCCTGTGGCAACTAGCAACCAGATAGTTTGGCACATGATAACAAACAGAGCATGGGGCAGACCAGACTCAGGGACACTGTTATGTGCACAGCACAGTTCAGTGCCTTCTGCAGAGCAATACCACATCCAAAAGGAATGAAAAAGATGAAGAAATACCTCATCAAACTGAGAAAACGGGTGGCAGACAAAATGAATGTCACTTTGCAAAGGCCATTTCTCCTCTAAAACTGATGTAAGCAATGGTAGCAATTTCTAAAGCAAGCATCTCTGCCTCTTGCAAAGATGGATAAGAGAATGGAAATCTGAGATTGATGCAACCATTGTATATGATGAACAAACCAATACTCACCAGTCTCTTTGTGCAAGCTGGGTTTTGGTGGGTTTGTTTTTTGGTTTGGTTTTTTTTTTTTTTTTTGCTTTCATATGTCTTCTTTTTTTGTCAGCAGGATTAAGTGCAATTCTTGTCAGATACTTTTTCAGCAGGAAATGGAATTTTTAGTTATGATTGTTGAGTTCTATTTTTCTTCTAAAAGCAATTGTTTCCCAGACTAAATTTCAATTTTTCATTTGAAAAAAAAAAAGTCCTTAAAACCCCAAAGCATTTTACTGGGTTTGGTCCAAATACTGTTCAAATTCAGTAAACTTTGAATATTATCCTCTCTGAGTTGGACTAACCTATTTCAAGCTACCTCTTCCCCAGTGTAAGGTGACCTTCTATGTAGGGAGATACCAAGGCACCCTGAGAGCTGTGACACGGCAGTGTTGTCTGACCCCTAATGGAAAAGTGAGACATCATAGCTTTGGCAGCATGTCTTTAACAACACCATAATTCCCAGACAGCACCAGCATGGTATGCTACAAACCAAAACTACCACTTGCAGCTGAAAATAGTCACATTTTGATTTTTCACACCTAGTGAGGTCCTCTGGAGGGGAATATGATGAGGTCCCATGCAAGGACATGTCTGCCCTGTGTAATACAGTGAAAATGTCTGAGTTGGTCCCACCAGAGTGTTCAGGAGTGCAGACTTATTTAAGGACATTGATGGTGGGGCAGAGGAGGGGAGAGAAACATATCTGCTCACAGTGGAGGTCATCCCAGGTCAACTGCACGGCCTTAGGGTGGGAAATGGGCAGGATGTGGATGCTAGCTGGAGGAGGCTGCAGTGGAGTACCTCACATGATGATGATGTGGCCACCATCAAGGAACCCCCCATGATGAGCAGAATTCTCCCTGTTGCAAGGCTGTGTTTCACATCCTCTCTGTACGCCTGCACACATCCTGCTCTCCCAGTGAAAACTTTTGTCATCCACTTGGGATTGCCATACAGACTATCACTGAAATCCTTATGTGCAGCTCAGCTCAATGGTAAAAGTCTGCACATCACTCACTGTTCTTCAGAGACTGCAGGCACACCCTGCCAAGTCAAGAGGCAGAACACTAGGACTAATTCTGGCTCAAGGTCCTACACATGACAGCAGAAAGTTTCACCTTTCCACTGCAAGATTTCATTTCCTGTGCCATGCCCATGTCAGACATCACGTCAAACCTCTAAATTCTCCTTTGGAAGTTTTCCTTTAAAAAAAAAAAAAAAAAAAAAAAAAAAAAAAAAAAAAAAAGGTGTAATTTCTAGGAGGTACGAAGCTATAGACTGCTGTCTGGTTTGCTTTGTATTTTTAAACTGAATGAAAAATGTTCTGGATGGATACAGAGTAACAATATGTAAGCCTGAGGCATCAGAGGGTTAGAAAGCTGCATTCTGTGTGTGTGTGCACAGATGTAGTTCGGTGTAAGGAACATGTGACACCACACAGCAGTTCAAAGTAGCAGGCTGGTACTAATTACTATGCTCTTAATGACTTCATCCATCAAACCATAACATGTTCTATAATTATACATCCCAGTCATATGAAAACCAAATGCTTAGCCATTATTTCATAGAAGATGGTTACACAGCAAAATTCTCTTTTGATTACAAGCAGAAAATTTCAAAAATAAATGCATTTAGTCTTGAATCCTCAAGATTACTTTATTTTACTCTTCTGTGAGGAGAAAAGGTAAAAACACTGAGGGTTTGGGAGGAGAGAGGTTGCACGCAGATAACGCAGGGAGGCTCTAGTGGGATTTGCAGCTTTTCATGCAGATGTCCACAGCCCACGACTTGGGACACTTAACACCAGGTAGACATGCCTTGGCCTGAGAGAGTTGTTCTTCTCCACAAGGAGAGTTCAGTGGTGTGAATAGCCCCAAATTGTGACCAGGAGAACTGTCTCACAGGCAGGCAGTGGTCTCAGCATCTTCAGAGGTCGCAGGAATGGAGAGGATGAAGTTTATCTATGACAGATCCTGAAATTCTCCCCAGCTGTGTCAGGGCTTTCCCAGGGTCTGGGCACCATCACCTATTCATATCACCTCCATCTGCACCAACACGACCTATATCTTGGCTCTTTCCCTCTCTGATATGATTGCACATCTACCATCAACAGCTACCCTCCTCCCCAGCAAAACAGCATACTCCAGTGCACATACTTCTCCCCTGGGCAGAGGGAGTGAGATTAAACTCTGCAACAGATGCTATTCACGCTGCTGTGTGAACTACAAAAAGATGTTCTGGTGCTAGAGCAGAGGAAAGCAGGGGTCTGTCCCCCAGTTTTCTGTAGTCTTTGCTTCATTCTCTCTCAAGATCCAGCTCCTCCATCACTTCTGCCCACAAGATAACACCCTGTTCAGTGGCACAGCATAGATGGGGGTAAGTAAAGTTCATCCACTCACCATTTGTGCAATTCTGACTTCACTTGTTTCCTGTACACATCAAAAAAGTGAGTTTCCCACGTTTTCATTTACTATTTCACCATTGCTTTTCTTTCAGAATTGCTATGGAGGTTGTTATACAGCAATGTAAACAATAAAACTACAGATAATACAGAATATATCAGGGTGAACAACATATTCCCGAGCTAATAAACCATGAAGTTAATATTGCACAGATATCCCGTGACGGACACCTGGCTGATTGAGGCTGTGGTGGGTCCGTATGCACTGAGCTCTCCCGTCCTCCATCCATCACAACAAAGCGAAAGGTTTGTTCCCATCTTTGAAACCTAACTTGCAAGAAGAGGCAGCTGACTCCCTATTCAGTGTTTCCCTCGTTCAGGTCTACTGCAACTCCAGGGACATTATCCCTCTGATTCTAATATGCATCTCTAAGCCATTTACTGCATGTGCTTGTTTGAAAGACACACTGGCACAGGCAGGTAAAGCACCATATTTGTTACATAGTATGAGAAAACAACAGGTTCGGGAAAAAAGTGGTCAGGAACAGACAAGAATGCATCAGATGGGTTCTTATATCCCAGATCAGCAGAAAATTACCAAATTTCAGTGACCAGATCTTGTCCCTAATTTGGGAGAGATGCAGCTTCTGAGAAGGGCATGGTGCAGACCCAGTCAGGCAAGATGAACAGATAGTCTCCAGAAAGCATTTAAAAAATGCAGCTGTCTTGCAGGATATCTTAGTCTTTGGCAAAATATATGCCACATATTGTCAGGGTCACAGGCACAACACTAGTTCAACAAATTTTATCAATCAATTCCCAGTTTTTCCAGTCCATGGGTTTTTACACAGATATCAATAACTTTTCAGCAACTTCAGCCGGATACCTGCACTCCTGTTTCAGAGATGCAGCTAACTCACCATACGGAAGCAAACAAATGGAGGTATCAGTATAAAACAGTGCTTTATTCCAGAAAAACAGGAATAATATTTTGTTTTTAAAAAGGACAAAATGCACAGTTCTTGTTTCTGTTAGAATTTTCTAAATCTTTAGAGTATGTCACAATTTAATTATTGGCATAAAACTTGCAGTTCATAAGCATGAAAACAAAACTTTTAAGTGTCTTTATTCTAGTGGTAGATAGTGGGAGTACTTACCTCTATGGGTTTTCTTGCAAGATTAATACAACAGCAGAGGAAGACCTACATAAAACAATTCCAACATATAAGTTATTACATTTTTGCTGAGTGTGACAAGGTCCGATACTCATCTTGGTGGTATTTCTGCACTGATGTATAACATAAAGCCTTCAGAGTGCTGTCACTGTGCTTTCCTTTCCTATCTCCACGTGCCACTCACAGCATTAACTGCAAAGCCTCTTGGAGCTTCTAGACCAAGGTGACCACACCCTGCTTCTCTGCCACCTCTCCACTTGTCTCCTGGCTGTCTGGAGCTTCATCAGGACAATTGCGTATCCCAGGGCCTCCTCTTCTCCTTCTGATTGCCAGGTATTTTCTGTGGTCATGGGGCACACAGGTTGCTTGTAGCACTAGGGTTTGGTCTACAGAGCCTAAGGCCACTGCATGGTTTGCTTATGGCTTTTCTGGTCAAAACACACAGTTCAGTATGAAATGAGGCAGCACAGGAATCTCCTGGAGCTCTTGAAAAGGTTTGGTAGTGAAATAGCATCTCAAAAATATTTCCTTCTCTTTTTCCCCATTTATTTTGCCCCAAGCCATGCCCTACATAGAACAGAGCACCTCTTGAGCCCCATCATTTGCTGGCTGTCAAGTGACCATTTATTTCTACAGGTCAGTGACTGCCTCTAGCAAACTCTCACTCCTGTACCCACAGATCTTCCTTATGGGGGATTTTGTCAGAAGTTTAAATGGCTGAAGTCAGCATATCTCTCCTCCTACATACCGTCTTGTTGATGTCACAGAGAAGATCAATACGTATAAGCTCGGGAAGAACTGTTTGCACCTAGAGGAGTCAGCATGGTTAACCACAGTGACCTGTTTCTGCACAGGAACAAAGAGCTGCCGTCTCACACCAGGCCACGAGCCACCCCAGCAAAGTGACATACTGCCACCCCAGACAGCACAGTCCAAGTAGTTAGAAAAATTATACTTGCAGTATACAGAGGGCATTGGTACCCAAGGAGACACTGCCAGGTGCCACCAGCTTGCTCCTGCCTAACTGCCAAGACTAAAGCCTCTGATAAGGCTGCATCAGTCGCTATTCTCTGACATGAGGAATGTCACACTTACATTGGATTTTTCTTAGGCTTATCCTGCGCCTTCCCTGTCCCCTTTTGCATTCTGTGTCTGAGCAGTAGCAAGCAGGGCGGGGATGGATTGCCTTTAAACTGAGGTCTCTTCTGCCTATGTCACCTCACTAGAGTCATGCGGTATCTCTGGTGGTTTGCACCAGGCCAGCACAGCCAAGAGTTCACTGCTGTGTGGTCTTTGACATGAAAGGAGATGGCTAAGGTCAACTCTCCATCAGTCAGCAGTTTGAACTTATTGTTGTGCTGTGGGCTTGTGTTTTTATGCCTCTAAGGCCTTGCACACTGTTAAAAATCACATTGCATTGGCCTTACTTTAGATGACCTTGGCAATAGTCTGGGCACAAGTTACCTTGTGCACCTCCACAAACATAATTTGTGTTCCTCAAAGCCTTGCAGGTTGTTCAGCTCCCACAGCACTGTTATTTTGTCTCTGCCAATTGCTCATCTATGTCCTGCATTTACCTCAACCAGTGCTCACTGAGCTCATTTACATCCACTCTCATTTTCTAATGAATAGATGAACAGAAAGAGGGAAGTGTTCATAGAATGTTCATCTAGCTAAAACATTCTTTATTGCTTCCATTCAGAAAAGTCTAATTTACACTGGGAGTTTTTCACAGCTTACTTTCGTGGGGTTTGGGTTTGTTTGTTTCTTAAATAATTAATCCAAGGTAGTAAGGCCCTCTGTTTACACAGAAAGCAGCACACGGTCCTCCTGAAACTGCTGCCCTCCACTGCTGTGTTCTATCTGAAAAAGGGAGGAAAAGAGTTTCAAAGAAGGGACTGCTAGTGGAAAAGCACTAAGACAAAAAAGTAGGATCAAGGACAACTGGAAAGAATTACCTCACCATTCATCCTGCATGTATCATCCCTCTCCACACCTTACTTCTTGTTACCATCTCCACACCAACCTTTTCCTCTTGCTGGCATGGGACCCACCTGCACTTGACCTACATCAACAAACAAGGATTCCCCCTAAGAGCCTGTAGGGGGTTGGTCCTGGCTGGATGCCAGGTACCCACTAAAACCACTCTCTCCCTCCCCTCTGCAACTGGACAGAGGAGATAAAAGAAAACAATGAAGGATTCATGAGTTAAGAGCTGGAAGAGGTCACTTACTGATTACCATCATGGGCAAAACAGACTCAAAGTGGGAATATTAATTAAATTTATTACTAACAAGATCAGAACAAAAGAGTGAGAAATAAAATAATCTTTAAAACGCCTCATTCCTTCCAAATTCTACCTCCTGCCCCCCAGTGGTGCAGGGACTCAAGGTCAGTTGTTGTTTCTGACACTGCTCAGGGAGAGGAGTCCTTCTCCTGCTTCCGTGGAGACCTTCCTAATGGGAGACAGTCGTTCACAGACCTCTCTGACGTAAGTCCATCCCACAGGCAACAGTTCTTCCCAAACTGCTGTCCCATGGGTCACTCTTCCATGGGATGCAATCCTTCACAAATGAGCTGTGCCAGCGTGGGTTCCCCACAGGGGCCACAGGTCCTACCCAGGAAAAGCCTGCTCCAGTGTGGCCTCCTTTCTCCATGGGCTGCAGGTCCCCAGAAGGACCCTGCTCCGTCTTGGGCCTCCCACAGGGTCACAGCCTCCTTCAGATATCCATCTGCTCCAGCATAGGCTCCTCCATGGGCTGCAGG
>JAWWLV010000001.1:53683796-53709230 GCA_035041135.1 Platyrinchus mystaceus
TTTTAGTCATGTTTTGACATTTGAAGAATTTTCACCAAAAATAGACCTTGTCCTAATTACAAAACCAGACATAAAACTCATAGTAATGAGGAACAACAGTAATCAACAGATGTACTATTTATTGCATATGTTTATTACATGTTAATATAGTAGACTATTTAAGTAAAATTGAAATATTTCTAGTGTTTAATTAATGAGACTAAAATACATTATTTAAGTTACTTGTACATATTTAACATATATTTGTACATATAGTTATTTAGTTTTTATCTTGTTAGTAACAAATCCTAATATTATTTCCCCCACATCAGATCTGTTTTGTCTGCATAAACCTTCTCTTAACTTATAGCAATTGTGTGGGGGGTGAAGAAACTGGCCAGGGCAAACCCACGACACTCATGATAAGTTGAGATATGGAACCTTATGAAACAGCATGTTCTCAACAAACAACAGAATAAAATTCACGAGTCACTGATTCATGAGCAGCAGACAGGGGGCATGGAAAGACCAGAGTATGCCAAAATACGGACAATTAGCTTTACCTATGCCTGTTAGTTTTGAAGAGGAGACATTTGCTCAAATGCCTTCATTTATAGCGGGAAGCTTTCTCATGTTACTTTTCCTTGGGTTCACCTCTCAGTGTGATTCTTCTAATCTTTTACAGGAATAGCAGTGTTTTTTAAGCATCATCTGAAACACTGGAGCAGGAAGGTGACAGGGAGGCTGTTTGCCTGGTTGGTATAACTAAGCCATGCTCAGACTACAAGATGTTAACTTGGCTCCACTGCTTTGAGCACACCTAGCATGGGCCTTCCTCGTCTTCCTTCCCGTTTTAGCCAGCCCTTGTGCCTCCCAGCTTGTTTCATATTCAAAACAAGGCTGCTTTCAGTCGCAGCTGCATCTGCAGTAACCATGACACCTGCTCAAAGCAGTCCCAGCCCTTTGCCTTCTGTCCTTTGAGTGGCCTTCTGCAAAGCTGTACAGCCCATTTATGCACCCCAGTGCATAAATACTACATTATCCCCCTTTACTAACTGTAGGGCACCCTAAGGTAACACAAGGCAACAGCTTTCTGTTTTGCTCTAAAACCCAAGCAACTACAGCTAGAAAAACAGTTGAGCAACCTACCATTGCCTTGGTTCTTACCCTCTGTTCTCACCTTTTTAGGATTCATTTAGTTCTTCATTAACAGACATAAGCATAAAACCACCTGTGTGCCCTATGGCTGCAGCCCACGTGCGCCAACAGGTTGCCGTGCCCCATGGCAAACTGCAGCTGGGAGTGCCCCACCAAGGGCAATTTCAGGCACGAAGCCTGACCAGATCTGCCAGAGGAGTATGATGTGGAAGGAAAAAAAGGGAAAGGGCATTTCCCAGGAAAGGCTTGGGAATGTGAATTTTTGCCAGCTTTGCTTTGAATAATTAGCACTGCTCAGGAATGCAGGTTGTGCTGACAATAGCGAGTTGTCTGGTTACATACACTGAGGTTGTCTCCACATCTGCCAGCAGCATCCAAGATCCCAGTGCAAAGCACTGCTCTCCCACACAGAGTGGGGCTGTGGACCCTCTGTGAGGCCAGACCCTGTCGCAGGGCTTGGCAAATATGCAGAGATCTCCAGGCAGGGCATCCAGCAGGGAGCAGGCAGACACATGGAGTGCCCACTGTCCTCTTCGGACTGGAGCCCGTTGCAGCACCTGACAAACTTTGCCTGTGCAAAAAGGCCAGATTGAGAGGCAAAAGCAAAAAAAGCCCTCCATTTATTTCAGAAAGGCAGTTCTAAACATTTCCTTTTCTCCTTCTCCCCCAACTCAGTACATTCCCATCCCCAGAGTAAAGGTTAGAGAAGAGGTCCTGTTCAGTGGGACATGCTGCAAACACAGGCAAGACACAGATGTCTTCTCAATGAACAGCATCTGCCCTACTTGTACCGCACTGTCGCACAATCAGATGAGTCTGTGTCATACAGAAACTAGGTTAAATGAGAGGGATGTAGCTCTGTGAACCTTCGTGTCAGCATTGTTTTGTACACTCTGGGTCAAGACCTTAAGGTTTTTATCCATTCTGGTACAGAGAGGAGTAGGTCCACAGAGTTGTCTGACTAAGAGCTAAGGCAGAAAACTGGAATGTGAGCAGGCTGCTGTACGGGAAAAAGACACTATCCTGAAAAATAAGTCTTATCAGCCAAAAAGTACTACTGTGTGTGTGTGTTTTATTGTGTTTTTAGCTGCCCCACTGAAGCCAGCCTTCCCAAAGGATGTGTTGGAACCTCAAGCCATAAAGCTGCTGATACCCCAGCTTTCCAACCGATCGAAGTTGCCCTGTCACAGTAATAAACACTTAAAATAATAAGCAAATTAGCACACTGTGCTGGGGGAAGGTGATTCCCCCTCTGGTGTAGGCATGCTCCCCATTCCTTGCTGCCCAACTCTCATGTCTCTTTTCTGCCCAGAGACAGAAACCATGTTCCCAAAAAACATGATTTGCAATGTCCAGGAACATGATGCACACTGACACTAAAAATACTGTTGTGTTAGAAGATGTGGGAGAGCCATGAGCAACCCGAACTATAACTCCGGGCAGGTTATTCATTGCTAACTCCTACATGGGCCAGATCTTACTCAGCAAACACAGGGCAGGGGCCCAGGTTGCGCTTTCACAAGCAGTTCAGCTTAGTGAGAGTGAGAAAGGGTGCTTTATTCTTTGTGGCAACGAAACAGTACACAGCTTTCTCAGGTGATATCACACCTGCCATGTTTTCAGCAATTGCCATTTACACTGGGAGAGCAGGGAGAGGGGGTTCATGCAGCCCTGGGCCAGTCTTTAAAGGAAATATTGAACTTAAAATGTGACATAAAGCTTATCTAAACAAAAAGTAATCTGTGAGGCATCAGGATATACTCTCCCAAACAAATTTCTGGTGGTGGACATAAGTCAGGTCAATAACTTGGTTTACATTGTCTGTAAACTCAGGCTTTATTACAGGTGAGATATTTAAATGCTGCTCATTTATGCTGAATGCCAATGACACTGTGCTGCAGTACTTGTTTTTCCATGTGTATCCATAGTGTGGCCATCAGCAATAATTGTGGTCTTCATGGCCTGGGTTAACCTTGTCTTTGATTTCCTCCTCCAAACTGTATCTTCTTTTTCCTCCTGAAAATCTCCCGCTAAAATGCTGCTTAATACATCTAGAAAACAGGAGGAAATTAACATCATACAATTGTGTTTGAAGCCCAAATACCAACCAAAAATATTCTGCAATATTAAAAACTATGTTTACAACGTGATAACAGTGTTTCCCCAGTGTGAATGGTACTGAAATCATAAAAGCAAACACCTTAGGCCATCTCTGCTGAGCATAGCTCACAGTATTGGTCCTAGGGGAGCATGAGTACTCCTGTGCTCAGCCGAGGAGCTCTGGTATAACATATCCACTGACCTGCACTTGAACCTACCACTTGCTGTTTTCCTCTTATAATCTAAATCTGGAAATGTGCTGTCTGGTCAGTAGCATACTACCAAATCATTCAGCTAAATGCCCTAGATGCCATAAAAGCGTGCCTGTGCTTGCAGTGCCATACAAAACGAACTTGTAAAATATAGCCCGAGCACGGCTCGCAGCCACCGGTATCGCAGCCGGCACATGTGCTGCTGCGAGGCACCTTTGTAATGCAGCCAGGCAGCAGCTGTGTGCATTGCAGACATTGTGGGTGGGTGGCTGTCTGCGCGCTCAACAGCTGTCCCTGCCGCCACGCCAAGCCAGAGAGCGCCCTGGTCTGCTCAGCTAGAGCCGAATTTCAGAGCACCCTGTGAGAGCACTGTTGCTGCTCACACCCATCCTCCTCGGTGGGGTTTTGTGGGACGTGGCTGCCTCCACCAGCCTCAGTCACGGGGAGAGACTGGTCAGCCCGGGTGAAGGGCTCACCTCTGGGTAACTCAATTGGCTGCCACAGCAGTCTTCGCAAAAAATGACTGCCAATACCAACTATTTTGTGAACATTTTTGTGTTAAAAAATACCAGGCAATACACTGCAGCTTAGGAGTTTTGTGCTTTTTATTCCCCAGTCATGAAGTTCAGTCAAATCCTTCTGTTTTGGTGAGCCTGCACATTTCTGCCTTTCAGCAAATCCTGTGTGTGGACCCTAGTTGCACTAAAGTCATGCACATTTGTGACTTTAGCCTCTGCAAAGGATGCTCCTAATCCCTCCATAAACCTTCTTACCTTATGCCATTGTGTGAGAATAGTAGCCTTTAGTTTTTGTTATCGAAAAAAGTTCAAAACCTTCATTTCCAGGTCTACTTGGTCTGCCATCAGTGGAGAGACTCTCTTGGCCACATTTGTAGAAGTTCCTGGCTTGTCGTGTGAGGAGGCTGGGGCAAGCAGGCATCTCAAAAACATGAACCATCAAAACTGCATCTTCTCACTGCAATTCAGAAACTGCTGTAGCAGCTGTAGAGGCCACCAAAGGCTTGGATAACAGCAAGTCCCAAGGATACTGGCAGTCAGAGGGAGCAAACTGCATGACCTCACCTAAAACCGCCTGAAATCACTCTGCATCTTTCTATTGACTTCAGTGATCTTTGCCTCCCTCCCTGAATGAGTAAAAAAGATCCCCACAGATTAAGCGAGATGCATGAACAGTGAGCCATAGCAGTTTTAAAAGCGCGTACTTATATTTAGATACCTTAACTTTCTACAAGGGTCTGATGCTTTCACAGGTTGGATTCTGGGGTGTTTTCTGGTTTTGTAGCAGAATCCCCACCAGCCATTTCAACTGATCCTGTGAGCAGGGAGCATTTTTCACTGTGAATTTGTTTTTTTCAGGCTGTATATTGCATTGACACTTGAATAACATTAAGCAAACTGTTGACTCTTCTTAAGCTGTGTCAATTAAAAGGCCTTTAAGCAGGACCGTACACTTTGCTCATTCTGACTAAAATGCTGGGGGTTTTTAAAGGGGCACAACATGCAGGGAAGCACCCACTGTGCAAGCAAAACCTTTTTCTTTCCCAGGGTAACTGGCAAGCTCTACTCACTTTTCCATGCTGGTGACGTGCTCTGGCTGCAGAGGCAGGGCTGTGACCCTTTAGGGAACTGGGTGGCAGGGTTGGGCACACAGAGGTATGAATTTTCAGGTCTATTTTGGAAGTGCACAAAACATGAATGGGGGTCTGATTTTGAAAAATAGGATCTTCTTTACAATCGCCAATACCGAAGCTCCAGGTCAGGACGTGGGGATCACAATGATGCAAGTGAAGGTTAAGCAGCTTCAGTGCAGGACTGGGAAACCATAGCTCTAAACCCTTCTGCAACATCCGACTAAAGAAGAGAATAGGAATTCTTACAGGATTAATGACATACTGAAGGGGATTTTTCTAGGCTTGGAAGAGCAAGGGAAAATGGCAAAATAGATAGGATTTATTAAAATCCTTGTCTGATGATTACTGCTTTTTTCATACCAAAATGTCCATTCTTCTTTTTTCCTCTCTCTTCATGTGGCCTGCTGCACCCAAAGAGAGGCAGGCACAGGTTAGGTTTTGGGGCCAATTGGGCAAGACTTCCTTGTTGTCTGGCTGAGGTCTTTTCTCAGCTGTGAGGCTGCTCTACCTTACATATAAATGTCTTTTAAAAGCAAACTGAGAAAGGGAAAGGAAAATGGAGTTGCACAAAGGTTTTGTATCTCTGACCTAACAGAGACGAGAGGCAGGCAGAAGAGAAAACAGAGCTCAGAGGAGCCTCAGCAGATGCTTTTCTGCTGTCTCAAAACACTGTTGGCATTTCCTGGTGCACTGAAGATATCTCAGAGCTCATACCCAGTGGCAGCACAGACACCTTGTGTCTCAGGGAGCCTGACACCCATGCACAGCTTTGTGATATTGGAGTTGCTCCATTTAGATAACAGCAAACAACAAACACCAGTACCCATGCTTCTAGCAGGCCTTCAGGGCTTGGCAAAGGGACAAAGGTGTATTTTTGTGATCTCTTTATCCCTTGAAGAAGCCAACTAAGAAGCCAAAAGAGAGAGGTAGGTCTGTTTTTTCGAATGAGACCTGTGGGTCAATGCCAGAAGAAAACCAAATGATAAATTACATATTGTATGAAATTATCAAATCCTAAACTGTATGATAGGAAGTGTCCAGAAACAGTTATTTTCATTACCCACTGAGGACCATCTATCTAGCAACTGATAGACTTTGGAAGTTGTTTCATCAGTGCTTGCCAGACACCCACTTCTCTTATCAGACCTTTGCTCCCAGGGTGCACCAGGCTGGGAGAGCCCTCCTATGTTCACAACTTCTTCTTGGATCACAATTACTTCTTTATATTTACAAAATCTTTATTAGCCTCCAGAGGCCCCAGATAAAGACAAAAGACCATAAAAACGTCCATAAGAGGTCAGACCAAAGGCCCCTCTAGCCCAATAACCCGTCTCTAAAGCTGACAATAGCAGATGGGAAGAGTACAGGATGAAGGCAAGCCTATAATAAAGCTACCATGATATACTCTGTCAACCTCCAGCGATTTGGAGGTCAGGGACTTACTGACCCAGATATGATATGTTTGTGTTTGAAGACAGAGAAGGATTGGAACCTCTATTTCAAGCATTTGAATGCTACAGGAAAAAAGCACTTAACTCAGATGGTGGGAGAAATAAATGTTCACTATAAATGCAAAGCTGGTGGAAGCAGTTGAAAAGTGCATTTCAAAGCCCAAGACATTACCTCCAAGAAAATACTCAGCTTTCTGAGGCCAAGAAGCACCTTTTAGCCTGAGAAGCTCTGACTGCTCAGCCTTTCTGGAGCAGCACTTACGCAGACCTCTTCTTCCTTCCAGCTGACCCCCCATGAGAAAAACGAGGAGGATGAGGAGCTCTCAGCAACTTGTAGGGCTGGGACATCTGAAGCCTCCCCATTCAATAATTCAATCAAACACTAAAGGTTCTTCTTATAAGAAATAGCAGATTATGTAGGTGTTTCCTTCAGGCATTAGACCAAAACAGTATCTCATACTGGAATATGGTGGGCAAGTGAATTATTCACTGGCCAGAGGACAACTACTATCCCAGCTGTAGATAATGCAAGGAAGTAGCTAAGATGTTGAAGTCAAGGGGTCATCACGGTGGCCCAAAAGCAGGCCAGACCATTGGGCAGTGCCCACACAGTGAGTGTGTGCTGACAGCACCTCGGGACCACGCAGCTGCAGCAACATTCTGCTGTATCACAACTGGCAGCATTCGGACCCCAGTCATGAGGACAGCCACCACAACAGGTTTTGGCAGCAGCAACAACAAAAACAAGCACAGATCCCTCTGCCACATGAAAGACTGCACCAACCTTCATTCCCCTGCAACCTTTCTGCAGGGCCCCCCTTTCTGCAGGTGCTTACATGAAAGAACAACTGCACTTCAGACCTACCCCACTTTTCTCTGCCTACCACCACATCCCCTACTGAAATAATTTCCTGTTTTATTTTTAAGAGTCCTGCTGTCATAAGCTGTTGCTGGCATGGGGGTGGGGATGGGAAGGTAGTTTCTGTCCACTGAGCACAATAACCAGATATCACCTCCTTCCCAAGGTCGTTTTTACTGTTGCTGCTCTGCAAGGCAGCGTGGTGGTGGCAGAAACACCATGAGGGAGGGTGATGTTTGTCACTTTATAGCATCTCTCCTGGAAAATCAAGGAAAAAGGACAGAGAAAGAGAGAGCCTCATTCAATGCTTTGTCTACAGATCTGATGCTTCAGATCCTTGTGGTGCAAGAAAAACAATTCTTCAAAGGATAAGAGTACCTGTTTGAGAATGAGTCTTTGTAATTGAAACAGAGAGGCAGCATACAAATCCAAATTCTGGTGACAAGAGTGGCAGCCAGCCTAGCTGTCCCCTCTCTTTATGGCAGACATAGCAGGAAAAGTCAAAGAAGGGAGATTAAAACTGAAAATAGTGTTAAATGATACTGCTAAGCTGCATTATTCCTAGTATTACCTTTGCCTCTGTGTCCCAGGTTCATGCTCAGCTCACACTGGGACAAGTCTGTTGGTCCATCATACTCTCCCGTGAGGTTTTTTTTATTTGTCTTAAAAATACACAAAGCAAATGGCACAGTTTGAGTGAGATCAGAGTCAGATCAGAAGGCAGAACTGAAATTGGTAACAACTCAGCTGCTGGAAATTATTTCACAGACTGTGGAACAAACTACTCAGTTTCACTAGGGGCCACTGTGCAGCACAGGATCTGCCCTTTCCACAGGGCCAAATGTCCAGCGTCACATCGTGGGCACCGCTCAGGAGAGGCGGGTATGTTTTGGTGCAACAAACTGATTTGAGAAAAGCCAAGAGTTTTTGCTCAAAGGAACTTTTTAAGAATCTACCAGTGATCTCTTTCTAAAGGCAGAGTAACAGCAAAATTTAGCTGCCCTTTTTTTTTTTTTATGCCAGAACTCATGTAATTTTCATGGCTGTGAATCAGATCATCTTCATTCTTGCGGCATGTATTTCACTTTTATGAACATTAATTTCACTACATTTTTAGAGTGGTGACTTTAGCCACAGCGTGGCTGCTGCTAAGTTCCCACGGCTACCAGTAGGACTTTTATGTGGGAAATCTGTGGGCAGCAGGGAGCCTCCCTGTTTGTATCAATATGAACTTCCCAAGCACATCAGACTGACATTTTCTCAGCCCCAGAGTTGGAGCACACATGCTCTCACTTAGAGCTCCCTTTTCCTAAACTGAAGGACATGTGTGATCATTTTAATTTCGCCATTTTTCTAGCAGGCCTTTTGCATACACAGAAATCCTGCACAAATGAGGTTTTTTCTCTCCAGCCAGCAGAAGCCCAATCCTACAAACTGCTGAGTGCCAGTTGTAAGGCGCTAAGGGACTTGAGCAAATACCCAGAGATCCTGGTATGGAGCATCCTTCCAGCTTCATGGTCCCAGCACTCCACAGACCCTGAGCACTGCAGAGGTTCCCATGTTCCCTCTCCACCATCAGAGATCAGGCTGTTGGTGCTGGCAGGTCATCATTGGCACAGCCGTCCGCAAGAATTTCCCAGCCACTCACTCAGCGGCTAAGCATTCCAGAGATGACCAGACACAAACACATCTCCTGTACTTGCATACAGAAGCACTTTCTGCAGCTGGATAATGAGTCAAAGAGCACATTAGAGACTGATTTTTTTGTTGTTGCTCTCAGAACATAAAAATGTAGCAGTAGGGCAATGGGTGAATTGTATAGCTTCAGCTTTCTTAGAGATAAAATATAGCAGAGAAAAATCGGCCATGGTGGGACACTGTTTTCAGTCAACCTTTAGAGAAGACCACACAACCCACAGACAAAACAGGACCACGCTCAGTGATCGTATCTCACTCTTGCTTCCTATTTGCAGAACTGCAACCACAGTAACTGTGGAAAGGTTTCAGGTCCATAATCACTAATGATAGGCACCCGTACTCAGGCCTGTGAGGCACTGGGAAGCAGACACCTTCATTCAATTTTTTATCACTTCAATCAAAAAGGCTGATTTCTTTGTTAGTGAGACATGCTCCAACTTTGCACAAAGCTGAAGCCAAGAGAAATCTCCAAGCCCTGATCCTTAAAAACACTCACAGCTCCCCCTTTTTGATTCAAAGTGTTCAACTCTTTTATGAACCCTTCCTTTGGCAGCTGCTGCAACTTTCACTCCTTGTACCTGGCTGCAGGTGAAGTCCACGTCACACTGCTCTGGGCATATTCCTCAACATCATGCCACGTGTCCCACATGAAGACAGCAAAATATTGTGAAATATACTGCTCTTCAGCTTGCAGTGAGAATGTCAACATATAATTTAGAGGGCTTGAAATGGAAAAGAAAATAAAAAGCTGAAGGTAGTTTTTACTGTTGTTGCAGCCAAGATAGTCTAGGGCTGTAAGTGTGGTGAGGTTTGTGGAAAGAGGCAATATCTTTCCCAAGACCAACACACATATTTAGGGGAAAAACAAGATAACCTTTCTCTAGCTCAAACTGTCACTTCTGGACTTTTAAATCCTTCATGTTTCACTGTAAAACCTGGAAACTGTTTCCCCAAGCAAGGCAGTTATGCTTGTTGAACACCCATGACCCAGAGTGGCAGGAATGACCTCTCCAGCCCCTTGCTAAATGGGAACTTCAGAGATGCCACATTTTGGCAGTGTTTTATTTAAAAGTCTCAGGACAATAAGCTTTTTTTTTAGGAATGGAAGCACTGGAGAGTGTACAGCAGTATTAAGAAGCTGTGAGGTGCACCAGGAAGATTTATCACAGAGGGCTTGTGTACTTCTCTGACATAAGGACAGTTTTTTATATACCTGTTAAACGATGCATTGAGCCATCTGCAATCTCCTTTATTCTCGTTTTCTCAGATAATGAGACCAGTAGCTCATCCCAGGCATGTTTCAAACATCTTTCAGTATAAGTCAGAAACATGTAGAGACACCACAACCAGAGCAAATTATCCTCTGAAAATCCTTAACAAGGGCTAGTGTAACTACTAGTGCAAGAACACCAAAAAGATTTCTCTGTTGTCTATAATTTATCCCTGTTTTGTAAGGCAGTTTCAGTGTCTGCATGGGCACATCTGTGTCTTTCCCCTTTGAAAAGCTGCTGAACTCCTTTGCCAGAAAAGCCAAATATCTCAAAGTTAGCAGCATTTCTAAAAGCCCCATGAAAATAATTAGCCAAATAGAAGAGAGGATACCCATACACAAGCTCTACAAGCACGCAGGCTGAAAATGGAACTGTGGTATGAACCTGCATGTTATCATGTCCCAAGACACCTACTGTAGGGGGAAGAAGCTTTAACACTTCAACAGGGAGAATGGCTTCAACAGCACTTTGTGCTCACCTGTTAAACAAATCCACTAAGTTTCAGTAGTCCCAATGTTTGAAGGATTCCTTGCAGACATTAAGGGCAAGCGCATTTTCAGGGTATGGGGCTACAGATGTGGTTTTGCTGGGGGCCTCTCGGCTTCACCCCATTGAGTCAGCAGCCACCTAATCACTCTCTACTGACTCCCTGACCTCAAACGACCACTGTCAATCCCACCAGGCATCTGCAGGCAGAAGACGTGTGGAGGTGACCCAAGTGTTGGGCTGGTTGGAGGGGCTAAAAAGTAAGAAAAGTGCAGAAGAGGGAAGGGCAGCAGCAAAAACAAGGCAGAAGAGAAGATGGAGGGATGCAGAAGGACAAAACTTTGGTCTCACTCCGCAAAACTTGTAAGAACTTCTTGGTGTCGAGTCATATGAAGGGAAAGTGGGTGGCTCTAGAGACACAGTAAAAATGAGATTAACTCACCTACTAAATTCTCAGTCATCCTCCTCTTCTAACCACTGCCAGGAAGTATGAATAACAATCTAAATTTAAATAGAACAAAAAAGAAAATACTATACAGCATGACTAGTCCACAAAGAAACCATGAATTTGCTCTTTTAATAATTAAAAGTGATCCAACAAGTTTTCCAAAGCAATCATCTCTTGTTCATGAAATAAAAGACTATCTTCACTGCCCGTGTATGCCAAGTGTGCTGCATTATCTGCCCAGATAATTGCATTATTTTGCCCATTTGGAAGAAATTACATTTTGTGAGAGTGACAAAGCAATTCCCCAAGTGCCAGTTATTTCTCTGCTTAGAAAATACCATGTCAAATTATTCCATTCATGGAAGAATTTAAATGCTTTAACTACCTACTTGCTCATATTTTGTAAATTATGGAAGAAAAAAATGTTCATTGCCACTACCAGCATGAAATGAATGTTTTACTGCATATGACCAGGCTTGACAAAATTTCCACTCCAAGCCCATGAGAGTTCAACTTGGGACATGCCTTTTTGGGACAGACTTTTTTTTTTTTTTTTTCACTTTCGACTGTGCGGAATCATTATACTCCTACAGCTCAGCTAATGCTCAACATGCTTTGACCTTCAAAACCATATTTCTAGATTATCTTCACTCTTGGATCTTCTTAATGTGTTTACTTCACTGAATATTACAAATATCATTAATATCTGTGTCTCAAAAGCTCTTCACCCAATACTGTCTGAAATGTAGCTCTCCAGGAGAGAGACTTCATTTTTAATCCCTTTCAACACAACTTCTTCACACAAGTCATTGAGTGTAAATACTACGAAAAATAAGTGAAGGTGGTAGGAGACAAAATCCTCCATGAATCAAACTGTGCCCCAGCTTCCACATTAAATCGCGCTGATAGAGGTGAGGTTGCGTGAATGCCACGAAGAGGGCTTTGGTTCATTAACATCTGAGAGAGTTTTTCTCAGACACGAGAAAAAGATCTGAAGCCCATTAAAGCCTTTCAATCACTCTGGACTTGGCTTTAAGAAAGAAGGGCAGTTGCTGGTGTTGAGTTTGATTGTGTGTATTGAAACAACCCAAGTCACTGAATAGTCGGTGCTGCTGCAATGGAAACAAAGGAGGAAGCAGAGCTCACGGGACTTCTGAGAAACATCACAAACCAGTTAACCAGACAGGAATTGAACAACCTACCAAGCCATATGGAAAGAGGCTCATTTCTAGAGATATGCCGCCTACAGCCATCTTGTCTTTCAGTGCTCCAATAATCAGATCCATACATACAGATTATGCTACTGGGCAAGAAAAAATATATCCTTTAACAATGTCCATAAATTACAGGCAAGAAAAAAAATATATCCTTTAACAATGTCCATAAATTAGACATAATCAAAGTTTAAAAATGCATCTGTTTCTCTACCACTAAGCACAGAAGCTCTTCAGTAAAACTGCATAGTGTATTGCTTATTGTGCATCATACTGAAGCTCAACAAGCCTAATTTCATATTAAAATCATGAGCCTTTGCCTTTTATCAGAGAGAAAAAAGGGAAATCAGCACTCTCTTTTTCATGTTTCAGAACAAAAGTATAAGCTTTGAACTGCTGTATTTGTGAAAGAAACAATCGTAGACTGTTAAAACAAGTTTTCAGTACTGAAAAGGTTAACTAATTTGGTTTCCCCGATAAGTTTATCTATGATCAGAACTGAGTCATACAGAAAACTCCTACAAGATTTGACCTTTTACTTGTATCCCACACTGAGATAATATTATACTTAAAATGGATATCAATAAGAACTTTGTTTTAAAAAGTATATTTAAAATAAATTACTTTTAAATAACAGAAACTGTTTTCAATTAGCCCTGTTAAAGGAAATCAACTAGAAAGTTATGTATGCTTTTTTATTTTCTTTATATAAATTATACCCAGGAGTCCTATGATAGCAGCACTGTACAAACTATGCACTACCTTTATATTTATTTCTTATCAAAATAAACTTAACAAATTAGATTTGTTTTTACAGCACTTTATATCCAATAATGACAATGTTGTATTGGTCCCAGGATAAAAACAATGAAAGTAGCAGCTGAATGGTATTTTTATTAAGAGTTAACAAAAATGTCTTGTGCAAACAGAGTATATAAAGAAAATTAATTCCATAATTCCTCATGATGAAGGCGTCCTTCTCTTTTTTCTTTTTTTTTCTCACAATATCAATCTCATTTGGAAAGATCATTTTGAGGGGAAAACTTTAAGTTTTAGCATAACTTACTCAGCAAAACGATATTGCTGAACTTAAACACTGCTGACTGCTAGGATTTAATATTAGAACCTGGCAAATGTTTTGATAACTTAATACTTTTTAAAAGAAAACTCGTTTGTTAATGAAGATTTTGGGAGTTCAGAAGAAATATAATCTAAAAAATAACAGAGCTAAAGATCAAAGAGATGTTTCTTCTTTTTCCCATTTTTTCCATTTCCTCTACCTTAGATGGGTTCCTCCATGCTAGCATTTTAGAGGCCTTTTTATTGGTAGTAGACTCAAATATCTCCGAGATAGTCACCATACAGCTCAGCAAGAGTCAAGGTTTTCCTCCAGCAGTGGAAAAATGGCAGGGCTAATAGTCTGGTATTTGTTACTAAAAATGAGTCCTTATTTAAAAAAAAAAAATTAGAACATTGTTTAGAGCATGTGGTTTGCTGCTATTAAGTTAACAGTGGAAAATCTCATTACTTTTAAAGTTAATTTTATTTGTGGTGGGATTGTTCTCTAGGCTGAAGCAGATTTTCTCTTAAGTGGAGCCTCCAGTCCTACCTTATAGTCTTCTGTTCAGCAAGTCACTCTCTGCATAGCTTGGCTAGATGCATGTTTTAAGTCAAGTGTAGAATTAAAAGGAAGAAAGGAAGAAAAATAACTTTTCCCTGCATGTGACTCTGGGGCTGCCAGCACGCACCCATGTGCCATCTTCTCCAGCTCTTGCTCTGACTAGTGGAGTTTTCCAATAGAGATCTTGTGATAAAAGATGTTAGCAGTGCTAACAAAGTTTCTGCCTCTAATGAAAGATTAGATGCTGCTGAGTGCTCTGACAGGACAAATTAGAGGTTGGGCAAATTCTGCAAACCAGCTCTATGCAGGAAGTACCGTGGAGAAGTAGGGGTGAAAGATGGGTGTAACATGACCTGGTGGCCCAAGGGCTCTGAAAATCAAAGTGGCCAAACAGAGAAGAAGAAAATAGAAGAATGTTCAGCTTTCTAGTTCAGGTTTCTTTTCAAATTTTGGAAGCAATTAATCTGACTTCTGACTTTTCATTGAGGCTATTTAATGATTTACAGCAACAGAGAACCAAATCTTCATTTTGAGGGGAAAATAACACCAAAACAGAAGACTTGCTTACAGCTTGCGTGCTATATATGCATATATATATCTCCTACTTACAAGTTAAGATGACTCAAATCTAAACTCTCATGGTTTAAAATACCAAGTGAGATTCAGAGTCACATAATATTTGTGTTCCACCAACAGCCCAGTGTTGTTTTTTTTCTTGGTAACATATGCTCACACCATATAAAATTCACTCTTGTGCAAACGTGAGCCACTATATTGTAAATTCCACTCACAATAATTCTCATGTAACTTGTGTGAATCAGTCTATGAGCTATACTTCAAGATACCCTTAGAACTACAACCTCAGCCATTCCCCTTGCACTTTTCTAGTTACCAGTTCACCATGACAAGTTGATATGTGAATAACCAAAATACATATGCACAAGATCACTGATTATTTGACACTGTGGTATGAAATATCACTTCGGCCAGTTTGGGTCACCTGTCCTGGCTATGATCCTTCCCAGCTTCTTGTGCAAATACTCACTGGCAGAGCAGGAGACAGTAAAAAGTCTTTGATTCAGAGTAGTCATTTCTTAGCAACAACTAAAACATCGGTGAGTTATCAACGTTACTCTCATACTAAATCCAAACCACGGCCCTGTATCAGCTACTGAAAAAAAAAAAAAAAAATAATTAATTGTATCCCAGATGCCACCAGGACAACCTCACTGCAATTCATCACTTTGTTTCAAGCCTGTTACACTAAAATTTTACAAAAACTGAAAGCAGAGCAGAGGACTGTTAATTACCCCACTATGAATAAGAGCACATTCGGATGAGGGGTCTGATCTTCACAGGGGCATGAGCTCCTGCGGCTCCCATACCAGGTAGGAAGAGCAGCAGGTGTTCAGCATCTCTGAAATACCAGGTTTTGAACTTAAAACACATGAATCCTTGAATGACCTCCAAGTGGTGAAGTGGCTCCTGTCCTTTTGGGACTAGGAGCCACGTAGAGCATTGTTAGAGATTTGGGAAATGAGTTCTCAGTGCTGGATACAGCTATAAAAACATACAGACTATAATTTGGGTCTTACCTCAAACCCCTTGCTTTAAAAATTAACAAAAGGTAAATGTAACTACCCTGGGGTTGAGAAAATTTCATCTCTTGCAGAAGTCTTAAGTATCAGCCAAGACAGAGAATGAAGACAAGAATAGAGGGTGAAGCCTTAGAGCTGTGGCACTCATCTGTGCCACGGGGTTCTGAAACCAACTCATTTTTGACATCTCACACATGTGCAATTGAAAAGTGAATTTGCAGAAAGGAGTTATTTCAAGAGCTGAGTGAAACTACTTGCTCAGTTTGCAGAGGTTTTTTGTTAACTTTCTTATATTTTGCTGCATACAGATCTACACGCCAGGACTTTTGCTTTGAGTTTTAGCTTCAAACAAAGCAAAACTGATTGTAAACCACTGTATTTTGAAGTTTCATATTGAAACTGTATCTCACATGGAAAGTTTCGAGAGCCAAAGTGCAGAGTACTGGTAGCCTGGGGTAGCTCAGCCCATGTTCAAGCTGTCAGACTAAGGACCAGAGACAAGATCTCCCTATGTGTAGTGATATTGATACCTAGCTTTTCTGTGCAGTACCATGTCTGTATGAAGCTACTCAAACCCACCCAATTCTATGTATTTTTCTTCCAGGAATAATAGACAAAGCTATCCCAGAGCTGTCAGACTAAACTAACGTTAAATAGTAGCAAATCAGTAATTGTTATTTTTAATAGATTTGCTTCTAGCTAGATCCCGTAAGATTATTATAAATGCTTGTTTACAGAAATCCAGAGATACAGATAACACTATTTTCTGCTAAATGACTGCTTGTTCCTTACCTGTATCTTATCAAATATGATTTGTCAGAAGCAGCATGGTAGTGTCCAGAAACACCTTCCTGAAGGAAGCTTTCCTTTATTTTATTCACTTTCCACATTTATTTTCTTAGCAGCCCTTCAGCCCACTGGTTAACACATTGGATTATTCTTTATGGACTTGGAAAATCATTTCTGTCTGATTATCAGACAGCACTTGTTATCATATTTCCATGATCATCATTTAACTTTCCACTTCATTAATAACCAAGACTGATTTTACCTAGAAAGCAATCTAAACCCTCTAACTTGAAAAAAATATCCTGTGCTTATTTCTTTTTCTAACCATCGAAGAAGGTCACTACAACAACTCTGTATCAGCATTTCTCCTGTGTGATTCACTTACACCAAGCAAACCCTCTAGACCTACATTTTTCCTTTTTTGAATTTCTGCTTAACCAATAGGATTAACAGGTCCCCTTCTCTGTGGGTGGTGATAATGTCAGTACACCACTGCCCAAATAACCTCTCTCTATAGGGAAATGCTAACATTTAATTCTTCAAATTTAAACCACATGTATTTTGGCCTCATAACAGCACTCTGTATTACTGCCTTTTGTTATTAATTTGTATCACTAAAAATCTTAATGAAACCAGTTATTGGAAATGTTAAGTGCAGCAGACATCTAAAATTTGCGTATGAGATAAAATATGGTGGCTAAAGATTTTACCTTACCATTGTAAACACGTTTTCAGAATTACTAATGACACAGCTCTGTGTATGTTCGGTGTAAAGCTGTGTCTCAGAAGGGCTGTTCTTTTCAGCCCGTTTCAGGGGACATAAGCAATGGCTTTCAAATGGTTTCTATCTCTTACCTTCATCTTATCCAGAAATAAAAAGTGTCATTTAAGTGCTGTCTACATGACACCTCCACCAAGAAGGGCAAATTACGTGTACATTGGCCACATTCAGTTTCCCTCCTGGTATTCTCTGGAAGAGGCACTGCCACTGTATACAGTCTTTGCATATGTTGCCATTGGGTGACCACAAATATACAGCTGCCAGTGTAGTAAAAATGTTGGTATTTGGGACAAATACTCAGGGACATCTTGTTCAAACAACATGAACCACAGATTCAACGGTTTCCCCAAACTAAATTGTTCCTCAGTAAAATTTAACACAACTGCAAATATTAAAAAACTAATAGACAGATTAACTCTAAACCTCCAATTATATTAAAAACTAGGGGAGAGGGGAGTGTAGAAAACTGTAAAAATTTTAAAGCATTTTCTGTGACCTCTAGAAATGAAACAGTTTATGTAATGTTTATACACATGATTTAGGTAATATTTACATAGTTACATACTTCTAGTCATTGTTTTAATTAAACATTTCATGTTTTATCATAGAGATCCATTATTTAATACATAAAAAACTGTAAACCTTTATGTTGCAAATAACAGAGTTTAGATATAAGCACATTATCTGTAGAAAAACATTTTTTTAAAACATATACTGACCCACAGGTACAAATTTCCACTGCCTTTTTTTTTTTTTTTTAATTTGAATTCTGTAGCAAATTCAACGATATAGTTCACTGCCTGAAATATAGTTGAGTCCTCTGGACTAATATTAATAAAAGGAATGTATTTTCCCAGTCTGTCTCAGGAGGGCTACAGGGGCTGGCAAATTATATTAAAAAAAAAAAAAAAAACAGTCATCCGAGATATTTCGATCAGCTCCAGAGATATTCTGGGTGCTTAGGTTGTAGCTCTCCAAGGCTTCCCATAATGTGCATTCTTTCCCATTTCACAATCTTTCAATTAATTCTCAATCCATAAACTTTTATCACATGTCCTGATATTTGGTGAAAGCAATAAAAATGCCATTACATCCTTCTTAAGGGACAAACCCCTCCCAGTTCTCTGTAGGAGTTTTCTTCCACCGTCATTCAAGCTCAGACTCCCAGTGATCAGTGAAATGAATGACACCACAGGGTATCTATTTCTTGTTTCAAACAACCATTGCAGCCATGCTTTGGAGGTTCATCCTGACAAAGATTGATAAACACTTAAAAAAAAAAAAGTACATGAAAACAGTTCTACTTCACTTGCAAATTATACAATTAATACTGTACGTTACTAAATCAGATGTTACAATTGCTTTCTAAAAGTCACTCTCCATCATAACCTTTTCTGTAACCATTTCATTTTTTTAACTTTTGTAAAAATAGTCCAAATTCCTATCGATCATAATGCTAGTACATGATTTAAAAGAACCCATAGGAAAGTGTTCTCTGTCTATGCAATCCTAATTAATGCCTGTGGTGAATTTTATGCAGAATTTGCTACCTTCCAATAGCTTTAAATTTATTTTAAAATTATTTATATATTTCATACATATACAATATATAATTTTAATATATTATATACCATTAATTGCCCTTGTTATAAAATAACAATTCAGAAATGCTCAACCCTATGTTGTACAACTCATATATAACTACACTAACTAATATATTCAAGGAATTTAACTTCCCTCTACCCATCATGAATTGGACCTGATTAACTTAAGTTCCTAATTGTGTATGTAATCAAGGCAAGTGTTTCTTTTAAATGCAAGTATTTCTTTTATTCCTTCTATCCAAGTACCCTGGTACCTGCAATCACTGCTTTCTTCAGCACAGTTTTCTGCATCATGCCCAAAACTGAAGAATCAAGCTTCCTTTTGCCAGACTCCCAGCAGTTTTGAATGTCAAACCCCTACGGTCCTGATGAGAAGCCCCGGGACCTTTCGTGGTGCATAGTCTCAACAATAGCAACTCCCAATTCACACACAGACTCAGCTCAGCCACCGTAATTCAAAACAGACTCTCGACAGCATCCTGTTGAACACAGTAACTCTGTACTTGTTAGATATGAAATTACTTTCCTGCCTCTATGTTCCGTTAAACTGAAACCAAACACCTTAGATGGAATTACCTTCACAGATCTAGTATCTTTAATTTTGATAAGCATTTGTAGAGGCATATTAACTTTTACAGCAGTTTTCTAAAGGAGAAATTCAGGTGCCTAAAAGAAGGTGCCTAATGCCTGCTAGAATACCCTGGAGTATCCATGATATCTGTGTAGGGCTGGCATGATGTGGGACCTACAGGACTTTTGACCTTTGACAAAAGACCACACTTTTAAACTGGCAATGACAGACCAGGTGGGATCCCCCGGGGCTCTAAAATGGCACAGGAGGTCTATGTTTAGGCACGCACATTTTTTCTAAAATTAGTAAAATAAAACACTAAAATTACAAACCAAAAGAGACTAAACAGAATTTTATGTTATTTAACTTAGCTAAAAACATGGAAAATAAATTGTTGTCTAAATCTCATCCTTTACTGTATAAAAACCTGCTGGAGATCATCACTGCTTGTTATCTAGATCCTATAAAGTCCATAATGAACTAGTCACATCCACAACACTTTTATACTTTCTGACTTGAAATTTTAGAATACCACTACATTTCAAAGTTAAATACACAAAGGTCAGAAAACAGTAGTACAGGCTTCATGCAAATCCAAGAATACAGCTTTTAGCTATTTTAGAGTGAAGTTTTTAATTCTAAGTTTATGTACTATTTTTTCCCATTCAGCAACTGAGTGCTTGATACTGTTCACAGGAGAAGCATTGTGACATTCATAGTTAAATAACATCTTGGAAAAGACATGGCTGCCTGCAGTATCATAATTTTACATCACTTTGTTGCAAATATAAATTCTACAAATGTAAGATTGATTCCCACTTCAGTGTGTTCCTTGCAGCCAAGCCTTGGAACTTGTTCTCATATTTTTCCTCAAGCAAATTTCCCTTTGATTCCAAGAAGAGTTTTGGTGGAGCACCACATCATAGTAGTGAACCATCCTTTGTAGTAAGACTTCTAGAAATGGCTAAGAAGAAGATAAATATGGCTGAACTAGTCAAATGGAAGATGATCGTGATTACTTTACCAGAAAGAAATTGGATACAGGGCTAAGACCTATCAGGTGAAGTATTTCTGGTAGGGTATGGAAGCTGTTGCATTAATGTTGTATACAAGGCAACAACGAAGGATGCACACTTCTGCTTGCCTGTTTAAAGTAGATCAATTTAACTTAAAGTAATGCCAGGGGATGGAAAATGAGCTTCTGGAAGCAAACTATGCAAACGGTATTTGTTCAGTCTAGGGTGCTTGGGCCCAAACCTCTCAGCTACATGCTGATGCAAATGGTAGGGGAACAAACTAATGCAAAAGGGCAATACAAGGGATCTGGATAAATTTAAAAGACAGAAAGACAGAAAAATATTTATAATCATCGGACCTGTGGTGGGTTGGAACAAATTTCTAGTAGCCTGTAGGGTGGACAAGGCACCTCCTGCATGGATTTCACAGTAAGTTTGTTTTTAACAGCCAGAAGACTAGACTTGGTAGATCAGGAGCCCTCAGCAATGAACAAGCAGGGTCTTGGTTCTTTACAAATCAGCCATAGCTCTCTCACTGTGATTAAGAGAAATCAAAGAGTCTCTACATATTAAAGGAGGTTGCAGCTAATACCCAGATGACCACTTAAAGGAAAGCATAAATGTTATAAGAGACATTAAAATTATTATGAGATTATTTTCTGCTTGAGGCTCACTTATGGAGAAGAAAGATAAATACTACTTTTGGTTACTTCATACTAAATTCCACGTTTCTACTGATTTCAGTTGCTTCAATGAGATTACTTCAAGTTTACATTGAAGTAAATGAGATCTGAATTCGGCATCTAATTCTTTGTTTCCTCTGGGAAGATTGATCAATATCACTGATTTTATAGTCATGGGGGGAAGTAAGCAGTGTTAAACATGTCACAGAGAACAATAAAAAGCAGAAGATAGCTTTAAGCAGACATTGGTTTGCCTTACCAATTGTCTGCCCTTTGCTACTTATAGGTCAGGATAACTCACTGCACATAGGTTATTAAAAAATGCAGATTAGACAGCTTTCTTTAGGTTTTAATTTGGAATAAAGTATCCAGCAAAAGCCATATTTTAAGTAAACTTTTTTTTCTTCTTTGTCACAGCCAAATTCTCCAGTTCAGAAATTTACAATATTTTCCTTTTTCCAGAATGACACCTGCTGGTGGGAGAAGCATGGATGAATTGCAGACACTTTATGGGTTTGATTGCAGCTAACCTGACATATTCTCTGAGCATGCTTATCACCTGTGTCCAGGCCAACTATTGAAAACAAAGATTTGAAAACTGTAAAGGTCCTATAAGGAGTATGTTGTAGAAGTAATATATTTTTCCAATTTGCTCTTAATAAACCACAAAGCTACTTACTACTAAGACAATGCTTCCATGGTTTTTCAGTGTTGGACACTAGCCCTATTTTGAGAAGCTCACAGCACTAAAATGTCAGATTGAGGTGAAAGCCAGAAGGAAACACTCCCAATTCGATGCAAAAAGCTGCTGTGCTGCTTCAAACCCTTGACTGCAAGTAAAACCAGCTGCTAATGCAACTATTAGTGCTTAACATCCCAAAAGATTAGCATCTCAAAAAGAAGTATTGTGCACATGTTCCTGACTCAGTATAGGAGGACACAGCCACAAGAGACAGAAAGCAAGTTGTACCTTTGCCAAAACTGTCAGATACTGCTCAATACATCAGGGAGCATCAGACTCTGTAATGGGCTTCCATATTCATAGCTCCTCTCTGCTGCCTGGGTCTATTGCCATAGCCTCCCCTACAGCTAAATCAGAGTCAGACCCAAGCTTTTGGTGCTTCCAACACACAGAAATATTTATAAAAGTGATTTCCAATGCTAAGAACAATATACAACCTTTTTTCCTTTTTCTGAGCTGCAAACTATCTACTTACAGTCTTCTATAAAGGCCAGCTGAAGTGTAAGATGCTCCGAACCCTGAAGAAGACTCTAAAGTTGGACTCTAAACTGTATGTTTTAAACATGACATATGAAGAAATTGTGAAAAAAATGGCCAGTTATTACATATATATATATATATACACCTTTTAAATTCAGAATTAGAATTCAAAGAAATCTTTTTAATTATTCACCAAAACATAGGCAAATACACATGCTCAAATGTGTTTTCCTCGGGTAAATTATTAATTTATAGGTATTACTATGGCATAACCTATATATGATATATAGATATTGCCATAACATCAAAAGGCAAACTTTCTTGTTGATTGCATTAGCTTGTTGATTACATTGGCTTGTTGATGGTGTTAGGCTGCAACTTGGGAGACTTAGCTTCTATTCCTGGATTTATCAATGGCCTCCTTTACGGCTTTGAGCAGGTAACTTCACAGATCTGTTCCTTCAGTTGTCCCATCTGTGAAAAGAAGATAACATTGCATTATTTTGATGGTTAAAAGATTGATTTCCAAAAATTGTTTTTGTTTTGGTAAATGCAAACACATGAAAAGGGGGTTTCTTTCTGTAAACTCTGTAAACTCACTTAATATAAGACACGAGACTGTTTCAAAAGATAGTTTAGATCTGGAGAGTTTTCTTAAACATATTTATTGCAAAGCTGATGAGAGTTTCAGTCCTACCTGTGGTTGTACGTATTTCTGTTTATAGTGCCCATGTTTGTCACACATATAATTGTGACTATCAGAGCCTGGAAACATCATAACTGCGGTTTATCCTCCTTAACCTTCTTAACAAAGCAATGACTTCATGAAGAGCCCAGCTGCATCCCTATGCCTTCCGAGTAGTCCAGGGTAAGCACATTGCTCTGAACAGCAGCAGGATGGAAGCAGAAAGACTGACCTAACCCCCAAATCTGTGCTAGCCTGGACATCCCAGGGTTTGAGCTAGCAGAAAAGCAAAGAGTATATTGCAGAAAAAATGCTTGTGCAAATATATTCCTATTTTTTTGTGGTGGAGCCTGAGGAGCTTTACAGAAACATGTTTTCTAGCTGCTTCCATTTAGCTCCAGGAGTGTCTCCTTGAGCACATCATTACCAACAATTGACTATGACTGTCTCAGTTCTGTGCTAGAATCCAGCAAAAAGGCACTTCTAATCCCAGAGCAATAGCATTGCTTTTCTTGCAAGATTAGAGACCAGCTTGAGTTTTGATCTCAGGTTACTGCTCACCCTTAAACAGTCATTCCAGTTTTTAATGTTACACATGGTGAAGGAAATGCATGCATGGGATAGAAACAGCCTGGAATTCAAATAAACCTCTGCACAAGGATCAGAACTCTGAATCTGGCCACATTTTTCTGCTCTCTCACTCTACTTGTTGAACTCATATTGCATGGAATAAACTTGGAGTTGGGAATACTTTTCATGTCCCATTCTTTTTATTTTGCCTGGGACGTTCTTAACTTCAATGCTTTAAGCCTTGCTCTCCGAATCGTGAGATGTGTGTGATTGCCATAGGCCCATCCCACTTCTTATCCAGCAGCAATTAGGAAACTGCTTTGGACCACAGCACTGCAGCTGCAATGTTTCTAAGTGCTTTCATCACTTCTGGTAATGTGTTTCCAGCATAATTTCCCATAGAAGTCTTCCCATCCCTTCCTTCACCAAGCAGCATATGTGCCTTGACGAGTCACAGCTCATCCAGACTCCCTTAGCTGCTAAACCACACCATGACCAAGAAGCTCTTCCTTAGAGGCATTCTGTCTTCAGCTGACCTCCTCAGGGACAGCCACGGGCCCTGCAGAAGTGACCTCTAACATCAAAGTTAAACATTACTTTAAACTGATCCACACAGAAGAAGAAATAACCATAAATTATACCATGGCTTAATTTTCTCAATAGTTTTGCACGTGTAGCTGTTCCTCCTCCTGTAATCAGCTTCCACCAGCTTTGGTTGATTCTGTACTTCTAAGAGTACTTTCTTCCCATCAAAAAATAGGTCTTTACCTTCCTCTCTTTGTCTCATGCTTTCTTTATTTGTCTTACATACGTAACTTCTGTATTTGTAAGGGGCTTTATCAGCATGTACCTTTTTGTTTGTCACTCTCAGAGACAGAGAAATTTATTTCCTTCCAGTCATAGTCCTTTGCAGTCAAGTCAGAGGGAACTGCTTGTCCCTAGGGTGCAGTAACTTCTTTGGGATGCACAGACACCATGCAGCCAGTTCTCAGTGACCAAGTATCTGTCCCACAAGGATGAATACCAGGTAACTTACATAAGTTTGGGGAATGTCACTTACTCTGTGTTGGCCTGAAGTGGTCTGGAAGATTTCAATTTAAAACTGGGAAGTGTGTCCATTTCTTCAGAGTACTAAAGGCCAGTGAGTGCTGGGAGACTCCAGTGTGCAAAGGGAGGACATGCAGGGGCAACACTCGGAAGTGAACTGCTGTGTAGGGAACCAGAGTTCCCAGAAACCTGAACCAACCCGTCAGCCTGCACTTCTGTTTGTGGGACAGATCTGATCGCAGACACAAGTACCTGCTACTCTCACCACTCTTGTTGAAAGCTCACTGTGTTCTCTCCTAAGCAGAGAGTCTCCCTGCCCAGATCATAGGGCAGCAGAAGATGTGTACACTGCTATTTCTTTCCCCTTGGGAATTGCTAGTGCTATATGGAAGTTTGACTGCCAAAAGTGATACAGACACAGAACCACAACAGTTCCCCTGTGTGGTGGAAGCAAGAAGGTTCCTGAGTGTTGCATATTTTTGTATTTCTACTTTTTGCATTGTCTTTTTTTAGCTTTCCATACTGTTTCCCTTTGTCCAAGTTACTTGTCATTTTACAGTCCTACCCTGAACACCAGAATAACTTATGGTTCTCCACTTAAAGACATATACTTTCAGTCAAAATGTCATATATTTTCATAGAATCATAGAATCAGATGGGTTGGAAAGGACCTCTGAGATTATCAAGTCCAACCCTTGATCCACTACCACCACAGTTACT
>JAWWLV010000001.1:53709702-53726514 GCA_035041135.1 Platyrinchus mystaceus
TGATTGCACTTAGGATGATCTGCTCCATAACCTTGCCAGGCACTGAGATCAGGCTGACAGGCCTGTAGTTGCTCGGGTCCTCCTTCTGGCCCATTTTGTTCCGCCTTTGGCTGTTTATCTGCCATTTCCACACCCACTATAAGCCTCCAGACTTTACTCTGTTGCTAGATCACCATTAGTTTATCCACCATAGATTACAGTTCCTCTTCACAGCACAAGAGTCTTTCTCTTTCCCATATTTTTTCTAGATTAAGAACTTTTTGGTATTTTTCTCAAGCTCCTTTAATTTGTTTTTACTTTATTCCTACATATCCTGCCTTGCGAGACACAACGTTTTTTTCTGATCCCTCTTTTTCCTCTGTCCCTCAATTATCTACCAATATCTTTTCTGTCGTGATTACCCATCAAATTAGATATGATGCTGTTCCCAAATGTCTTTTTTCTTTGGGATATAAGTTGTAGGTAGTTTTCATATCTGAAACTAAAAACTCTACACCTGCTCCACATTTCAACCCCATGACTCCTAAATCTGGGATGACTTGAGTAATTAATTCATAAATTTTTCACTTCAAAATCAGGAACCTTCATTACAGTTCTGCTTCTATTTATTCTTATACTTAGTATAAACATAGTAGACTTGTGAGTACTTGTTTTGAAGTTTCTTCTATTTTTATTCTTCCACAGAAGCTATGGTGGTCCTCAAAACTAAGTCTAAAACAGAATTGGCTGAGAAGTCATTTGGTGAAGAAGTATTTCATCTACCATGTTTATAGCTACCTTGAGAAATAGGTCCCTACTTCTGCACACCTTCCCCAACCTACATCTAGCAAGTCTCAGTCTCACATAGACACATAATTGCCAGTAGGTACTTATTTCTATAATTATACTACAGAGATCTCTGTCCATGTCTAGACTGTAAATATGAACTAAGGGCTACAGCAGCCAATGATTTCTACAGGTTCTCTTTTACTAACTCCTCCAAAGTATTTTCCAAACATACAAATTTTGTCTTGGGACAGCAATAAATACTAATAATCACTTTTTTTTTCTGAGGAAGAATTTATGACACATCGGGGTTTTTTTGAGAAAGTCAGTATACAACATTTCCAGGCCACTCCCAAAGCAATTGCATCACTGGACAGCACAAACCCCAGGGCTGCTGGATTCCTGGCTGTCCTAACACTGGGATACTTCAAAAAAAGCAGTCTCCTGTGAAGCCTGGGGGAAGGATAACTTGAAGGGGCAGCATCCTGATGACTCCGTAGGCTTAGGGAGGCAAATCAGAAAGGTCTGACCCTCCACCAGGAAGCCAGAGAGCTGCTATCCCACTGCAGGGACAAGGTGGGAGCTGGCTATGCTGGGGCAGGGGGCACTTGGGGGTGGGAGGGAATAGAATTTACTCCCTTCTAACATTGGTGGTGTAGCTTTTGTCCATCTTAAGATGTGACTTTATCCATTTCATTATTTATTACCACGACAGCAGTCTTATCAGCCCAGAAGAAACCTAAGGGCTGACTGGTGGGAGCAGTGAGGGCAGAGCAGCAGTCCCTCAGCTCAGCTCCCTCTGAGGCTTCAGTGAAGCTGATGCACCCCAGGGACAGCATTTCCACCCCACGCAAGTGGCATTTTCCAACTGAGCATGGCCCTAACCAAAAACTTGTGGCAAACTCTTGTCTGCAGCTCTACGAACTCCAATTACCAACAAAATATTTAAATCTTTCACAAGCATTAAAAGTGTGAAGCAAGACTGGTATTTCAGCCACCAAATGAGTAATATCTGAAGCAGACTCAACAAGAAACTTGTGGGAATTTTTGTCTAGCATTATTTACTACTTCAAATTAGTTACCAGATCGAGCTTGTTCATACTGCTGTGCATGTTACACTAACTGGAAAAAAAAAGCTGAATTCTGGGAGTCTCTTTTTTTGTTGTGGTGTGCTGTCACTCACTTTCACTAACACAGTATGAAAATGATGCCTGGGATTACAATAGCATGATGGAAACTTTCTACTAGACTTCAGCAAACCTAAGGGAAAACACGTACATATGTGCTACAGATATTACGCGCATTTCCAGGAAAGCTGTCAAAATTGATGACATCAAAAAAACAAGACAATTAGGAAGAAAACTGCTTCATTGAGTTCTTCCATTACTCATACCATGGGGCAGATGTAAGATCAAAACCAAAAGCTTAATTTTTGAAAGCCTTTTGAAAATTTGGCTGGATTTCCTAGCTTGTCACCTTCATGAGCCATGGAAAGAATGAGCAGTCTGTGATCTTTTGAGAAGGAAAACACAACCTAAAGTATCGATGGGGTTCAGGATTAGGTGCAGTCACTGAATTGTTTAATTCAACAACAAACCACATTGTACTTTTCTTATGCATCTGCAAAGAGAATAGGATATGATGAAACAGAAAATTCTCCTTGTGGTTTTGTGTATATCATCCTTGCCACTTTCATAATTAGAGGACATAGGCTACCATTAAAGTCAATTGCAAAGTTCCCATTGACTTCAGTGGATGTAAACCAGGCTTTAATATTATGCTTTTCAGTTTTCTTGAGGTTTAAACACCTCATAAAATAAATTTACAGATGAACTAGTAAATGTACACTTACAAAGAAACCTCCTAAGGAGTCCCTGAAGCCATATTTTTAAATGCTGCTATTCATTCAGTTTATGTCAGACAGATTAAGGGACTGTCGAACGCGGGTGTATATATCAAAAACAGCAATAAGAAATGCTGAAAACCTATTCCAGAAATATAATTTCAAAAATATCATTTGATACATTTGACAAAACAGACTTAGAAGAGTGTTTTATAGGATGCGACATATTTCACAAGCTCAGGAAACCGTATCTATTTATTTATCTGCCTATCCATTTCACTAATCTGTAAATGAAAACATGTACAGTATATGCAGCAAGTTTTTTTCCAAGAACCCTTTCAAAACCACTGACATAAAAATGCAAGAAAAGCTAATTGAGAAAGAGAAAAAGTGTGTGGGGAGAGAGAGTCTAACAGAAGAGAAGTCAGAAATACTACCATCCAGAACTGACATTTTCTTCTATAGTGCTATGTGCCCATTGGGTATAATTTTTGATCTCACAGACTTTCCACACGTAAAACTCCAATTGACTTCACTGCAAATGAATGAACTGCAGAATCTAATTAAGCCTGCTGAGGTTTGAAAAACAATCTCATATGCTGACTGAACATTTCAATGAAGAGGCAAGGATACTGGCCAAGTCTCTAGAGCAGGCTTCAACTATCCAAACCTAGAGATCTTGTTTTTTTCTACCATTCTACCATGCCCTGCTTCATTCAGAAAATACCTTGCATCTTCTCAATAACTGCAGTTAGCATCCACCAATTCTCCTCAGTGCTGCTTTATCTCCAGAACAGATCCATGTTAGATATAGGGAAGAGAGAAAACACAGTGCAGTCACAAAACTAGAGTCAGTGTTTCAATGCAAATATATGTTGGAAGAATATTGAGGCTGCAGGGATCATTCTGCTAATCTTAATTTTAGTATACTTGTCTATGCAGCCTGAATATTACCTTAATGAGGTGTTGTGAATATACTTGTTTTTAAAAATAAACTAATAAAGACTACTGTCATTACATGCATCATACCCACAGAAACCCATCAACTAGGATGGTGCCTTCAGGCCTACACACACTAACAGAAATGGACAGTAAAGAATCACAGAACCATGGACCTACTTAGGTTGGGAAGGGCCTCAGGAGACCATGTGGTCCCATCCCCTGCTCGAAGTAGGACTAATTTCACTATTACATGTGGTTGCACAGGGCCTTGTTGAGGTTGTCCAACTCTCTATGCGCATTCAGGCTAGTGGTGAAGAGGAACTATGCTGGAGGCTTGCCAACAGCACACAAACTAAAATTTGGGAGCCCTAAAATGCATTCCAGCTCAGAAGGGACAGGCTCCCTACTCCTGGTTCCACTGCACAGCATCACTGCAGCTCAAAGTACTACCCAGGGGCAATACTACAGGGGGTGCCTTTGTTTTGGCCCGTGGTGCACCCAGCTGGTGACTGCTCAGTCATTCTGTGAGGACAGTGTATGGAAAGTCTGATCACGGGAAGGAGCTGTGCAAGGCGGAGAAGATGAAATCTCTGGAAATATTTGCTGTTAGGCTTTAGTAAATCCCTACGGAATATTTGGTAACTGTGGTTTTTTCCATGTCTTGAAACAGTTGACCAAACTTGAAAGGTTTTGTGAGGATGGCAAAAGGCGCATACCTGATTCAAAGGCAGAGAAATGTCTGCCTTTGCTCAAAAAATATAGGAGTCGGACTATTTTTTTATATAAGTAGAAAATCTAGTCTTCTTCTTATAAATAGTTCAATCACTTTTCACTTCAAAAATTTAAAAACCTGGAGACTGACATTGGATAAAAATAATTTTAGCCCAAATACATTAACACTGGCAAAGCCCTGGAAAAAAAAATTAATGCAAAATATTATAACAGGAAGCACTAGGAGATCTTCATCATGGCCAGAGCTGCCCATACTGCCTGTAATATTGTTTGTTAAGCACTTTGGAATCCTTAAAAGTGAACAGAACCACATCACTGAAGTTGATGGACTGCATTTCTCTGCTCTCCATTTCTGCTGCAGTATCTTACTGTTAATTATTGTTGTTATAAACTACAGCTGGGTGGTGGGAGCACCAGTCAAGTATGTTTTCCTCTGGAACTAAACTCCAGGAAAATAAAAAATTCTGAATATGCGTTGCATCGTGATTAAAGACAAATTTTGAAGTTTGCTTCCAGAGAAAATGCTGGTGCATTCAAACCATATTAATGTACAGGGGAGTGAGTGCCAAACGACGAGAGCACTCCACAAATACAGCTGCAATTCCTTGAAGTCAGAGCAAGCAGCTCCTTGCCCACAAGATGAGGTAAGTAAGGGATGTAGTGTAACAGCCTGCATAACACAAACGGATCTTGCAACTCTAACTATCTGGGCTGTGAGGCCCCAAAACTAACAATATTAAACACATCATGCGTATAGTTTTTGTATTCATCTTGGATTTTATTTGACAGTCCTAAATCCTGATTTTCTTTAACAGTATTCTTTCTGTCATTATTATTAAGGAGGTGATTTTTTCTGAGCTTCCAGTATGCAATGTCACTAGCTCATAAGGGATCACTCATGGACTCTCCATCTTATCATACTCAGCAGAAAGTTTGCTACTGATTTCAGAGGAGCAAGATTTCATCCCACAGGAAATCAAGGTAAATGGGAAATAATACTCATTTCATTCAATTAAATAGTAAAGCTCACACGTTTTTGGGATCTCAGTTCACAGCCATTTCCTTTTTCTGTCAGAAAAATACAGTTGGGAGGATTTGTAACACAAAGTACAAAAAAAGATGCTGTAACACAGACTGAGACAACAGGGCCAAAGCTGGAAATTCCTTCCATCAGCATGGTAATCTGTATTTGTAAAAGGCCATTATTGAGCAGGCAGTGAAAACAGAAATGCATAACCACATCACATCATTCCAGTGCCAGAAACATTCATACTAATTTCCACCATCAAACATACAGTATGATTACTTAAAGGTTTTTTTAACCAATCCTACTTATAAAAACAAAATCCTCAAGACGGTATAACTTCATATTTTCATATTCTCTAACATGAATATACATCAAATTGGCAACAAGCTGTACCTTGTGTACAAGTCTCCTTCAGGGTTATTAAAATGGATTCAACTCCTTGCAGTAAGTAAACACTTATTTTTCTTGAGGCTTATGTTAAAAATTGTAAATTAATCTTTCAAGTCATTTTGAACCAGCAAAACAGTATTGACAAAGCAAGCACTGTAGTAAGATATCTTTTATTAGGCCAACTTAGAGTTCAAAAGTATGCAAGCCTCCTTGACCACACACAAGTTCATGCATGCAGAACACCAGGCTGGACCCATAAAATGTATTAAACTACTTGCTTTGTCACTACAGATATATATATATGAAGTACGTATATATAATGCGTGTATATATAGTATATATGTATAATGCATATATATATACACATTTGAAAAGCTTCAAAATAAACTGTTCGTTGATACAGGTTTAAAATAACAACTCTGAAGGATTTCTGTGGGTTAGGATGTAAGTTTGCTATATATTACTGGGTTTAATAAAGGACATTTAGCAGCACAAAAAACAAATCTTGCTTCTGATTTCTAATGAGGTCTAATTCCTATGAAAAAAAATCGTAGTAATAGTGTAAGCAACCATAAGTTCTTCGCTGTTTGTAATAATAACAGTGAGAATACCTGGCAAAGATATAGCATGGTGTTTCACATCAAGTGTTTTAGAAGGAGTAATACAGAGGATCACTAACCTTGTAATAGCTATGATACTTCAGGATGCTTTATGCAAGTAAGACCCATTCTAAATGGATCTGTCTCTTCTGCATAAGAATTTAAATGTTTCTAATGTTGTTATGTGTTCCAGCAAGGTGTGTGCATAACCTGCTCACCTCTGTTTGTCATCCCACAAGCATGTAAACAGATCACCACCCAGTTTTTCAACAGCTCTCAGTCCAAGTGACAAGTCTTCTTTCCCCAGAACAGAAGGACCAGTTGTGGGAGCTACAGACCAAGAACATATCAGAGAACTGTGTTGGAGGCAACCTCTCTTCTTTCTTCAAGTTCTGGCTCTTGTGAAACTCTTTTTGGGTGTTTCATTAGGAGTGCAGTTACACCAGTAAATGCAAGCTGTTCATTGGAACAGAGACTGAAGGACTGGTGTCCTTCAAACCTTTGGGCTACTAGCACATGTAGAGCTTCCTAAATGTGAGTATCAATGACTCCGTGCTGTGCCTCTATGGTGTCTCTGCATCTCTCAGCTACTGGAACTCTACCAGCACATGCTGTGGCAGTACCTTATGCTCTAGTTGTATATGCCTTGGGATGGGTTGGTGGATCTAATCTGGTAGCCTCAAATGTGGCTCTGATAAAGTCTGTTAACTCATTTTGAATGAGTTTGAAGTTGATGCTACATCTGCTTAGATTTGATCCTGAACAACAAAGGCTATTTGAGACCAAAGAACATCACAGATTCGCAGAAGAGCTTTATCTAGATATAGCAGTATGTTCACAAAGGATCAACATTTTGATCCTTCTACTGCTGAACTGGGTCATGGGAAAAAATATTGGTAAGTGGAAACACTGATTAATAAGAAATCTGAAACAACCTTTAGAATGAACTTGAGATGTGGCCTCCGTGTTACCTTATCCACCTGAAAATAATATGGAGGATTAGACATAAAAGCTAGAATTTCATTTACCCCTGAGCTGAGGTAATGGCTACTAAAAATGTGGATTTCATTGACAGATGATTTAGTGAACATGATGACAGACGCTCAAACATGGCTCCATTAAAGATAAAAGCAACATTCTTAAATCACATGAGGAGGGATTTTTTTCTTATTGGTAGAGAATGTATGTCAAGACCTTTAGAAACTTAGGAACCACATAATGAGAAAATAACAAAGAATCAGCACTCATAAGTGTCTGGCTGAAGTTTCCACTAAATGGGCTTTGATAGATCATTTTTTCCTGACAACAAAGGCACCAGAGGGATTGGCTGGATTGCAGTTCTTCACTACAACCTATGATGAAAAATACTTCCTGTGGCCAAATTGCAAGACAAGGAGAACACTTTCTCTATAGAAACGTGGGCTTGTTTGAACCTCTAGAGTGAATCTAGTCCAGAGATCTCATCTGAGAACATCAATACCGTCAGGGCCAAAGGGGAGACTGAGATGTAACAAGGTCCCAAATATTGGGACATTATGTTCTTTGAAGTTGAGAGTTTTATCACTGACTAAAAAGGTAGTGAAAAACTAAAAACTAAAATTAGTTATTCTTTTGCTTTTAAGAGTTCAAACTCCACTGCCAGTTGCAATGTACTGGCTCAGTCAGCCTCAGTGTTTTGTGTCTTCTTCATGTTTAGTATCAATGAGGGTGACTGAAAGGTCAGCCAAGAGCTGTCCTCCCTTTCTCTGTGGGCCTCGGTGACAGCTGACTGATGCTACAGTACTGGTCTTCTGGAAACACTGGTCTTGGGTGCAGTTGATGACAGTGGGTGGCCTCAGCCCTCTCATTAACAGAACACTAGAACAGAGAAACAGGCACTTCTAACATGTGGTTCTTCTCACCATAAAGAAAACGTCAAAAACAGGTAAGATGAATAATTCCCCAGGATTACCTACTCCTCTCCATTAACCAGAAATGTTACCTAAGGTGACATGCTTAGACACAAACATCCATATTGCAGACATCTACAATTAGATTAGAAAAATCCCACCATAAACATAAGAGGAAAACATTGGTGCCTTATGGCACAAATGCACCTAAGAGGTGTTATTATTATCCTAGTCTTACACATCACAAGTACTAAAATTTGACTCCCAAGCCTTCTCTGGGCATTCACAAAGAACGTCAAATGCACATTTGGAAGGAATTTGGCCTATTTCTCAAGAGAAGAACATAGATTATGTCCATCATGTCATACATGTTTCACATATGGGTGGCTCAAAGCCTGAGAATTTCATAAAGCTGACCATTAAAAGAAATTGCGCTTCTATTAACTATTATTTTACTTATTTGCCAACAGAAAAACACTTATGCTGACAAAAAATACAGCAACTATGAAGTACAGTAATAAAAAACTATCCCCAGTTAATATATCCAAGCAAATACTGGGACAGATCTACTACTTCGCAAGGAAACAAAAGGTAGATAACTGTAAAGTTTGGGACTGTTTTTCACCCTTGGATAGAGTCCTGTGCTGAGAAAGTATACATTTTGTGATTTAACAGAATCAAAGAAAAATAAGCTCTTTATCTTGCTTTGTAACAAGATTTCTCCGTAATATTTTCATAATTAAAAAATAAGAGTAGGCAGGTGAGAGGCAGAGCTGTTCCATGTGAACAAAGAGATGAGAAAGAAAGGCATAATAGGGGCTCCTACTTCCAGTTCCTACTGCACAAGCTATAAAATTGCTGTAATGTCTTTCTCAGAGAGCTTTATTAATGGCATATTTTCATACTGCCTTCCAATCTAGAGTAGACCTAAAGGACTCCTTTGATATGTTTACACTGAATTAATATTAATTAATGATGAAGGTTATAATGAATGATCTGTTGAGCTGACTAAATGTAGACATCTAAATAAGAGTGAGATGAATTGTCTCTAAGCTGCATTGATTGTATTGGTTACTTTGACCAACTCAGGGGAGATTCAGGTTGGATATTAAGAAAAATTTCTTCACTGAAAGAATGGTTAAGCATTGGAACAGGATGCCCAGGGAACTGGTGAGTCACCATTCTTGGAAGTGTTCAAGTGGACATGGCACTTCATGATACGGTTTAATAGGCATGGTTGCATTAGGCCAAAGGTTGGACTTGATGATCTTGCAAGTCTTTCCTAACCTTAATGATTCTAATAAAAACAAACAAAAACAAACAAAACAAACAAAAACAAACAAAACAAACCAAACAAACAAAAACAAACAAACAAAAACATTCCATAATATGATGGAATGTAGACCTGACAAGGCATATGAAGGAATCCTTCACTCTGTTTTGCAGAGGTAACATTGCATGCAGTTTTGGGCACCGCACATCAGGAAAGACAGAAACTAAAAGTAAAGCTACAAAAATGGTTTGAGGTCAAGAAAATTAAGTTATTCTCAAGCCACTTCAAATCAAGATCCAGAAAAAGTAGCAATGGGCTTACCTTGCAGCAAAAGAGATTCAGATTGCAGATCAGACTTGTACACATGAGTTGCACATGTCAAAAAAGATAGTTTTCTAAAATGATTAAACACCAGAGTTAATCACTTTGAGAGGTTCTGCAATCTCCATCCTTGGAGGTCTTAGAAAGCAGGTTAGTCAAGTATTTGTTATGGAGAACATAAGGATATTTAATCTGCCATATCAGAGGGAAGGAGTAGACAACCTCATCTGCTCTAGCACTGTTTTTTCTAATTCTGTGATAAAAAGTCACTTTAGAGACTTGCCTTTTACTACAGCAGTGTAGCATATCCAGAATTAGGACACTCAGACTTCTATCATTTTTTTAAAAAACACCAGCCAGTAATATTGACCTATTCTTATGACAAAATCTCTTTTAAATAGCCACATCTTAAAAATAGATAATAGAATCATAGAACAGTTTGGATCAGAAGGGATCTTTAAAGACCATCTAGTCCAATCACCCTGTCATGGACAGGAACTTCTTTTACTAGATCAGGTTGCTCAAAGCCCCATACAACATGACCTCAAACGTGACTTCCAATGATAGTGCATCCACAGCTTCTAGGGGAAACCTGTGTCAGTGTCTCACCACCTTCATAAAAAATTTCTTCCTTAGGTCCAATCTAAACCTGCCCTCTGTCAATTTAAAACCATTCCCCCTTGTTCTTGCCATTACAGTCTCTCTATCTTCCTTACAAGTCCCCTTTCTATATTGAAAGGCCACAATAAGGTCCTTCCAGAGCCTTCTCTCCTCCAGACTCAACAACCTCAACTGTGTCAGTCTTCCCTCACAGGAGGGACCATTTTTGTGACCCTCCTCTGGACCCGCTCTAACAAGTCTTGTCTTGTACTGGGGAGTCCAGAACTTAATGCATTACTCCAGGTGGACTCTCACCAGAGATGAGTAGAGGGTCAGAATCACCTCCCTCAAACTTGGCTATGCTTCTTTTGATCTAGCTCAGGATACAACTGGATTTCTGGGCTGCAAGCTCACATTGCCAGCTCTTTCCAATTTTTCCTTGACAAGTACCCCAAAGTCCTTCTCCACAGGGCTGGTCCCAATTCATTCATCCCCCAGCCTGTATTGATACCAGTAATTGCCCCGACTCCAGTGCAGGACCTTGCACTTGGCCTTATTGAATTTCATGAGGTTCCCATGTGGCCAGTCCTCAAGCCTGTTAAGGTCCCTATGGACGGCATTCTTTCCCTATAGCAAACGAACTGCACCACTTAGCTTGGTGTCATCTGCAAACTTGCTGATGTGCACTCAATACTATTTAATAAAGACATTAAATAGTATTGGTCCCAGTACGGACCCTTCAGAGGCACCACTCATTGCTGGTTTCCACATGGATATTGAGCATTGACTATAACTCTTTGGAGGCAGCCATCCAATCTACCTAACACTCCATCCATCAAATCCATATCTCTCCAATTTAGAGATAAGAATGTTGTAGGGGATTGCACCAAAGGAATAACAAAAGTCCAGATAGATTACATCCATAATGTAAAACGAGCTTTTCCCTCGTCCACTGATGCAATCACTCCATTGTACAATGCCACTGGACTTGCCCTTGGTGAAACCACGCTGGCTATCTTTAATCACCTACCTATCTTCCATGTGTTTTGACATATCCTCCAGGAGGATCTGCTCCATGATCTCACCGGGCTGGAGGTGAGACTGACTAGATGGTAATTCTCATCATCCTCTTTTTTCTCCTTTAAAAAACTGGTGTGGTGTTTCCCTTTTTCCAGTCAGTGGGGACTTCACGTGACTGCCATGACTTTTCAAATATGATGGAGAGTGATTTGGCCACTACATCACTCAATTCCCTTGGGATTCTGGGATGCACCTCAACAGGTCCCATACAGGTTACATTCAGGTTCCTCAGGTGGTCTCAAACCTGCTCTTCGCTTACCATGGGAGGGACTTTTCTCCCTCACTCACTGTCTTCAAGTTCAAGGGTTTAAGAGATGTGAGAAGGGACATAACCACTGAAAACCGAGCCAAAATAAATAAGATCAGTAACTCAGACTTCTCCATGTCATCTGTCACTAGTCTTCCTGTTTATCGGGACAAGGAGTGGTGGTGTACTCCTTGCAAATTTGTAAAAAGTGGATAACTACACTATTGTTGAATCTTTAAATACAAACTGAGCAATTTCATCATTTTTATGTCTAAAAATCACACTTCCATTTACAGCCACATCAATTGCATAGCACAATAAATATATCACGTAGTGGATAGAAAACTGTGAATGCAATTTCATGTAGTACTTTTGCATCTTTTTAAGTTGCCTGTAAAATCCCGGAAACAAAGACACCAAAGGACTCCGTCATACATAAATATCACTTTCTTTTTCTTCAGTGACTTCCCTGCAGAATAACGTTATCACAAATCCAGAAATAGGACCTCATTCTTTGACCTTTTCAAAACAGATGGGTTGGGGAATTACCATGAAAATTGCAACTTCATAATCTTCTAACATAACTGTTAAAACTCTGTACCTTCTCAGAAACCATGCGGATCATTTGCACTGAGTTAAGGCAATTTTGTGGTATCATATTTCAATGACCTTGTTCCCAGGGTTGAAAAAATACTTTGTAATTTGTTCTAGACGGACCAGGCATATACCCACCACTTCTCTGAGGTCCTACAGCAATACTACAGAGCCGTCCAGCAAAGCGATGTTTGGGAGGAGGAGAAATATGAACGTGGCAATTAGCACTTAAAAGCCAAGTGTTCTTTTATATTTGTGGTTTCACCTGCCTATGCTTCTTCCTTCCTGAAACGAATTATCATGTTACTGTTATCTGTTTCTTAGGAGTTTTTACCAAGCTTTAGAATTTAATTGAATTTCCCAATTCAGTTTCAAGACAAACATTCTTGTTTGCATCACAGAACTCTGGGGGAAAAGCCAAGCATAAATAGTGTCTCATGTTCTGCATACTGCTGTAGTTAGATACATACAATGGTGCTTCTCTGTGCCTGGCAAAACCTCCTTAAAAATTGTTGTTCAGCATTCTGGGCTTTTATATGCCAAGCTTAAAAGAGTAATAAACATGCTACCAGATTTTAATACTGCGACCCTATATATTAACAAGGTCATCAGATCTATCGGCTTACAATAAAATTCCAATGTCATGTTTTTGCTTCTATAACCCCTCAAGTAGCAACGTAGAAGCCAGTGGCTCTGGGACAGGCACTGTCTTTTGGAACTCCATCAGTGACACTTGCCACCCAGGTCCACAGATACTGTAGCACAGACAGTTTAGCTCTGCTATCAGGTCAAAGACATGCTCAGGATTTGTCTAGACAAGGCACATTGAGAAACTAATCTGGATCAACCAAATGAAGTGAACTATAATATTGGATTTACACTCTGACTAAGTATCTGCACAGGTGTTTAATACTATTTAGTAAATCTGCATTAGAAATCCACTGAGATTAACTCACATGTCTCACAGATGAGTGTTATGTGCTCAGTGACAGTGGCAGTTTCCTAACAGAAATTCCTTAATGTGAGCCATAAAGCCATTCTCTTCCTTAAGACTTTCTCAGCCAGGAGCAGCTCCATCTAAACTGCAGTTCTTAACCAGGCAACTAGAGAAATGACGGCATCTATAAGAGAAGTGATCTATCAAGCAGATTAGAAGCTTATGCTTATATTTGGTGTTATAATTGGAGCATTTAGATATTGTATATTTAAATAGTGCCCTGTTCATATCATGCTTTTCTAAAATTCATATTAATTGTGTGTTCCAAGTGTGGAGATATTGCCCCTTTTCCATAAGAACTGAGAGAACAGAAGTGATTTGCAATGTACATGACAAAAATAAAAGCAAAAAAATGCATTATTTAACATTAGACACATAAAATAAAGATGTCTACATCTGGCCTGTCAGATCATGCTCTACACAAGTCTGTATTTATGGGTCCATCTCCTCTCTAAAACAGACTAGTTGAATTATATACTCAAAGTACCTACTTCTCTCTACCAACCATAAAGAAATGTGATGTCACATGGTACAAGCTGTACACTTCTAAAAATAAAATACACTATCAAGTTTTCAAGTGTATCAAGTTTTCCCTAATATTTGTTTCATCTTAATGCCCTACTAAGAATGAACAAGTTAATGACTGTAAGTTTCAGATCTATGGCTTCGATCTGTGACTTGTTCCTCTGCAGGTCAGCTGAGCATTTTCATTATACACCTGAGGGAAAATCGTATTTTATTGGTTTATTTTTCTTTTGGTGTACTTCAGTGATCCAACTGTTTTTCTTTTGCTACAAATAGCATCTGAATGTCACTTGGCTCAAACAACACAGTCTCAAAACACCAGACTCACCCATAGAAAAGACAGATGGAAAATGCTCTGGGGCAGTGTCTCACATCAGATTGCTCTAGCAGTCCTTCTGCTGAGACTGTAACACCACAATAGCTCTGGCAGATGTACTTCAGCTTGTGAGCCCCACTTCTCCAGTTTTATTTCAGGTTGGTGCATTCCCTCATAGGCCACAGCTTGGGAACTGGTGCTCCAGGCCTCATAAAGGCTTGAACTAAGCATATATCGTATTTTCTGGATAAGACTAGGTGGTGGTGTACTAATCTAGTTTTCTTCTGTGACAGGATAACAGATGGGAGAAGCAGGAGGTGTCATATCTTGACCGTGTATTCCACTGACATGAATTATTCTTCTACCTAAGACAGAGAAATACAGTCTACAGGAAACTAGCATAGGAAAAGTGCAAACTGGCTGGGAAGTCATTCACTAGAAGCATTTATCAATGGTTACTTATTGAAATGGAAGGATGTATAGAGTGGGATTCCTCAGGAATACATGCAAAATTTGGGGCTCTCAGTATTTTCATTAACAACCTGAATGAGGGAAGATAAGTTTATTCATTACTGCTGATAATCTCACAGAGACTGCCAGCTGACTGGAAAATAGAACTGAAATTCAGGTTATCTTGACAAGTTGGATAAACAGTCTTAAAAATAGGTGGCAAATCTATGTAAGGACATATGCAAAGTCCTGTCCTTTCACACAGCACAAATAGAGGCTAGGGAAGAAGGGGTAGGACAGCAGCCACCTAGAAAGGAACTAGGGGAACACAGTCAGAATATAATCAATTGTGCTGCTGCAATAAAAAAAATTATAATCAAAAAAAGTAAACACCACAGTGGGATACATTAAGACAGCCTTTAGGAGCCTTAAGCTGTGGCAAGGTCATAGTTGGAATACTGAGTTTAATTTGAGATATGGCAAAAGAGAAACTGGACAGAGTTCAGAAAAGAGAGAGAAGAATTGTCAGAGGTCAAAAAAAAAATTACACCTATGAAGAAAAAGCAAAAGGACTGGCATGGTTTAGTCTACAGATGACTGGAAGACACACCAAGAAAACACTTTCAACAGATTGCATGAGGGGTGTGTGAAATCTCAATCCCTGGATGTCTTTAGGAACAGGCTACACATGGAAAAGACAGAGGGATAGCAGGTCATCAGAGCCTGCTGAACAAGGACAGCTTCAATGATCTCTGAAGTCTCTTCTACCACTGTTTATTAGGATAAAATCATACTGCATCTTCTAAACTTTTTGTTGTGAGTAGTTGTGTTTAGAGTAATTGTGCAAAGACCAGCATTTCTCATTCAGCATCCTTGGAGCTGAATGAATCTGAGCTTTTTACTTGTTATAAATTCAGTAAGTTCGCTACTTCTCAGAGTTCACTGCACTTAAGCTAAGGCAGTTAGACAGCCTGCTTTTATAATGCTTTCATTGAATAAATTTGCACAGCTGCTACCTAGAGTCTACATTATTGCTCAGCACCACTTTGTTAATTTGGAATCTAGATCTGGTGACTGATTTAGGAAAACAGTTCAGCTAATCCCTAGTGAATAGAAATCCTCAGCCTAAGATTGTATGGCTCATCAGATTCCCACACGTGCAGATGCAGCAGCTGCCTTGCAAAGGGAAGTTAAAATATCAAGCGCAAACTTCAGGGGGTTTTCATATGACATGCTTATTTTCCTTCCTCAGAGATCTAGGGCTCCAAAAGGAAGGAGTAGAGACAATCACAAACTTTCCCAGTAGACAACCTCTGTAGTAAGGTGGGAAGTGCACATATGTATTCTAGAAAGCTCTCTGAGGGCAATGACCCTGCCAGGAGAACATTCAGGGCTAGTGTTAAAAAAACCAAATTCCGCTAATTAGCCTTGTCTTATTTCTTCAGTCAGCCAATAAAATTACCTTGCATACCCATGTGATCTCTATAACCCATATATTTTAAACTATCTCCATGTAATTGCCTTCTGCATGATAAAACACATTCAGGCAGAGTTCTATGAATTACAATTCCTCGGTGAGAGTTTCTGGGAAGGCATTCACTGTTATCCTGTGCAGATTGCTTCCTGCCTGATAGGAAGCCCTTTACTGACCCACAATCTGCTGAGCTTTGGGACAGCACACAAGGCCCATTTCTTCACTCAAACTTGGCATGAGATGGGCAAGCAGCTGGGATGTGGAGATAGGTCAATCAGTCAGACATATGTTACATACCATACCTGCTCCTGCAGTAGTCATCCAAATTCAGAAATAAATTAATAAATGTAATGAAAAGAACTATTTTACTTACAATGAAAAATCATTTCTTCCTCAAAAATTATTATTATAAAGACATTGTAACAGCTCTCAGATAAGTCATTCTGAGTGGCACTGCATTAGTGAATGGTTCTACTGCAGCTGAAACTAGTTTCTATTAAAGACAAGCAAAAAACTTCCACCTATCCACATGCAGGATAATATTCCTCAACTACGATTCCTTCTATTGTCGTATTTATGAGTTTTGAGAGCATTATGTAAGTTGCCTAGTTATATACTGATTTATATATGACCCTGCATATCTCAGACATGCTTCACTCTTCTCATCCTTGCTTATTTTCACTTTCCCCACATGCTTTCTTCCACTGTTTCTGAGATTTCTTCTTTTTCCTTCCAAGTGAAGCTGTAT
>JAWWLV010000001.1:53726614-53738139 GCA_035041135.1 Platyrinchus mystaceus
GTAAGTTGCCTAGTTATATACTGATTTATATATGACCCTGCATATCTCAGACATGCTTCACTCTTCTCATCCTTGCTGTGCTCTCCCACTACTCTTATTTTCACTTTCCCCACATGCTTTCTTCCACTGTTTCTGAGATTTCTTCTTTTTCCTTCCAAGTGAAGCTGTATGGAGTTAATCTTAGAGGCTACTTTTTAATAGACTTGTAATAGACTCTCCTGTTCTCGAGATCAAAGACATTCACTGTTGCAATACTCTCACCTCCTGCCAATTACAAAATGGAGCTCATTTCTCTAACGGAGCAGTGTGGGACACTAGATCAGAATAGCTGAAATCTGTTCAGTAGAAGTAGGATATTCTTGTCCAGGGTTACTTTCTAGCAAATGTACATTTACAGGTGCAATGAGAGATCTTTGATGCAATGCCTAAGAAAAAAAATGAGGCTCAGAATCTAAAGCTACACAGACACCTACCTCCTACTGCCCAATAAGAAATATTTAAGCAGGAGTCAAATGCCCAAGGATCCCAGAGATCAATTTTTTTCAGAGACACTACAGTCTCAAGACTCTTGGGAGTCTCGAAGCTCCATTGCAGTGGAGAAGCAGGTAGTCTCAGAATCCTGCAGGGTATTTAGTCAAAGGACTGTTAGTCAAAGGTCTGTTAAAGATGAAGGCTGGAAGCTGGTCACTGCATGTACCAGGAGGAACGTTCCTTCTCAGAATTTGACGGGTAGGACTGGCATCTTCTACAACAGGTATGAGGCTCTGGAATTAGAAGGCCAGACAACTGACAAGGTTGGTGACGGTCCTTCTGAGGTAGTGGGGCCTCCCAGAACAGCACCACCTGTACCCTGCGTCAAGACCTCTTCTGTTAACAGGAAAATAAGAGTAGTTGGAATAGGAGACTCCATTCTAAGATGAATGGACCCAACCCACAGGGAAGTCTGCTGTCTCGCAGGTGCTTGGGTAAAGGGACATTACTGGAAAACTCTCCAGTCTAATAACGTACTCTGACTACTATCCGCTATCAATTGTTCAAACTGGCAGAGATGAAATAACAAAGAGAAGTCCAAGGGCAATCAAAAGAGACTTCAGGGCCTGGGTTGGTTGGTAGAGGGATCAGAAGCACAGGTAGTGAAGAATTTCCTCAATTCTTCCAGTAAAGATGAATATTGATAAGAACAGGCAGATCCATCAGATCAACGAGTCACTTCAAGGTTCGTGTAATCAGAAAATTTGGGGTTTTTTTGACCATGGGATGATCTACTCAACACCTAGTCTACTGATACCTGACAGGATATACCTACCTCAGAGGGGAAAAAGAGCTCCAGTGCAGGAGCTGGCAGTGCTTGTTGACAGCTTTAAACTAATTTGGAATGGGGAAGGGGACAAAACCAGGCTCGCCAGTGTTAAGCAATGGGATGGTGTGCCAAAACTAGAGGAAATGAGCACTTATGGGATCCCTCAATCTGCTTCATAAGGTGAAGCAATGTACCACACCTGAAATGTTACTACACCAATGTATATGCAGCATGAGGAATAAACAAGAGGAGCTTGAAGTTTTGGTCCAGTCCCAGAGATTTGATACCACTGGCATAAGCGAAACCTGGTAGGATGAGTCCTGTGACTGGAGTGCCCTGTTGGATGGTTACAGGCACTTCAGGAGGGATAGGCAGGGCAGAAGAGGTGAAGAAGTGGCACTGTGTGTAATAGAAGGGTTAGAATGTATGGAGCTCACAGTTGGCAATGGCACAGTTGAGAGCGTCTGGGTAACAATCAAGGAGTGAACAAATAATGTGAATGTCATTGTGGGAGTCTGCTACAGACCTCCCAGCCAGGATGATGATGCCAACAAATTACTCTTTGAGGAACTAAGGGACACTTCTAAGTCAACTGCCCTTGTCCCTGTGGGGGACTTCAACTTGCCAGAAATCAACTGGGATCATCACACAGCCGGTACAACCCAGCCAGGAGGGCCAACCGTGTCCTGGGGGGCATCAGGCAGCACATCACCAGCCAGTCAAGGGAGGTGATTGTCCTACTCTGCTCTGCACTGGTACTGCCTCACCATGAATATTGTGTGCATTTTTTGGGCACCACAAAGTAAGAAAGATATTAAGCTGTTAGAGAGTGTCCAAAGGAGGGCAATGGAAATGGTGAAGGGCCTTGAGGGGAAGCCATATGAGGAGCAGCTGAGGGCACTTGGTCTGTTCAGCTTGGAAAGGAGGAGACTGAGAGGAGACCTCATTGCAGTCCACAACTTCCTCATGAGGGGAAGAGGAGGGGTAGACACTAACAGTGACCAGTGATAGAACCTGAGGGAATGGCCTGAAGTTGTGTCAGGGGAGGTTTAGGTAAGATATTAGCAAAGGTTCTTCACCCAGAGAGTGGTTGGGCACATGGAACAGGCTCCCCAGGGAATGTTTCCAGCACCAAACCTGCCAGAGTTCAAGAAGCATTTGGATGATACTCTCAGGCCCATGGTGTGACTCTTGAAAATGGACCAGTGCAGAGCCAGGAGTTGGACTTGATGATCCTTGTGGGTCCCTTCCAATGCAGCATATTCTGTGATATCTGGGGACCCAGGCCTATGATCCCATCTGAGCTACCCAAGCCCCAAATAATTCAAGATGGTCTCAGGCAGATGAGAGCTTTATGTGAAAAACTTTGCCAGAGTTTCTGCCTTAAACATGCTTTTGGGCAGTGAAGGACATGTTGTGGATCTGTTTTCTGAAATCTGTATCAGACATAGCCAATGTGTACTAGAAATATGTCTGTTACATGTGAAAAGCATGGGCCTATACAAAGATGTGTTGACAGTTTAAACCTATAGTTTTTGTAGTGTCATACGTAGATGAGCCACTCTGTGGTTCTTTCTGAACTGTAAAAACAAAAAAAAAAAAAAAGCCAAGCTGTATTTACTAAAATAATGTAACTAGCTTTTGATTAGCAAATACTTTCTGAATATCATTTCACACTGACAAGACTTCCTTTTCATATAACATTTTATAATTTTTACCTTTAGCTCGATACTGTCATATCCAGACTTCAGGAATCCGGACTTTAAGGTAGTATACAAAGTTCCAAATCAAGGGCTTCAATTCGCTGTGAAATACACGAGAAAATCTGGACTCTCAGAAGAGTGACACATAGTTGCAAACTATATGTACTATACATGTGCTAACATTAAACCAGGTAGCATTAGGTAATACAACAGGCCAGGCATGAGAAGCGTCTGGAATCTCATTTCTCCCTGGAGCTTGCATATCTTGAAGCAACAATTCAAAACTGGTTTGAATTTTAGGCCAGAAGCTAGCATCTCCTGAAGCCCTGAGCATTGCTAGCATGAGTGAGCACTTCAGCAGCAGCAGTACTATTACAGTTGCACATTGCAAATCTGCCCAGCCACAAGCAAACACATTTCATTACCCAAACTACTTTCAGTTCTATCTATGCAGATGTACATTACAGATATTGAAAATTCCTCCACACATTAGCCATTTAATACACTAATCATGACGGTTACTCTTCCTTCAGTTGCCTCAAGAGCACTTACTAATTTATGACAGAGAAGTGGTACTAATTAATCTATTAAAAGAAGGAAATACACATTCAGATGCATGCAAAGAAACACTTTTTCTCTGTTTACTCTTAATTTACATCTTGATGAGTCAAATCCCTACTGCTACACTGCCAAGTCAAATAAAATCTCACCGTCGATTAAAGCTGTCCCACGGGATTGTACAAAACACACATCTTTAATGAATTTTGTCCGCTAAATGCACATGGCCAAGAAAGAGCTGCATTCTATATCTCTAAGCAAAAGTAATGAAGAAGACGTTTTTTCTAGAGCCACTGGCACTTGAGAGTGCAAATCATTTGCAATTTCAATAGATGAGGATCGGTGGAGTAGCCCCACCGAGCTGGAGCGGGGATCGCCGGCGGTGCCGCTCCGGGTGACCCTCACGGGCGGCCCTGCGGCGGTGACGGGGAGGGGCGGGCGGCGTCCGGGGGTCTCCAAGGGGGGCGGGGGGAGGAGAGAAATAAAACCGAACGAGGGGGGAAACCACAAGGCGTATTGGGTAAAGCTGTACAGAAGGTAGAAGGGGTTGATGATATCAGCCGCCTTTTCGAGCTCTTGGCTACCGATCAATTTTTACATGGAAGAAATGCGGGATGCGAGCACTCCCTGAACGCCGCATCCCGGCAGCCCCCGTGTTACCGGAGAGGAGAGGCGGCGGCCAGCTGTAAGGAGCCCTGGGCGAGCTGCGCGGAGAGCAGACCAGGGTCTGCAGACCAGCCCTTCCCCGCACGGACCCTTCGCAGCGGCCGCAGAGAGGCCGGGCCGGGACTGGGGCCGCGTCTGTCCCGGTGCGCTCTCCGCTGGAAGTGGCAGAAACCGAAGCCGAGGTTCAGTCCCTCCGCGTCCTGGCCCAGGTGCGGCGGCGGCGGCGATGTCACAGGCAGCTCTCCCCTCCCCACCAACCCTGCCTGGCTCGGCCTTCTCCCGACCCGGCACTCCGGCGCTGCTTTCTCCCAGCCTGTCCGGCACTGCTCCAGCTGTCGCAGCACTGGGCCAGGAGGTCCCAGCACTGTCCTAACTGTTTCAGCACTATTCCAGCCCTATCCTGGTCTGTGCCAGGACAATCCCAGCACCATCCTAACTGTCTCAGATCTTCCAGCACTGTCCCGAGACAGTGACAGGGCAGTTCAGCCTGCCCCAGCATTGTTCCAACACCGTCCCAGGATGTCCCAGAAGTACCCTAATTGTTCCAAGATTGTCCTAGCATCGCCCCAGCTGTTCCAGCACTGCCCGAACACAGTCACAGACTGTCCCAGCACTGTCACAGACTTTCCCAGCAGAGTCGTGGACTGTCCCAGCATAGTGCCAGCACTGTCCCGCCACTGCCACAGCTCCTCACGTGGGTACCCATCCCACGTACCCGCAGTGCCTTAGGGCGAGGTTCGTCCCCCGTGCACCAACCAGGAGGCACCAAACGGAGGAACTCGGCGAGTGCAGCCCTCGGTGACAGCCCCAGGGCCACAGGAAGGGTTAATCGTGCCCCGGGACAGCTCATGGTCACTATCACAGAGACAAGCACGGGAAAAGGAGCCGGGATCTCTGCCGATGGGACCCACAAGTCGCTTTGTCGCCCGGCTGTGGTGTTTGCAGTAACAGTGCGCAGGGAAAGACCAGCAATGCTTCAGCTCCTCCAGGAAAGTCAGAGCACGGACAAACCCGCAGCTCGGGGTGTCAAGTTTGCAGAAAATGGCCGAAAACACTTTCTTTTTTTTTTTTTTTTTACATTTTCTTCCCGGAAAGAAAAACAATAAGCTGAGCCCGGGAGATAAACATCTGTCTGATGGTAAATACTGACCAGCAGCAGCAACTAGAGCCGAATCACCAACACTGCCAGCATGTTAACGGCAGTGTTTATAGAAGAGAGGGAGAAAGGCGAGATCTCCGGGCTGCGCAACTGCCTGCACGCCCACTGCTTTCACCGGCTCGAGTATCTGCGAGAAAAGATAAGAGGCTGGTGCAGAGAAAAAATAATTGAAAAAAAAGTATTTTAAAAAAGCAATAATGACTTGACAATAGCTGCAGAACCACCGGCCCCGTCCGGGGAGCGCAGGGTGGGTGACAGCGAGTGGCAGTGGCAGTGAAGGGATCGGCCGTCCCCTGTCCCTCTGCCCTGCACAGGGCGGCCAAGGGGGCAGAGAGGGAGCGGGGAAAACGAATCCCGGCCGCAGGGAGACCCCGCTACCCCGCCGGGAAACCTGCGGAAAATGGAGACAGAGTGCCGGCGGTAGCACGGACGGCAGGACAGGCGGTGCTGAAGGAGGACTCCCCCGCTCACCAAGAGTGATGGAAAAGGAAAGACTGAAATTCCCCCAAACACACACGTTTGAGTTTCGGCGGAGCGATATGGAAATGACTGACATTCACTACCAGGTCCTGAAGGTTTATTTGGCTTTTCGGGGAGTGAGAAGTTACGTTTCGAAGCGGTGTCATTGTTGTTTCTGTCTTTACGTATTTCCACTGGAAAGTTTCCATCCGAGCAATTTGAACATTTTACAGTAACCACTCTTTTCCTCGGAAGCCTAAATCAGCCTGGGAAGCAAATCTGCAGAGGGCTACCAGCTGCTCTTCTCCTCGCCTCGTCTGACCAAGAGTAGAGGGTAGGGACGGCTGCAGTGCCAGAACCTCCCCGCCCCTGGCTCTGCCCCCGCCTCACTGGGAACTGCGTCGGCATCAGAATCGGGCCCCTCAGCAGCTCGGCATCTTTCCCGGACGAGTAAATAACCCAGAAGTAGCAGCTAACTCAAGTCCAAAAGGTTACAGTTAGAAGGAAAAAAAAAAAAAAAAAAAAAAAAAAAAAAAAAAAAAGTTGTTGCTGCCTTTTTTTTGTCTTTTAATAGCGGTATTCCAGCTTTTCACAGCTTTCTGTATCACTTTGCTTAATTGTACCGTTTGACCTTCTGCTAAAAGGAGGTGATTCTTCGCTTCTTTCTGTAAGTTAAATAACTTCTTATGTACTGGGAGAAATAAAAGTACCATCGCCAAGAAATAAAGACGCTGAGTATTTGCATTTGATATTTTTAACGACGAGATTTAAAATGGCATCATTTAATTACATCAAATAGAAAGATAACATACTCGTCTATAGAACTCAAAGTGCCTAAACTTACACCCAAATCTACGCAAAGTTTGACAAGAGATGAAACCCCGCCCCAATGCCACTGGGGCCGGAGAGGGACAAGGGGACACACAAAAATATGGGCTTGGGGACATCTCCGAGCACAAGGGTGTCCGAAAACAGAACGCTGAGAAAGCTGGCATCGAGGGGATGAGCTGGACGTTGAGCCTGGCACGAAAGCGAGCCGTCACACAGAGATTTTGTTATTATCAGCGAAATCTTTAGACTGGGGAACGAAACGGAGAGAGAAACTTAATAATATTTGCGGCTGGAGAGAAGCGAGCTCCCCATGCCCGTGGTCCCAGTGCCCGGCAGCATCTCTTCGGCCAGAGACGCTCGGCAGCCACGGGGGGGCATTTATGAAATGATACCCCTTGCCTTTGGTCACAGTTCTGAAATAAAGGAAGTTAAAAAAAAAAATCAAATGAAAAAAAATGGAAAAGATAAGTCCTCGCTGTGACACTGCTTATCCAGACCCAGGTTACTGTATTTCTTTCACTAAGGGTCGTAATTATTTGCTGTTTATATCCTGTCGCCAGTCAATCGTGACGAGAAGGTTTTAAAGCCCTCACTAATTTACAAAGAACAAAGGTACTTATCAGCTACGCTAGGAAAGAAAGAGAAGACGAGAGGAAAAAAAAAAAAAAGAAAAAAGAAAAAAACTTCGACTCAATTGAAAATAACGATTTTGTTCTTGGACGGCAATCAGGATTTTCCTCTTACCGTCCCGGGACTTTGATTTAACCTCTGTAACAGCCTGAAAGGCTACAATCACTTTGCATACATTGCATCGTACCTTTTCGGTCCTGCAATAGAGAGCAGTACCGAGCTGATCGTAGGCTCCCCAGAAAGCTACTTTGTTCGGTAAAAGAAACGTGATGAGGCAGACGGGGTTAAATTAAACCTTGCAGAGATCCAGTTGCTATGAGCAAAAATCACCCAGTCTTTAACAACCTGGTCGCACACTCTGGATATAGACAACGGTGTCTGAAAAAATAATTACGAAATTACGTGGCTCTAGACACACCCAAAAAAAGTTTCTAGACCGAAAAAAAAAAAAAAAAAAAAAAGAGCCCCAAAAATCTCAGTAGAAGTGACCGGTGTTAACGCGGCTGCTGATCCTTCAGCTTCGGTTTGACACGCAGATCACGTCCATTCTCTCCACAGGTTTCCCAAAATCTCGCTTTTAGAGCCGTTCTGTGGGCTTGACCGCACGGAGAGCGATCTGAGGGAGCGGAGGGGGCTCCGCCGCCCGCCCTCGCACCGATCCCGGGCTGCCCAAGCCCTCTGGAAGTGCTTGAGAGAAGGGCAAGGGGAGGTCAGAGTGTCCTGGGGCTGCCTCCCAGAGCCCGAGGAGTGCAGCCCGGGAGAAACAGCGGGGCGCCCGCAGAACTCCCAAGAAAATAGCCGAGGAAGAGAGCGGTATGCCGGAGTCGCTCCCGCTTTGCTGGAAGTGCAGACGCACCGTGTCAACCCCGGCACAGCTAAAACGCTTCTCACCCCCTCTTTCCTCACACCTCTCTCCTCCCCAGCTACATCTGGGGGTGGGTTATTGTTAAGTTTGTTTTCTGTTGGGTTATGGTTGTTTTCGGGGTTTCTTTACTTTTTCCTATTACTTTTTTCCTTCAAGCACAAATGTCTTCTCTCCTCTGCCCTTGACATTTGGGGCTTGTGGGCAAGGAGAGTTCTGAAGTGTAGGTTACCACCTCTCTCTTTCAGTGACACCAGGGGGAATTTTACGGGTTCTTTGAAAAATAAAAAATCAGGCAGGCGAAGGCGTTGACTTTATTTGGTGGTGGTTGGCAGCATCCGCCGAACGCAGAGCCGGAGGTGGCTGCGCGACTGTGGCTCATCCCCACGGTGAGGCAGGAGGGACGTACCCCCGTGTCCATCAGCAAACCCATCTGGTGGGAAACGGGGCTTGGGGAAGTGCCACCGCCCACTGAGAAACAACTCTTCCCTGACACCCAAAATCAGGGGCTGCGTTTTCTTGCCCCCCTCCCTGCTTAGGATCACCGGGAGATGCTTTCAATCGCTGTCTCCACATTTTGCTGGTTTCTTAAGAAGGGTGACCGAACTGTTATTGTTGCAGGAAACTCACAGCTGCTAAAAGTTGACTATAAAGAGCATCGAATCAACTCCCCACCACTGCTGTGAAATTTTCTTAAAAAAAAAATAAATAAAGGAAAGGAAAATGGATTTTTCTGTCTCATTATTAAATGCAGTGAGTTGCCGCACTTAGCGCATAAAATCCTCCAAAAAAGTTTGTATAAATACACCAGTAATAATGATAATGATAACAGGAGCAGCGCTCGGAGAGGTGTGCAAACACGGTAAACGCCTGACCGGAAAATCCAGGCGTTTGGAGCTAAGTTTTATCGTTTCAGTTCTCCTGCTGATGGCAACGGAGTGTCGATAAACAAGAAGTGAGAACTGAGGGGGAGCGGCGGGGGGCAAGGGAGAGGCGGCCAGCGTTGCTTTCCAAAGGCGGAGTTTTCTGAGGTCATTTCATCTTGACTCTTTCGTCATTCTGAATATCAAAGAAAGCTGACTGGGTGATTTTCCCAGTCCCTCGCCTGGCCGGGGTGATGCGGTACCTTGGCGCACAGATTACTTTAACCAAGATGTTAAAATATTCTGAATTCTTCCCCTGGCGCTGACTGTGCGTTTAATAAACGGTCAGTGTAACTGTCCAAGCTCGCTGCAAACTGGATTAAACTATGAGGCTTGACAATGTGAACATCTGGAGCTTAATCGCTGCTACTTTTATATTACATTTCAGAAGAAATATGGAAAGTTGTTTAGTAAGCTTTTGATTGGAACTTCAGAGTTTCCTTCTCTATCGTAAGAGCAAAGCAGTGTGCAACACGTAGTAACTTTCCCCGATAAGACATCTATTGTCCAGTGAAGGAAATAATCGGTATCCCTTCAGAAAATAAAGCACAGCTCTTAAAAACTTGGGGAAAAGACCTTGTCCTCCGCTTAAACCAGCACGGAGGCAGCTCGGTCCGCAAAACTGGGAGGGGAAAAAAAAAAAAAAAAAAAAAAAGAAAAGGCAGCGAAGGCATTCCTGACGGCAGAAGTGAAACCGTCTCGATCCAGGCGAGTTTGTTTGTAAACCCGGGAAGCAGCGAGCCCGGGCGGCGGCGGAGGGGGTGGGGGGGGCGGCTCCGCCCGCGGGGTGCGCGGCGGCGGGACCCGCCGGGGCTGGGGCTGCAGCTGCTGACTCAGAACACCAATGTAGGTCATAACGAGTTTCCTTAAGTTACCTAAGTTCCAACAATTCAGCTTTTCTTTAAAGACTTCCAAAGTGCTGTTGCAACATTTCTGAACGCCGCGACTTTTGCTGAAGCTCGGCCGCCGGCTCCGAGCCCCGGGCTGCGGCGGGGTAGCGCCCGGGGCGGGCATACCCGCTTCGGCACTCACGCCTTTCACATCTCTTTTCTCATATCTCTTTTCTCATATCTCGTTCATTTCCACCACAACCCTATTTTTTCCTCTTTTTACCCTTTTCTCTCAGAGTGTTTAAAAAAAAAAGTGCCAACGCGTCGCACTTCCATTTTCTTCTGAATTTTCAGAACAGAAGCAAGCTAATTGCCTACCTACTCGCTTCTTAGTTCAGTTCTTTCCAGGAAGGCTTATTCACGGTTCACAGTTTGAATCTATTCTTTTATTACCACTATTTACTACTTTCCACCACCAGACAATTTTTACACCATCAGTTAAAAGTCTATTAAAAGAGCTTAATTTTTCCTCGAGTTTTGTATGCAAAAGACGGATTCGTCTTTTGAGTGACACTCAACACTGTACGTCTTCGAAATAGGTAATTTTCGTTGGGGTTTTTTTATTATTATTATTTCCTTCTCTCTCTCTCTCTCTCTCTCCCTGCTTTGTTTTTTGGTTTTGTTTTTTTTTCCAACCACCAGCGCGGGGAAAGAATAGCCACAGTCCCCACGGAGAGCCCACAGAAGATGAGCAAGCGTCGTGTTCAGTTGCAAGAGCAGCGAAGTGGGACGGAGATCTGGCGACGAAGTTGCAGAGGAGAGGAAAGCCCAGCATCAAGGGACACTTCAAGACAGGAACCACACTAAAGGAATTTATTTTATTCAGTCGGAACTTTCCTCAGGATTACCTGCGCTCCCCGCTCCTCAGAGAGCTCCCCAGCAAGCAGGGGCCGTGCGTGGGCTGGGGCGGGGCGGGAAGGGGAGATTTCCGAGGGACTCGCACTCTCCCACAGAAAATCATCATCGCGAAGGCATCCGTTGTTCTGAAGCATAAGTAAGAGGGGAACTCATCCACCCATAGAACTCACGAAAACAAGGAGCAGGGGAAAAAGATCCAAACCTCGCCCGATCCGACGACTGTGTTTCTCCTGAGCGCACGCATCGCCCACGAGTCCATCACGGGTGTTTTTAGGGCGATCACACAACCAGTGTCACGGTCACGCATGCCTCCAGCCTTCCTCCTTCCCTCTAGCTCCTCTCCAACCCCGCGGTGACACCCCACTGGCCTGGGTGCTAGCAAGGGAGGATTTCCCCGTCTAAACATGGAAGGATTTGCCAACCGAGCAGGAATCCCGTGGATGTTTCCTCGAGTCTGTTACAAGTAGCAGCATCAGCAGACCCAGGGAGCCCCGAGGCTGGAGCCGGGAGCGCTCGGCAGGCTCGGGCAAGCCCGGTCCCGGCCTCCGCCCGCCTGGGGCACGGCGGCTCTGCCTCCTGGGGCGGAAGGGACGAGCCCTCACTCTCCAATAGGAAAAAAAAACAACCAACAGTTAAAAAAAAAAAAAAAGCCAAAAAAAAAAAAAACCCCGAGTTGAAAGGGGGGG
>JAWWLV010000001.1:53738953-53788102 GCA_035041135.1 Platyrinchus mystaceus
AGCCAGCCCTCAGTGATCCACAGGGAGCTGCATTCCCACCCCAACCAGCCCTCGGCGAGGAGTAAGTGCCACCGCTCCGCCTTCTCCTTTTCGCAATGTTGACGCAATCTATAAATAGTGGAACAAAAGGACCAACTTCCTCGCAGCTTTGCTGAAACTGCACAAAAAAGGCAACCGGGGGGGGGGACACACACGGTTATTTTTTGATTTTATTTTTCTCCGGTCAAAAGGCGAATCCTCCTCCTCCTTCCTCCCCCCCCCGCCCCCCCCGCTACTGCAAGATTTTTTTTTTTCCCCTCGCTGTCTCCTATGCTGGCAACGTCCTGCGAGTGGCTGTTTTGCTTTCGCACTGAGAGAAGAGCTTTCCCCCTCACCCTCTCTTCTGACAGTAAGTGCCATTTAGCTACCGCCTTTTCGGGGGGTTGGGGGGCTGCCCGCTCGCCTACCTGCCTGCTGCCCCAGAGAGCGGGCAGCAGGGACCGGGAGCTCCGGGAAGGGGGGGAGGTTCGGAGGCGCTTAGTGCGGTGAGGGGAGAGCGCCACGGAGCGAGTAGGGATGCGCGCAGGGGGGACGGGGCGTGGGGGCCCCGCGGATTTGACCGGAGAGGGCGACTGGTGAAATAAGGTGATCGGGAGAGGGGACGGCTGCCGCTGCCCGCCGAACAAAAGCTGACGCTGATATTAAACGGGCTTTTGTTAAGGGGAAGTGTGTGTGCGTGCGTGTGTGTGTGCGGGGGGGGACACCCCGCCCGCTGCAAGTTGCCGTGCGGCGGGAGGGCACCTTAGACTTGTTTACCGCTCGGCGCGGCGCTCACTGGCGTGTTTACCCTTCACACACGGCGCGGGGCTCCCCTCCTCCCCCACAACCCCTCCGTGCCCCGGGGAGGGGAGGGTTGAGCGGAGCGGGGTTTAAAGGGGGGGGGGGTGGGTGAGGAGGTGCGCGGTAAGGAGATGTTGATACGATCACGCGTAAAACAACCACCCCCCTCCGGTTTGCAAGTAGGATCGGTGCAAGCGCAGGCAGTCACTGGCCGGAGGGAGAATTACATCATCCCCTGCTCCAGTGATGCTACCTTTCGTGCCGCTACCATGCGCGCAGGGAAACAACCGGGGGCGCGCCTCACACCCAACCCCCCCGCGCCGGCTCGGTGCCACACTGGAGTGGGGGGGATCAGGGGGTGGGGAGGCGCTCCCCCGCGTCATTCACACACACACACGCCCGCCCGAGTGTTTACAGCGCTCACACAGCCGTATTGTGACGTCGCCTGAGTGACAGCCCGCCGCGCCAACAGGGGGGGACGCGGCCCCCCGACGCCGCGGCAGAACACGGGCGCCCCGCCCGCTCCTGCCCCCGCTCCGCGCCCCGCGGGCATCGGGGCCGTGCGCGGCCCCGCGGGGAGCGGGGGCGTGCAGAGCCCCGCCGAGCTCGACCCTAAACACTTCAAAAGTTAAATCCAACTCACACGCCCCAGCACCAGCGTGGTTTACACGATGCCGAATAGTCTGCGTTTATGACGTTTTATGACGTTTTAAGCGCTTACTGTACGCTCGAGAAGGGATCTCTCGTGGGAGAGACGAGGTGTATTTGTAAGCGCGATGTGTCTGTGAAGTTACACCGCTGACTCGAGTCCGGGACACCCCTCTGAGAGCGAGCCGGGACGCGGGGGCCGGTCTCTTGCCGGGAAACATGCTCCTTAAGTGACTTTGGCACAGGGAAACCGTCCGTGTAAAAGTTGTCATATTGATGGCCCTGGACACTCCATTGTCCAGACTGGACAACAAAAATTTGTTTGTTTGTTTGTTTGTTTTGGGGTGTTGTTTGTTTGTTTAAAAGGATATAAATTTAAGCACCGAGGACAAAACCTAAATTCCACATATCGTATGCTTTCCCCAGTGTTACAAGTGTAATGTTAAGGGTTAGAAATTTGTTGCGATATGCTACTGTGTTGGGGAAAAGTGTCTTTAGGGTTTACTCAGTCTGTGAAAATATTGAAGCAGTACTTACCCACTGCAAATTCAATAAAATTGTATCACACTGAAAACAACAAAAAGTGCTTTACAAACTGATATTTCTCAAGAATTGTCCGCCAGAATGCAGCAGTGTAAAAATTATTACTAAAACATTAGCCTTTACTTGTTGCAAAATTCAAGTAACCGTGAAGCCCTGTTTAATGGTACACACAGTTTTTAACGTGTTAATGGTTTGGGTTTCTTCAAAGAGTACTAGTTTTTGAAGTCTGGGTGTTTCTATTTGTGCAGAAAATAGACTGAGAAGCTTTGAGCTCCTACTGTTACAAAAGTTAAAAGGAAACAAAGTTGAGCTGCTAAGTCGGCAGTCTGGAATGAGTCAATAGTATCTCCTTTGTCCTGCTAGCTTTCTCTGCTGTGGTGTATCTTTGCTCTATTTCCTCTGCACAAGCAAATGAGGATTTCTACCCTCAGCATATTTAACAGCCTTATAGAACTCCTGGCTTCTAAATATTCTTACCTACCAGTAATATTCATTCAAATGTCTGCCTTTCCCAGCTGTATACAAGTCACGATACCATCAATAACAGTATGCTCACTTCTTTAACCACATAGATACTGCCACATTTTCCATTATCTATAATTAATGGAGCAAATTATTCTTGCTTTATTGTAGTAAGCCTTCATAAAACAAATTAATATGCCTTTTTAAAGTATTTTATCATCTTGGGGTTTTGTTTGCTTTTTAAAAAAAGTTTGGGCCAGAGACATGTAGATGTAGATAACTCCCCTCCCCCGCCTTTTACTTGGGGATTCCCTGGAAGTCTCAAAGGGCAAGGAGGTAACATAGCTGGCTTTTACAACAGGATGACAGGTCCTGACACAGGGTCACAGAGAATCTATGCTTGGCTAGCCCTGTGCTCCAGTTTTGTTTAGCTGGTAGCTAGTCCCTTGAGGGATCAATGTCAGCTTAAGCATGCTAACTTCTACAGGCAATGGGTTGGCCAGTGCCAGAGAGCTGCGACTGGCTCCTGCAGGCTCCCTACTTCTGCTGCACTTGGAGCTTGAGTGTTGCTGCCAGGCTGCCTTTGTGGCTCTGGAGCTTGTCACAGAGAGAAATCAAAGTGGCAACAGTAGAAAGCAAGCCCCAACGCTGCCTGCTTTCTGAAAACAAAAGGTGGGTAGACGTACTAGGTGGATTGACAAAGCAGCTTGGACAGGGATGTGGCTTAATTGACTGAGGCAGAAAAACTGGAGCCAACTCCCATCACCATGAGCTAAGTTTCTGTGTACTTCAAACCCACTTTGCCCTCAAATTCTGGCCTTGGATTGGTATTAGTTGTTCCATAGATCTGTCACACTCCCAGAGTTGATAAACAAATGTCAATTCATTATCCCACATATAAAAGTATTCGTGTTCAGCAATTAAAATATCAGCATACTTTCTCTGTATTACATATGTATATCTTAAATTAACTCATTAAGGAACAAGGTATATATGTGTGTGTGTGTGTGTGTATAAATCTATGCACACACACATATACACCTCATATTGATAGCTCTTTCTGGTTTAACTATCAAAAAGCATTGGAGATTAGAGCTGGGTTACTAGAGTTCAAAGAAAAGTGAATTTGTATTAACTCACTGGGAAGTTGAAACCTGTATTTTAATATATACAGTATTTAATTTTTATTTAATTTTGTGTTACAGTATGAAGGCTTTTTAGGTCTGCAAGATCAAGACAATTTTTTTTGTTTATAAAAATAGGATTGCTTATGGTTAATTTATCTAAGTATGCTTTTGATACTTGAAGTACATAAATGAGTAATTTAGCACATGATTATCTCAATGACCATTCCTTTCCTTTTTCACACTTGAAAAAGATTATCAGTCAACTCCTGCTGTAGTATTGTATCTGTGTCGTCTCTGACTGTACCATTTGGTGTCTGATACTTTTTAATTTTTTTTGCAATCTAAGTCTGTACTTCACCCACCAGTTCTTTTAAAAAAATGCAGTCCCATAATTCCCAATGACAACAAGCAGTTTTCTCTGGTGACCATAAGGGATTTTTACAGCTTTCATTTAAAACTCTAAACACATTTATATCTTTTCATTTGTAAAGAGTGTTACTAACTTGCATTTGGAAGTTTGACTGATTCAGACAGCATAGTTTTCCTGGTTCTGCAAGCAGGCAGTTCCAGTGTGTCAGCTTTTGCACAGTAGCACTTTAACAAGCAGCAGCCATGCATAACTAACAAGACTGCAAGTCCTGTTACTGCTTTTTAGAAGCTTCTACCCAGCTCTTATGTTATCCAAAGTGTCCATTTTATGTTGTTGCAGCCATATGACAATACTATTAATAGCAGGAAAGTGCAGTAGTTATTTACAATGAATAAGATACTGGGGGGAGGAAAAAAAAGTTTTAAAAATGGAGCCTGAGGCACAGGAAGAAAGCAGCACAGCTCCAGCTATCCTTTTATAGTAACTGGTGTTTTATGGAAAGTGGTGAAGAAAAGAAAACTCTCTCTTCCTTCCAGCAGTTAGCCAGTGATGGCATGATCCTTCTAACTGAAGACTGATAGCATTCTTGGATAAACCTCTATGCAGGTTTCATTTCTAGTATTTGGAAATGAGCAGTATTACTTCCCCCAGTTCCTTCTCTTAAACCTACTTCTGGATTCTGGGTCTAATCCTCTAGCTATATTGATAGATGTGTAATAGAACAGTTTCAAATTTGGCATTAATGCTTCATAAAAAGCAGTATATATTTACAAATATTTTTAAGCAGTATAGTAGTTTTCATTCATATTTTCTATACCTATAGCTAACATTCTGAGTAAGTATAGATGATATTAGCTAATCAGGGCATTACTTCAAAATTTGTACGTAACGTGTACATAACATACACTTAGCATGGATGAAAAAAGTGCTCTCAGAATGGATTACAGGTACAAACAAATATTTTTAAAAGAGGAATGGAAATTAGGAAATAAGTAGTAGCTCATCAGATGAGAAATATGCCTTTAGACATAAAATAAATATGCTGAAAACTAGGCAACACTAGCTACTGAAACAGAATATTGAGACGACTGTACTTTTTCAGGAGTCTTAGTATCCTCATTTCTGGCTGAATATGGTATTTGCATGAAAATCCTTTCTTATAAAACAGTAAATTTTGCAAAGATTCCACTGTATGACAGTGTACTGATTGGCTGTCACAACTACTGACTAAATATTAATTTTGGTAGCCTTTCCAAGTTAAATCTATAAACTCCTATATCTGGAAAACCTTTAAAACCCTACCCACAAGTGAAACTCTCAAAAAACAATTTCTTGACTTGCACATTGTCCATTTTCATTTTAAGTGATTTGTTTAGCAATTTCTTTAGTTTGTCAATTTTACTTTTATTAGTTGGACAGAGAAATATTAGATAGTCTCTTTTGATTTGAAGTGCATTTCATCTTAGTTTTACAACACTAAGCAGAGTGACAAACACTGCAGACTAACTAACTAACTACATACACTTTGGTTTTGTAACTCCTACAATTTTTAATCCCTTACAAGCAATGATTTACATACCAGTGAGGGAATATGAAAATGAGGGGGAAGCTCATTATGACACTGTAAAGTGTATTTAGTTTCTCCTAACATAGACTAGATTAAACCTGGCCTACGTCACAAGAAATGTGAAGGGTGAGAGCAGAGGGTACCTTCTCATTATGGTCATGCACAATTAATGCTCTCTTCACTCAATAGAGAAAACCAGACCCAAAAGGGGAGGAAGGATCTGGGCTACTATTCTTTCACCTCTGCTCCCCACCCCCACCCCTTGAGCTGTAAAGAAAGGATCAGGTTGCACTATTTTAAAAGCTGGTGCAGTACGCACACTTCCTCCGTATATTGGCAAGCACTGGGAGAAAATCTCTTTCAGAGCTCCCTGCAGGAGCTCATACTGCTTCATAACATCCTTTAGTCAGCACCGTGACTTATCAACAAAGCTGAGCCTTCAAGTGAGCGATGAAAACTTCTCCCATAAACACACAATATTTTTAAGGACATACACGAATAACAATATTATTGAAATAACTTACCTTTGACACATGGCTTTGAAAGCTTCACACTTGATGCAAGTCATAAAAAACAAACTATCACAATAGGTCAGCACTACAGGTAAAGTAGACCTGTAAACAAATTAAAAAGGAAAGTAAGCAACTTAGGATAATTTCCTGAACATGCTTAAATAAACTGGATTGATTAACATATTAAAGAATATATCCACTCTCTCTTTTATCCTACCGTCTGAGCACAGATTGCTACTTATTGGTCCTACAGACACTTCAAGTTAAATCATACTGCTGATGTTAAATCTACATCAAGGTAGAAGATGGATGGTGTTTTGGCCAAGGTTTGAAAGTTTAAACAAGGGCCATAATCCTGTCCTCAACTCAGAATTTCACCACTGGCTTTTTGATTCTAAGATAGGGACAATTAAAACTGTTCTACATCTCACTGAATCTCAGAGACAAAATAATGCTTATAGGATGCACCAATGCTACACATCCTAGGGTTCTAAAAAGTTTAAAATAGGTAAGATCTGAAATAAGTGTTTAGCAACACTTTGTTTACCTATATTTGTCTTTTTCAAAATATAAAAGTCACAGTTCCTGAGGCAAGACATCTAGTTAGCAGTGACTACTGAACATCAAAAGGCTAATCCAGCCATGAAGATCTCTCTTAAAGGAGTTCTCATGCTGTATCACATCTCCACATAAAAAATGAACCCAAAAGTACAGTGATTGAAATCCTCACCAGTCTTCCACGCTCTTCACATTAGATATGAAAACCTGAACTGGGAAAGGGCATTAAAAGCCTCATATCCCACCAGGGATCCTCCTGGAGGAACTGTGGAAGGAAGCCATGAGCCTCCTCCTGTTGGAGTAGGGGAAGCTTCGGATGCAGTGGAAGAGTCTGCACGAAGCACAAATGCTGGGCTGAGTCAGTGGCACTCGGAGGCTAGAAGAGCTGTATTATCTGTCAAGAGGCCCAGCAGTGAGAAGGTATAAATCCTGTTTAATCTTGCCTCAGCCACTTCTACCTGAGCTCTGAGAGTTTTACAAGGAGCAAAATCTCATTCAAGGCTTAAAAGAAGCTTGAGGTCTATAGATAAAAAGCTTTATATTACACCTAGGTATTACAATTTTAGTTGTTAATAATACACAGTTTCAACACATAGACTGGCAGATTTGCTTTCATTTGAAAACAAGAATTAAAATCAAGACAGGTTGTGTTATATGACAACAAATTTACAAGTAGTAGCAAAACTCTCCTTTTCTCATGCATAGGAATCATCCTTCTAAAGGGAGAGCCTGCTGGAAATATGCAAGAGGCACATAAAAATGGAGAGAAAGATAAGATGTTTAATGGAAGATGTTGAGTTGGATGACTGAAGTCTTCATCAAATAAGAAAGCAGTCTCTATTTACTTTCTGATGCTGTGTAAATGAATGAATAAAAGCCCACACATTCTCTTGCAAATCATGTCACAAGGATTCTACATGTCTATGCCCCTGAGGTCATGAGTGACCACGTATTGACCTCTGACAGACTCCTGCCGCCTTTCCTTTAATACAGCGAGCATACACCTCTCTAACCACGTGAGGTGATATTGCATATATTGCAATATATGTTACACATTGCATCCTGCCTACACTTCCTTTCTTTTATTTTAGCAATCTATACCCCCCAAAATTTCCTATAATCTTGTGTTTCTCTACAGCCTTTCTTGAACGGAGAAGTTTCTCGATACTTAAGCAGACGTGTTAAGGAATGAGAAATGCATTAAAAGATAAAATTATTACAGGGAGAGTCCCAGCAACTTTTCAGAAAAAGGAATACTTTATTTCAAATAAAATAAAATTGTGTTCAACTGAAAGAGGCTCATGTTCATGTTATCACTAAAACTTTTGCAGAAAGGGGAGGAAACAGTAACTGTAGGCAGTAGTTAAAAAGGAAGTTCTGCTACAGTACAGACCAAAAAATTTAAGTTCCTGCAGTGTATAAAATATGTCATTAATGCTGAACTTCTGCATATGCTTTAAATACTGAGCTGTGAGTGTGGACTGCTCTTTAATGTGTCCAAGAGCCTTAATGCTGAAACCTATGCAAGGAAATAATTATTACAATAGCATTCACGAAGCACAAAACTGAGATATTCTTTCACTGAAACTTCTCCAGCTCTAACAAAGACAGTATTCAAAAAAAAAAAAAAAGACCACTGTAGATGCTGGACACAGACTGATTCTTGAGTTAAAGACAGACATCCGCCAGCCAAAAGGAATAACTCAAACAAAGCAGAGACTTTCAAGTTTGAGACCTCTAGTTTGAACTTATCTGTTTTCATACATCAGTAGGTTCGGTGGAGTTAGAAATATCCAGTATGTGTAATGAAAGCAATCTCTATCAGTGGATACAGCATGAACATGATAACATATGTTTTCCAAGCCTAGAGCAATTGTCAAGCAATTACTATTTGTCAAGGCAACACACTTGATAGTCAGGGTCATCTAACCCTAGGTCATCTCCTTCTACCTTATTCTGAGGCAGGTCTCAGTAACTCAGCTGCCCAGCTTGCTTTGATTTGCTCTGAACGTAATTTGCAGATGCAGGTTTCTCTCCCTACACACAGTGAGAAAACCGAGGGAGGCGGCGGCGGCGGCAGCAAAGGGTTCCACTTTCTGCACCACGATGGCTCATATAAGCAACAGCTGCTGGGGTTTTGTTCCAAGACGAAGGAGGGCCTGTGCGGGTCAGAGGGGACTCCTGGACAACTGATTATTAACCAGGACTTTCTAAAGCACTTGCAAGGCCCATATTGTGTTTGTTTAGGACCCAGAACTACAAGTGCATGTTATCAGCAGACTGGATGAATTGGTTTGTGTCCCTGAGTTCAATTATCAATTCTAGCTACGTTTTAAAACAGAAAGGATAAGAACTTTGTCTTAGTCAGCCTATTTTGGTCTGGTTTTACATTTCTTTTTTTTTTTTCTTTTTTTTTTTTTTATTTTAAAGGCCCTTATTCAACTAAATATACCCGCTTTACAAAATATGATCCTTTTTGCTATCCAGATTGTGATTTCATGCCTGTACAATTTTTATTTAACCATCTATATAATGAACTTCTGATTCTTAATTTTTACATTTTATAATAGAAAATTAATGGCTTCTCTTTCCCATGACTTAGTCTTCCAATTATAATTTATAAAAGTGTATGTGTAGATGGAAAATGAAATTCAATCAAAATGTAGTAAATAGCCCTTCGTTTTCTATCAGTTAAATTAAATAGCCATGAATATACATAACAATTAAGGAAAAAAAAGTTATCAGAACATACTGCATTGAAAACAGATTCATTCAGCAAGAACTAATCACTGCTAGTTGGTGAACTTAAATTATTGTTTCTGGCTAGCATGACCTTCAAGACTTTAGAAATTAGTACACCTCATCCTCTTACAGATTTCATTCATGGGCCTGAAGAGAACAAATGACATTACCTGCCTTTTCATCTCCCAGTGGATTTTTTGACTTTGAACATACTAGTCATAAACTGAATGAGTACATGAAAAGTGAAAAGGAAAAGCTATCAGAAGCAGGTTCCACATTCTGCAGGTTCTAGTTCCAACTGCTCTGCCAGTGACTTCCCGCCCTTCAGTGGTTTGACCTGATCTAAAGCTTCAGCATAAAAAAACATGCAACACAGTATTTTTATTGTGTTATTTTAAAATAATATAGTAAATTTAACCTTAATACTGGCTGCCCTACTTTCATAAGAAGGCAGTCTTGTTAAAACAAACATTTAATTTAAATAAATTGTACCTATAGAATTCCTTAAACACATATTAATCATTCCAGGAGGCCACACAAGTAACAGAAAATGTGAATTCCTTCCTTTCATTTTTGTCAGCCATTTGCACTACAGTATGTTCAAACCAGAATGGGTTCCTACTGTGCCTGTTGGTGTACATACAAAGTTAAAGAGACAGAGCCCTGGCACAGAGGTTTGCCTTCATTTCCTCAACACCTGAGGTGGTAGAAGTAAGAAAACAAACAGGATAGGCTTTTTCTTTAATGCACTGGCTGTTCGGGTGCAGATCTACCAGAAGCAGGAGGCAAAGGCTAAAAGGATACTATTGATGAGTTCTAGATCCTTCCCTGTTCCTCCATCCATTCTTCCCCTCCCCAGGCTCTAGCTGCACCTATGCCTATATACTGAAAATTGGAAGGACTTCTGGCTAACCAGGGAACTGAATATAAGCATTGACCACCTTAATCTCTGCTAAAAATAGAGACTTCCCATTAAAATTCCTTGTCCTTACTAAGTGACTTAGGAGGATAAGCTTGCAGTCAGGACAAGTTTAAAGGAAGAGAAGGAAAGTTATTTCTGAGAATGTCCAAAGGCTGTGATCCCAGCTTGCTGTATTTTGGAACATGACTTACAGATTTGGTATCATAGACCTGTGGATTTGATTTATTCACTTTACAAGGATCAGAATGAAATTCCTCCTCCCAAAGTACTGTGATGGAAACAACACTATCCCATGGATTTTACATTAATTTTCTTGCTGTTCTCTTTGGCAGGCTCAAAGACTTTCTCTGTAATAAAGAGAATCTGAAGGCCAGCATAAGGAACAAGAGAAGTCATTACTCAGAATTACAATGGTAGCAACAAGTTTCTAGAGAGATGAAAATGAATAAATTTTAGTTTAGGTAAAGGCAAAATTAAGCGAGGAAAAAAGAGGAGAAGTAGAGGCATTTCATTAACATATATTATGAAATCCTTGAAATACTACAGACTGTGAAGTTAGCAAAGCTGAGACTGCAGTAAAAGGAATGAGAATGACTGAGATTGACGATAGTTGATTGAATTTTAAAGAGGGGAAGGTCCTAAAAGTATTTTGTTTCATTTTTGCAAAGACTGTGAGTAGGTCAAGATGCATAAATAAATTTTACTTTAAGAATACTAGAGAGGTCAGACTAGTTCAGGCCAGGCATACACTTGGCCCATTTACCTATCTACAACAGCTGTCATAAGCCAATTCTTATCCAAATATTCTCTCAGTGAACAGCAGGCCCAGGACAAGCACATTTGATAATGCCCATAAGTTCCAGCATCCAACTTTATTTTAGCTTGGAGGGTTTCCTGAACCTGATGTCTAGTCAGTGACCTTTACTAGACCTCTCTGCCAGGCTCTTGTGCCTTAGACCAATGAGAACTTCTTTAATCCATACTGTCTTTAGTTGAATAATGTTGTGAGTATATTACCCATGAACATGTAAGCCAATATAATGTATTATTTGCTTTGAACGTGCCTACTGCTGGTGTCCTCTGATGCACCCTCATTTATTTATTGATAGAGAAGGTGAAAAGTTGATTCCTGTCCATCCTTTTTGTTTGTGATTTTAAAACATTTATTGCTGTTTTGAAGAGGCAAATTTTGGTGTTTGTTAGAGGGGTGCTGTAATTACAGTCTGAAGAAGACTCCATTGCCCCTGGGCTGGAAATCTATTTCTTCTTAGGTCTGCCAATCAACCACCAGTTTGCCTGCTATCTGTGGCAGATGCTGAAGCTGCTATTGCAAAGAAGTCCTTCCAAGATCATGGGGAACTGGAAGCTTAGATGAGCACACTCTCACAGAGCCATTCTTTTCCACTGTTAGGGAAGATGCATTAGAGGAAAAGATGCAGTCATGCATATTGTGCTCTTAAAACCCTGCTGGTCTTTCTGCAAGCAGAATCTAAAAGAATAGTAGGGAGTGGAAATAAAGACAAGAAAATTTGCCAATCCACACAAATCAGCCCCATTCAAAGCAAATTACTTGCTAACTAAAGCTCAAGGAATCAATGTGAACTCTATGTAAAATATGAAGGAGAAACCTGAAAATTAGTTCAAGCCTCCTCTAAAGGAGAAGGGCATTGCTTTTTGAGTTTGCCAGGAGACCTTAAGTGGGCACAGTTAACATCATAATAAAACCAGCAGAAGCTTTTGAGAGTTTCCAATTATTTCAGTAGGAGAATCATAACCCATGCAGTATACTCCCGTTTTCCCTACTATGTGTTTTACAAGGCACAGAAATATTTCTCAAGCAGATAAGAAAGCCTAGTTTGTATTAGTAAAGAATTATACAGATAGGTAAAAGAGGTCTCCGTTCTTAGGTAAAAATAAAACAACAGCCTTTTAGAAATCGTACTACAAGGTAAGGTATACTGTACTGCTGTACAGAAGAAGATAAGCAGCTATTGCAGAAAAAATGGACTTTTAGAGAAAATATGTAGACTTCACTTAGTGTCAAAGCTGTTGAACAGTCCCATACGACTGAAGCAGAAGAGGTTAAGGGATACTGATGATGCCAGATATTCAAACAGAAAGTCTTTTCATTTAGGTTTGCGAGTAACTCTAGTTAAAGTGACTCTATTTGACACAAAATGTTGCAAAATAGTTTCTGTCAGCAGATTTCACTTAGGCAACGCCCAGGACCTGATTATTATTTCAGAAGAGTATGTCTGGCTAAGCAGGTAAAGAGAATGTACTGAAAGTTTCACAAGACACAAAGAAAGGTAAAAAAAAAAAAAAAAAAAAAAAAAGGCACACAAAGCCCATATTATTACACAGGTAAACAAAATATTCTGTCAGGAGCTCTCAGCATCCCTCTAGTTAGAACAGACACCTATTTGTGTCTGTTACGAACAAGCACACATTTAAAAGTCCCCATTTGAAAAATGTAACTCTGGAAGACAGGTCAGTGCTGTTGGCTCCCTGCTATGATGGTTAGATACACTGAAGGTTAGAAAGGCTCAGGATCCTCTAATGTTATCGGCTCTAACCCCAAATGTTGCCTAGTTCTGACTGGTTTAACTCAGAGCCATATGTCACATGAAAGTTCTTGCCCCTCAGTGGCTTGTTGACAAATAGATAATTAATTATTGCATTGACTATCGGCACTTGTTTGGGAAGTCCCTGAAAAAGAAACACAAATTTACTTTCTGTTCAAGGCAGAGGGTACTGACTCTGAAATAATTTTATAGAGAGAAAGCATCTCCTGAACATCACAGAGATTTTGAATGGGAGCAAATTCCTCTCCCTGTCACCCAGACCCTTAGTACTTCGATATATGAAGGTGAAACTGTAATAAGTGTCATTTGTTCGAAGTTTAATGAGGAAAGGACTTCTTTATGTACCCCAGACATCAGATGCAGCATGTACCAGGTCATTGCAAGGCTGTGCTTTTAATCAATTTTGTCCACAATACAGAAAAAGTACAAAATGTTTTGGGAGAGACTATAATTGCTGAGGTGTTTTCACTGATCTCAAAAGATGACCTAGAAGCTGATTTAATGGACCTGTTGCTGTCTAGGATCTCTCCTCTGGGAAGTAAAAAGCTCTTGATAATATGATGTATAACAGCAAAACCATAACCAAGTGTTTTAAATCAATGCTGGTTTTCTGAGAACTGTTCATCATAGAGTTTTAGACTTGTGTGAACTGAATCAGTGATCTGTTGTGGTACTGCACCTCAACCCTTTATCTTCTGAGGCAGGCTGTGATGATGGCTACTTGTTCTGGGAGGAGGCTAAGGAAAGACAAACTCAAAAGAAAATTCCTGCTTGCTTCATGACAAAGACTGAAGAGTAGCACTCTGTAATGTAATCCAGAGTTCCTATGAGGAATCCAAGGTCTTTTCTCTGCTGCATGGATCCCTATGTAAAAATAGACAACTTGCAGGCTGGCAGTTCAAAATCCCTGAGGATTAGTGATTGGTTAGGAGATTATGGATACTACTCTAGTCTGAATTTGAAAGAGCAAATGAAATTGCTGAGGCACTGATAGTAGATACTGAACTGCCAGCTCCCTCACCCTTTCGGTAAAGTTGTACAGACAGAAGGCTCTGTCACTGATTTGTAATGGTACATTTGCTTCTGCAATCAGTCGTAGAAGGGAACCTATTTCTGGTGTTTATTGTTTCTAATAAGCTGGATAGCTTGTTACAGAATAAGAGGGAGAGAAAAGCCATGAGGCCAACAAGTCACTCAGCACTGTGTATGACACGGTACTGAAATACAAAGACAATTGCTATTATCAGGGCTATAAATACATAAAGCACTTAACACAAAGCCAGTCACTATCAAGGCCTCTGCAGGGAATGTAAGGGTATGCAAGTAATAAAATTGGTCTTTTTAGGACCTGGACTTTAAAATACACAAATCAAAAACATGCCATATTGCTGATGAATCTTTTATCCCTTGCTACATGCATGGGCAGCAACTTGTGCTGAGAATCATGTTCCTCTTGCCTCCATCAGACTTCCTTGCCAGTACAAGTGGACCCTGCTACTGGATATGTCGCAGAAGATCAGAATCACAGTTCTTACTGAACAAGAGAGACTGTCTTAAATCATAACTATAGTTTTACTTGTGGAATTTAGCAACAAAAATGGTTTCTGTTTAAGAGATAGTTTAAGAGACTGTTTAAGAAGGAGGTCTCTCCCTCCCCTGCTGTATGTTTCCTCTTGGAAAGAGGAAATGTTACTATGGGGTATGTTGCTCTCCAAAGAATCACATTAGGGAAAATTTTAAACCCCAGTAACCTAAGACTCCTTTATCCATATACAAGGAGATATATCTAGTGTGTTAATTCAAACTGTATTTTGCTAACGGTCATAAGGAGACATTCCATGAAATTAATTATACTATCACAAATAAAGTTAAGTAAATCACACAGTACATGTCCTGCACTAGTTCCATCTCTGTGGTATGATGAAAATAATGAAATCATCAGTGTTTGTACTCACGTGGATATCTAATGCCTTGAGGAGAGTGGACATGAAGGTGCTTCAAGTAGTAGTCTGCTGACACCATTTAATGGACTCTGCTTATCCAAATAATTTGTCCTTGCACTCCAGGGGCACATGCACACCAGCAATGAAATCCATCTACACAACCATTAAAGAAGCATCCAAAAGCATCCCAGATGAGTTATTCATATTCTTTATGAAAACTGGGCAATTAAAATAACTCTCTGTGCTTTGGCCAGCTTGGGTGGAAAACTGGCCTATACAAAGAAACACACAAACTGCATTAATAAAGTAACTACTTCTTTATACTGTTGCTGTACCTCACTCACACTGTTAGTCTGTAGAGCCCAAAACTGCAATAAATGCAATTTCTAGTTTTCCAAATAAAATATTTTCATAATTCTGATTTTTTATTTCTCAAAACTGGACAAAAATTATCCACACTCCTAAACACTAACGTTTACACTTTCCAACCTATATCTTTCTGATTTAGAGTTTGTACTATGTTCGGTCCAATTGCGTTTCTGTTAAATATGGGGATTACATCACATTATTAAATCTGCTAAAACAGAATAACTCAGAATAACTGCACACCATGTTTTCCCAATTCTACCTCCAATCATATATTCCCCTGCCAAGTTAAATAAATACTATATCATTTCAGTTTCCTTGTATGTGCTGTTTACCACACTTAATCAAAGTGCATATATTTTTTCTTCCTAACCACCCTTTAATTATTCTGTTTCTGAATGTCCTTATTTAATCTGTAAGTAATATTTTTAAATTATTATATTATAATTTAATTAACACCTTTGAAAATGGGGGTTAGATCCTTTTGTATTATTAACTCTGTATGTTTCTGAGTATTCATACTACCCAAAACAGATACAGGCACCTTGATGGAGATTGATTTCTGTAGTAGTTGTGCCGGACCTCTGAAGATATGCAGAAAAACTAAATTTCTCATCATAATAAATCCGCTCTGGTTAAGTAAATACTCTCTGTAGTCAGCACAATTTTTTTACACTGTTCAATAAAATATTAAACAGGAAAGCTTAAAATATAGTTTGCATTTGCAACTGTAAAAATGAATGTTCATTTACAGTAACTATTAAATTAATATACATGCTGAGAAGGAAGTTCTCACAAGTAAAACCAGACAACCTGAGGTTTCAATTATAAGTAAAAGGAGCCTTAGTATTTTTTTTCATTTTTCTCAATTTTTTCAATTGATCAAGGCATCTTGCAATTTAGAACCAATATTCTTTCTTCATGAAACATCTTGGATTGTAAGTTACTTATTTGACTGTCATGAGAAGTCAAGTCACACAACTTTCAGAGGCCTTTTTAAAGCAGTATTCACTTCTATCCAGGAATTACATTTTCCTATCCTTGTAAAAATGTGTGAGTTAAACATTCTTAAGTTATTTGCTGGACATGTTCCTCCAAAAACTTCTCTCACCTATACTGTTTTTCTTCTATATAAAGTGTATTAATACAAAGATGCAATGGTATGTGAGTCATATTCTTGAATAATTCTATTCAAGTTGACAACAATCTTTCTCCAGATTGGCTTGTACTATAAAGATTATAAGACTTTGGTGATCTCTTTGTAAGTTAATTCTCAAATACCATAAGCAAATGCTTCCTACTTTAAAAAAACAAACAAAAACCCCCACAAAAAACAAACAAACAAAAAACCAAACAAACAAAAAACCAAACAAACAAAACCCCAAGAACAAATCATAAACCAAAGCCAGGTAAATCTAAACGATTCAAGTGTAGTATTAAACAGAAAAGTTATACTGGAACCCCTTGGTTCCTTATCAAGTTAACAAGACATAACAAGCTACAAAAGTGAAGGGGTGCTGCTTATTTAATCTTCCTCTCTGGGATGTTAACTGAGTGAAAGCTACTTGATTCTCTGTACCCAATTCACATTTTTAATACAGCTGCTTCTAATAATTGAAATGTTTCTAACACAATTTGAGGGATGAGGGTACAATAAAATGTCCATTTGCAAATGTTCACAGCCTTTCCTGTCACAGACCCAATACAAGAAAAACCACTGGAAGATAAACACTTTAATTTGAAGACTTTAATTACTGTTTGATATGAACACATAAGTCCTTAAGCACCTAACAGATTACCACAGTAATAATTATAAACGGTTTTTTCATCATCCTTTAAGTGGAATTTCTTAGAAAGCACAGACATGCTAGCCAGTATTCTGAATAGACTGAATTCTGTCAGTATTCTGAATAGTCAAATGATCCTCATTCCTTCAATATTCTTGCTCTTATGTTATATATTTTATGCTCTAACAAAAGCAGATACATGGATTATTCCTGTTTTAATCAAGGCCATGAATGTTGGTAACATGAACCATACATTTTCTTTAATGTTGTTTTTTAGTACAGGAAAATAAAATAACTTGAGGTTTGGAGCAGAAATGCAAGTGATACTTTCTAATATCACTAACTAATTTCACTTTAGGGTTCCATTATCATAGCATAGATACTAGGTTTCATTTTTATTGCTAACAGACTTTATTTATCACTGTAAAAATAGTCCGTTAACCACAGAAAGTAAAATTCACCATCAAAGTTCTGGTTTTGTTTAGGAATCAGACTTTTTCAGATATTCTGTCATATAATAAACCCCAGTCATCTATATCTGACTTAAAAGAAACTACATGTGTTTTGAATTCAGAATATTTCCCTGTAATACCTACAAAGGTATACATACCTGAGGAGTGTGTGCTAGATAGAATTAGAAGCCAAGAAAAAGGGGTATTGACCATGCTGAAACCAACATCCTGACCAGAGAACCAAGCAGTGTAAGCAGAACAACAGCACTGCTTGCATGAACAGGTAACATGCTTTATCCTTATTGATGAACTGTAAATAGAAATTATATGTATATGAACTTTAAATAAGTGAAAATTAAAATATACAAAGGCATACAAAATTCAAGAATACATCTTTCAGAAAAAAAAAAAAAGATACCTGCATTTATGATGATTTATCATGTGTTCAGACTATCCGATTTCATCTCCACATTCCAAACTTATTTTTCAAATTACTTCTTAACATTCTGGATTATTTATTGTGTGGAGCCAACAGTTATAAAAGAAGATAGATGTAAGAGCATTTTGACAACAGTAACTTTTTATCTAGTCCGTTCTAAATTGCCAGTGAGGAAGATGCTGCATCATCGACAGATAAGTTGGTTCCAGTCTTTAACTGTCCTTGTACTTAGAAGGATTTTCCAAATATGTAGCCTGTTATTTTTGACTGCAAATTAAGATTTTTTTTTTTTGTCCTTCCACAACTGGGTACAAAAGACAATTGATAACCATATTCTTCACAATGATCTTCACATGTTGTATTATTTTCCCCAGTTCTCTCTTGACTAAACAAATACAACTCTTTTGGAACATGCCTTATAAATCTTGCTTTCCAAAAATGCTTTCACTCGTGTTCTCCTATGCATTCTCCTTTACCTGAAAATTGAAATAATTTTCCTTTTTCAGACTTTATTTTAGCACAAATAAAACAATTTTATTCACTGACTTTTTTTCTGGCCATTTTGCAGGAGCGTTCTTTAATTTTGCTTCATCTGTAAATGGAGGTACCAGATTACTTGAAATTTTACAGTACTGTAGAGAAGTAGGCCCCACAGACCCTTGAAAAAAATATATCTCCATATCTCTCAGTAACTTTTCTGGAAATCAGTAATTACAATTTTCTTTGAATCTAGAGTAACTCACTTTTTCTTACTTTTCCCTTTTCTTCAAAGAACTGGATAAAACAGGATTTTGTATATCTTCTTAGTTTTACAGTTAATAGCTAAAATGAGAATTATGCTATTCTTAATAAATAAGCAGACGGATGGACAGACAGGCATAAATCTAGTTTTTCATTGAGAATCAAGCATAACAGAAGGGAGATTTGATTCAAAGCCTGTATCTCTCTCCGTTGTCTCAAAAAGGTAATGTCTGCTGAAATAGAGTTAGAAGGTTGTTGCTAGTTGAAGTATGCTATGGAGTCTCTCTTTGTTGATTAAACAGTTACTTGTTTGCTGTAAAGGTATGTCACGCTTTACATTGTTTTCAATGAGTTTTGCCTAAATAAAAAAGAAATATTCTGGACCAAGAAAAGAAAACAAAGGATGTATGATAATACCAGATCAATTCTGCAGTGGTGATCTGTCTTCACATTTATGACCAAAGGCCTGCCTTTAGAGAATCCAGTTTCTTTACTTTTTTTAACCACAGATAGTTTATCTCAGGAATCTTCAAATTATTTCCTTGGAAAGAAGGTGGAAAAATAAAAGGAAGTGATAAACTGCACAGCAGTTTATGACGTTTAGCCCAGATTTTCTGCTTCTTTGCTTTATTTCACTTGTGCAGACCATGCAACTGTACCATAGTCACATATGACAGTTCTTCTCAGAAGTGGTTTCTACAGTTTGGTTTTGCTTTTTAATATTCATATAGTTTAGTCGTAGGGCACTTTCACAATGACTTCCTGAAATTTAGTAGTTGTTCTTTGTAATCTAGTCAATCTATCCATCTGCAAAATGTGCATGATACCTAGGTGTACTCTCAATAGACTGAGTAAATAGGCTGAAGGGCTCCCAGTAGCATTACACTCCTGCTCAGAGACACCCAATCTCCATCTCCAGAAAAGCCTCTACCCTTCAGCCAAACTTCTGAATGCAGTTATTTTCTCCTTCTCATACTCCAACTTAGCTTCCAGCAGCTCCTACACACTATATCCCCCCACTTCCTCAGGAAACAGAGAGAGGCAACCCCCCAGCAAGTGATTATTTAAGCAGGAGTGATGGACACGTAATGTATTTACCATGAAGGGAGAAGTAGTCTATGAAAACTTCTCTAGCAGACAGTTGTACCTGCACTATCTGCCATAAGATTTTTAAGAATGTCTTTTTGCAGAAGTCTTCAAACTACTCTTTTCCTCAGAACAGCAACTACCAGTTCTGGCAGTTCAGACATTAGGTTTAGAATATGTAATTGTACTTGGAGAGAAGTGGATAACTTCAAGTATTTTGTTTGCATGTTTCATGTAATTTTCTAAAACTATACTCAGGGGCATCCCAGTACTATAATTTTATATAATTCACTTGCATTTCCAAATTACAAGGTCATTATAAGAAAAAAAACTTCTTTTTTTTTCAACTAGGTTTGTAATATACGTGACAGATTTGCTCTATGTTACCCTTCAACCAGGTGTATATAATTCTACTTTCTTATATTCTTCACTGATATTCTCTTGCTTTTTCAAATGTAGTTTCTATTACTGGCAAAAATATAATCCTACTGATGTCAAAGCAAGCCAAAGGTACAGAATTGTACATTCACACTACAGAAGTGATTTTTCCTAACATAGTTCCTTACTGTGTTGCACAGCTGATTGATGGCAATACAGTAAAGCCAGAATAGCCAGACAGTTCCTCCAGAAAAGCTGCCTGCATTTGTGCAGGACTGCTTCTCCAAATACTAAATCAACAGGCAAATTTATGCTGAATAGTTGTTAGGATGGTCTATTTTCTTATCAGTGTTCCATTAAGAATAATTTCCTATCAAGAGCTGTTTCCAAATACCTACTTTCAATCTTACTTCTCAAACTCTGGCTATTTTCCTTTGATTTATAGCATCCTAAAATTTTGCCCAATTTATTTCATTTATGTCCTTTATGTCCTCAGCACCCACCGGAGTAGCTGATATCTTTTCAGAATCTGCACGTTGTTTTTATCTGAGCAGTTTATTTCCTCTCTTTACCTCTGAGTGACTTAAAAGATAATACTCAACTGAACCCTAACAGATCATATTCCAACGTTGTCTGACTTGCCACACTTTCCTTTCCTTTTTTATTTTCTGTCTTCAGATTACAGATGTTAATCCCAGGTCACAAAGTAGTCTATGAATGTAAACTTATTTTATCTTTTTGTGCAGTTTTTTCTTCACATAGTTTTCTACAACCTATAAAGCCAGAAATTATCATGAAAATAACTGGTCAAAATATGACCTGCAACCTAATATTAATTATATCACGTACTGAAAAACTGTCCAGGTAGTACAGAGATTATGATAATCCCAAGACATTATTGCAAATCCTTTTTTGAAAACTGTATAAATATTCAGTAGAATCCTTGTCCCATCGTATGCATGATGAGATGACTATTCTATATTGAAGCATGTCCACTTCAGCATTATATCCTTCTTGAAAGTCTCAGATAAAATGCTGTAAACATTAATGCATTATATTTCAGGCTTTTATCCTACGAGGAGGTCCACACAGGTGGGACCCAAAATGCATTTTAATAATGAAGTAAATCCATTCACCCAAATGGTCCTATACTGACTTCTTTATTGTAACCTTGCTTATCTTGAAAAGAATATTCACTCATCTAACTGGCTTTACAGTTTCAGTTTTAAAATACTTTCACATCAGCTAAGAACCGTTTTCCCTTTTATTGTCCTCCTCTGACTTTCTTAATTTACCAGATTTTAATATATTAGATTTTTTATGCTTTCTTCCCTTTTAATTGTCACACATTATACCCAAACTTAATACATTCATTGACATTTCTGGTCTGAAAGATACCTTTAGATTACTGGTTTTCATGTCATTGCATTTTTTATTTAGAGCAGGCTAGTACAGTTGTAATTATTGCCAACTGGATGTAGTGCATAAGGTTACATCTGTGTTACTGAGCTAAACAGGGCTCAGGCACATGCTTGAGCTCTATTACGTGATGATCCACGCCATTAAACTGTTAGCCTGCCCTTTGGTATGCTTCTCACCTAGGCCAGCAAGCACTCAGTTAAGACACTGCAGGATTTGGGGAATAGCATGGGTTAGGGAGTCTTCTTATGGGCAGTATGAACAAGGCCACCCTGGCTCAGGAGAGCAAACGGGTTAGCCAGGCAAATGTGAGCTGTAATTTGCTAATGACTATTGACTGGGTTGTGGAGCATTTCGTTTTCTAGTACAGATGTGATCTAAGAAATTAAATGCCATCAAAAACTGGTAGAGTGACTTCTTACGATCCTGTTACCAGATCTATGCAAAGGATTTGAGCTGTTGGCATGGGAGAAGGGTAGACAAGGGTTGGCTGTGACTTCCCCATGGCAGGCAAATTCTCAGCCTGTGAGTAAGAGTGGATCTTGGCTATCTTGTGCTACCTCCAGTGGGCAGAACAGGGGTACAGAATCTGGAGCCTTTCATATCTTCAGGTACTTTTCTATACTTTCCATTACTGCTTCTGTTAGCTGCCTCTTCAATTATCTTTTCAAATAAATGTTCCGATTTGTAGACAGTGGTCTTAGATTTCCCTTTATTCAGTACTATTCTCCTGGAAACAAAGAAAAAATTAAACACTCAAGAAACTTGAAAAAAATCTGCTTTCTAATGTTTCTTTAAAAGTCTGACATATTTTCAGAATATATTACCCAAATGATACTAAGTCAGTAATTAGGCTCTCTTAGTATCATATGATCCAAGCTCTCCTTCCATTTTATCTTTGCATGACAGTAAGCTTAAAGTTCCTATTTCCAGTTCTGTTTTCTTTTCACCTACTTTATACTTCACTAAACATTTATTTACAGCAGAATCTTTCTCTTAGTCTATTTCAATGTTACTGCTGAACCAGCCTTCTGCTATTACTCTTCAAACCCATTACCTTCCCATCAGTGATTTTCACAATATGTTTATGTTTTTTCTAGTCTTTCAATGAAACCAGAAGATTTGTACAGTCATAAGGTCTTAATTTATCTCTTTTTTACCTGATCACTATCAGATCCAGGACTGAATTAAGTCTTATTACTTCTTCCAGTTGTTTTAAGTACTATACAAAAATATCCTCCTGTAACCTACTTTGAAACATCTCTTGCATGTAACTCAAATTCTTTTACAGCTTTTCATACATTTTCATACACATAGCAACATATCTATATATAACATACATATAATATGTCTGTATACATATATGATGATCATAGAGACCCTCATAAACCTAAAGACAAACAAATCAATCCTTCCACGAAATCTTCATGGATTTTGCATCTTTCACTTTCATTTGTGAAATTATTTCTGTGTCTGCCAGCCTTGTGAATTGCAAGACCTGCAAGCAGAGTGGTTGTTTTATAAATTATGCTTCTCTCACCTTATATTCCTTATATAGCAACTGATAGTTATATTCTATTTATGCCTTAGCCAGACTTGTTCATAATGCGATCAAAGAACATTTCTTAGAATTTGTAGTGGTACTGCACCTCTCAAGACCACCTGTACCTAAGCTGTGTTTATGAACAGAAAGACTTATTCTTTCATGATTATTTCCTGCAGGATTTTATAGATGAAGTATGTTTTCATATCTTGATGCAGCAATTCACTCAACTTTACTCTCCTCTTGTAGATGTTTCCCTGTGGTTACACTTACTCATTTGCTGAAAAATCATTCCTGTTTTGTTAATATTTCCAGCTAAGCTTTCCTCACTGTTCCTAATATATCTAAAAATAAAGACTTTTTAACTGATTGTTTTAACTGAGACATTATCACTCAAAAATTGCAAATCAAAAATATACAAAGTATATTATTATCTTCAAACTACAAGTCTAAATTTTAGATTAGTAGTACTATTAAACAAGTAGTACTAATTAAACAAGTACCATAAAACAACAGTTTTGTAACTTAACAAGTTATATCACTACAGTACTCCCAAAACTAATTTTCCAAAACTACACTAAGTCAGTTTCATGTACTTCCTTCTAACAATAATACACCATTGTTACAATTTCATTATTTCCCATCATGAGCAATGCCTCATTCCATAACTACTCTGCCATAAAATGAATACGACTATTAAGTAAGGGACTATTTCAGGATTTGTATTGCATTATATAGTTAATAAAAAGGACAAACCTTCAGTAAGCAGTAATGACTTAACTGTATGCATGCCAATTTATACCATTTGAGGATACACCCCAGAAAGTCCTATCAGGTTTTACATAGTTTTTAATATTTCTTTTTCTATGGATGATTTCATATAGTTCTTTTTTACAAAAATCACTGCAGTTGATGCAACTTCTGGCAAAAATCTTCCTGCTACTATTGTTCAACACAAACTCTATTCTTGGTGTAACTGTTTTAGAGATTCCAAATTTCCTCTGCTTTCTAATCCTTATCTGTACTGTCATCCTCATGCTCAGTAAACAAATCTGGCAAAGAAGGTGCTTTTTTAATGGCCTCAAAATTATGCAAAGTCCTGCCTGTAACTACATTAATTAAAAACTTTTAGGCACTATAAATTACATTCTCAGTCACATCTCCAATCATTTTCTAGCATATTGCTATTATTACTATTATTATTATTACTGCAAATTACTGTAAGTATCAAAAGAGGCTTCAGAGTTATTTTACACACCTTAAGCCAAAGTTCTGAACTGTATGATAACACTATGTTTTATCATGGTATTCCTTTTATTGCAATCCAAAGAATTCACATTATCTAAAGGACATTTAGCATAGCTAATAAAATATGTAGGTAGCTACTTCATAGAAAAAAAACACTTTTATTTAATATTTCTGATATAACAGAGTGTGATTTTCAAAAATTCTGCTGATTTTATGGATCTATATCTTTTAGTTGTATTTTTTTTAACTCCTTATATTAATATCAGTAAAAAGCACTACTTCCACTACCATTTTTATCCGCAAATAAAATCTGAAAACTTCTGCCATATTATTTATGAACACAGCATGTTTGCTTTTATTCAGATGCTCTTTTTAAGTTAGCATTCCTATATTGAACAAGTACCATAAGTTTTTATTTTTACAGGAATGTTTATCTCTATCCATAATTATTATTCCATGGATGTAGGAAGCATGGTACTTTGATCTTCTGAAGGCACATTTATCATAAAAAACTTTAAATGCTGTCTCTGAATTGTTAAGTTTCTTCTTTTCCTTACTGGAAGTCCTAAAATAGCAGATCCATCCAGTGTTTAGAAGTATATGTATTCTTGAGTATATGCTCAAGGCAATATTTTAGGCAAATGGATGCATACATACTAGAACAAAGGTACCAGTGTTGAACCAAAAGAGTTAGGAGAGTCCAGTGTAGAAAGGAACCAGAAACTTAGTTTAACAGAAGGAACCAAAAAAGAAGGGGAGAAGACAGAGAAGTCAGGAGAAGGAGATAAATCAAGAAAATATTACCATAGGGAGAAAGAAAATAATTTCACCTTTTATAAAGGCATACTTTACCAGTACCCAACTTTGTAAATCTCCCCCACTTTCTGCAAGTGAGCCATGTAGGAATCAATTGTTAAAATAAAGACTAATGCTGTATTTTATTAAATCTATATGTCTTTAATATGGATTTTATACTCTTCACATTGATTTTACATTTCTACAAACATCTTTAAATCACAATTACATTAGAAAACCAGCATATTTTATATGAAGGCAGAAGAACAATATTTTTTGACTATTAAAAACCATGAAAAATTAATAAGTGCCATATTCTTCTTTTTCTATGTCTTCACTACAGTACTACCAGTCCCAGAAAATATTGGTATCAGCATCAAAGGAAGGGTCAGCAATCTTTCATGTCAGAAGTTAGGACAATACTTTCAACATGGATTGTCAGAGAGTTAGCAAGTGAAAAGCTTCAGAAGGCATGGTAGCTAAAAAGAGTCAGGAAAAGAAAAAAAAACAGGGAAATATAAGATAATAAGATCAAAAAGGACAGGAAAAACAAAATACATAGAAAATGGCAACCGTAACAATTGTGTTTATTCATATTAGAAACAGTACAAGAACATTGACAGAAAGGATGAGGAATAAGGCAGCCGGTATTAAAGAGGTCCAGAGAAAAGACCTAGTATGGTATGAAATGCTCAGTTATTTCTCAATTAAGGTGACAGCCCCCTCACTTAAATTTAGTTTGAACTAGTCAGTTCAGAGCAGGATTCCTGTGAAGTCAGTAGACTGAAATGGGCACCTCCAGAGGGCGATTCATCCCATCCTAAGGTCTGAATATTAGACTCTGAATCACATAGTTGAAGTGTAATTAATTTTGTGACGTTCACTAGGTATTTACAAACCTAGCATCATATCTTCAAGCTGAATACTTACGGATAACAACATCTGGATTAAAATGAGATACAGCATATTTTCAACTTCCTTTAATCTGAACAGGGAAAATTTATAAGTGACTTTCATCCACATAGACCATGTAATAGGTTTGTGCTGCATAATATTTTGCTACTGAACACTACTTGTGTGCATTACACTGTGCATAAAAGACTGACTCTAACAAAATAAAGGAAGTTTGTTTTTCTATTAGAACTAATTAAGTACTTCTGGGGCTTTATGTTTATCCATTGCAAATAAAAATTAAAGTTTGACATCACTGGGATTCTATATTGACAACATTCACAACACAGCAGTAAGGGCTGATTATAAAATACAGCATGAAGTCTCTTATTTAGAACTTCAAAAAGTTTTACGAATGAACATGAATAGTACAGTTATGTCAGTTTTTCAGTATCCAGATCTTCACTGGGTGCCCTTAGAAACTGCTGCCCAGTAACACAGATGTGGCACAGGAACAGGAAACGTATCACACAGCAATTTATAGAGTAGTTCTTACGTAGACCTATCTCTATCAGCAGAAATTAATACACTACATTCCAAAAAGTAGATGTTACCATTCAAAAATTAATTGTGAACTGGCACCACAAGGCCTCTCCTTGCTCCACCCATTTTCCACTCTCTGACTCCAGTCAGCAATGGGGTAGTTTTAGAGGGGATGTACATTTACTGCTGTACATCTGCTCAGAGCTCAGTTACACTAAAGTGTTGCTCAGGTGGACAGTCAAGGTATTTTATGCATACCACAGAGTGAATGTAAGAAAATGGGAGGTTCTCATCTCTGTAGTTAAAAATAAACAGGTTTTTGCATGGTAATTCATGAAGACCAGTTATAGTCACTGTGTGAATAATAGTTAATTGCTCAGTTTAAAATACAAGATTTCTCTAAATATTTACTCTGCTATAATACCTTATATAGTCAGAGGAATAATGCAGTAACTAAGCACATAAACTAACAAATTACAGAATTAAACCTTTTTTGGCAATTTCCTAATTTATTTTATTTTATTTCAGCTTATGGATGAAATCCACATACTGATGTGTAACCTGTAACAAATGCCAATGTAAGTAATCCATTGTTCTACAGCTACATTTGATTATGAATGGATTGACTTTGCCTAGTCGTGCTGCACAACGATTAATTACTATTTTCAGTTTCAGCATTATTACAATTAGGTTTTACATAGAAATTTTGCCACTCTTAACTGTTATTGCCTGCCTGCCTGCACTCTTTCCCAAATGCTAGAGAGCAGAATTAACTGAAATACATATTAAAAAACTGCTTTGATTTTGTCATGTCTAATAACAAGGGTTTTAAGAGATAACCTGGGAACACAGAACATTGGAGCAGTCATCATTTTCTAGTAGAATAATGCATTTTGTGACTCAGGTTGGCCCCGAAAGTCAATTTAAAGCCTTTCTTAGAAGCCACCATGTTAAAATAAAAATGCACAGTGAGTAAAGTACAACTCAGCACAGCAGTTAGTCAGAAAGCTGAAGTCTCGCTGTTTTCCATGCAAGCACAAAGCATAACATATCTGAGCACTAAATACAAAATATTAGTGCACACACTTACCTGACTCCTCTCTTTCACCCTACTATTTATCCTATGCTCATAAAGTTTTTTTAATCTTTCCTTCTGTAAAGGAAAATAATTTCTTCCTCTCCATTTCAGTTTCTTCCTTTGCTTTTTCCTACTCACCTGCACAACTTCTGAAATTCCAAATTTTAAAAGGGCTATGAATCCAATCCTGGGGTGAAATACCAAGTTCTGAAAGGTTTTAGCAATGCTGAAGATCAGTGACTTAAATTTTGAGTGTTTGTGTTCTCTCGTTTCCAACCAATATGTAAAATCATCAGAATAAATTCAGCAATGAAAATCTATTTAGATAACTGTAGTCTTAGAATGAAATCACCATTCTGTGAAGAGCTCTGCTCATACAGCAAAACATAATGATGATTTTTACTGATTTGAACTATATCATTATCTCTGATACCTTATTTTTCTGCTTAGCTGTTAAGAGAAGCACACATCCCCTTCTCTCCTTTAGTAGCCATTCTAAATGATGCACTGAATGTTTCAATGAATGAAATTATTTATGTCTTTAAACACTTTATAACCACCTTATTATATATAAAAGGAGATAAAAATAGCTAGTGTTAAGGCTAGCATATTGTACACAAATATAAATATTTTCTCTCCCGTAACAATTCCTAAATAACATTTATTACCTGCATCCACTACATACATTTTTAGATGCCAGCTCTTCTAAACACAAAATCCATTGTTATAATATTTTTTCAAGTCGCTTAATAGCCATAATATCAAATGCTGTTTCACACATAGTATCAACATTTGATGTTTCACTGACATGGTAACAGGAAGTCAGCTCAGTGTAAGTTACTTTGTAGAAGATAGTGCCAGAACTTCAAGGTGTTACCTCTCAGGAATCATGAACTCCTGCAGTCTTTAAAGATAAAATGACACATGACAAGCAACGAGAGTAATGCCAATTTTTTGGGACCAACATTGACTAAGTAAAAGAATGATCTCTATATGCACTGTAGAAATCTTCCCAAGAAAGAAACACCAGAATAGTTTTCTATTAAAATAATGTACCCTCTAACAAAAAGAAAAAAATAGTATGCTTTGTTTTATTATTGTTACGGTCATTTTGGTACGTAATCTATTCATATGGTCACATGCTGAAAGGATTATTTATTTCTGAATTTGAAACTTGAGCAGAAATCATGCATCTTGTTAGCTAAGTTTAGTCATAGACATAAATATGCAATCATAATCAATATTAAGAAGCAAAACTGTTAAATAAAAGCTTAAAACTTATTAAAATAGCTGTGCCAAAAAAACATGAATCACGGAAAAGGAACAAATGAATGAATCTATGATCAGCAGATTTCAAATGACAAGACATGTCCCACTTGAAAAAAGTGCAAACTGTATGTTGGAAAGTAGAAGCATTATTATTTTTGTACCAGCACTTCCACAGCATCTCATTTGGATCCCTTTGTATTCACTGGTGAGGCCACACCACCAATACTGTGTTTGGGGCTCCCTGCTACAAGACAGATATTGAGGTGCTAGAGCACCAGAGAAGGGCAATGAAGCTGGTGAAGGGTCTGAAGCACAAGTCTGATGAGGAATGGCTGAGGAAATTGGGATTGTTTAGCCTGGAGGAGGCTCAGGGGAACCCTTATCACTCTCTACAACTACCTGAAAGGAGGTTGTAGTGAGGTGTCTCTTCTCCCAAGTCACAAGCAACAGGATGAGAGGAAATGGCCTTTAGTTGTGCCAGGGGAGGTTCAGATTGGATATTAAGAAAAATTTCCTTACTGAAAGAGTTGTCCAGCACTAGAACAGGCTGCCTGGGGAATTTAAAAGATGTGTAGACATGGCGCTTAGAGAGACGGTTTAGTGGTGGACTTTGTGCTGTTAGGTTTATAGTTAACTTGATGATCTTAAGGGCCTTTTCCAACCTAAATGATTCTATGATTCTGTTCTATGATTCATCTGTCTGTTTGCATCTGCAGTGCAGAACCCCATATGCAGAAGGCAGAAGTATAGTGGGACAAAAGAGAACCTTCAGATAAGAGAGATTTATAGGACCATTTGTACCTTTGCGTGTAACTGTTCCTGGAGTAAGCAGAAAAGTAGGCTTTCCATTTAAAAGGGTCATGTGCAGGAACTGGAAAAGAAGGTGAGGTTCCAGAAGACATGGGGAAGGGTGTAGCTACGGCAGGTGTGGAGTGAGCAAGAGTCAGTCAGAGAGCAGTAGCCATGTTTAGTAGTAAAGTGACTTCCAACTGATCCCACTATATTTATCCAACTGTGATCTTTCCAGCTCTTAGAAAAATTCCTTTACTGATACCTATTCCAAATTCTTCATTCACATACAATCATCCCCAGACCTACCTATGTACCCCATCACTGCTTCTGTACCCATATGCCTTGTCTAGTCTCATGAATCCCTCTCTCTTGTCACCCACAGATGACACCAGGAAATCACCTTTTTCTACACTATAGAAGTCACTCTCTCCTCCCTCACATCTTCCTTTCTGATACAAGACAAAGATTCCCCTCTATCTCATATTTACCTAGTAGCTCAAGCCTGAGCAAAGACAACTTCAGAATCATATAAGTTGGCAACAGGTATTTAGCAAGATAATACAAAACATGCAAAAATCCCCTCATTTTCCATATATGTATCAATACATCAGTAAGAAATATGGAACACAAAAATGTTAAACAGAGCATGTTCACCTGCCAACTTTCTTTAGTCCTTTTTAAAACACTATTGTCAATAACATTTGTTTCCAGTATTTTGTTTACATTTCATAAAATACACTATAATAATTTTAGATAAAACAAATTATTTCTTCAAGATAAACATATTTATTCAACTTGAATACAGCTTATAATCTGGTGTGTCTAAAATTTGACACTGCCATAATTCCTAACATAAATACACACAGTATGTTGGAAAAGATAACATCTCTACGAACTACTTATGGATGTGCTTTATGACACTCAGGACAATAGGAAGTAAGGTACGCCAAGGGCAACTAAAATACAAATATTTTATGATGCTGGAAAATTTTCAATAACAAAAAAATAGTAGTAAAAGACATGATATGAGGACAAAGAAGCTTTTTACAATGTAAGATTACCATTCAGGGTAATTAGAAGTTAGTCAAATACAAGACACGCTAATACTTGTAAGGAAAGTTCATGTCTGTTAATAATGACAGAATAGAAAATTTTAAAATCTGTTTTTCTGCAATGAGAAACCAAGTATTAATTCAAAGATGAATATATATTCTAATCAAGTGCAGTGGACAAGTTTAATCTTTGTCTGATGAGGATCCAAGACTTGAAAAATTATACTCACTTCTCAGGAAACTGAATCTCCTAGTTAGTAGATATGAAAAGTCAGGCTAAAAAAGTGAAGAATTTTAGGGATACTCAGGGACAACACAATGGTTAAGAACCCCACAGTTCTGTTACTAGGGAATGTGCGATGGGGCCAGAAGGATTAATGCTACCAAACTGCTCTTCTTGGCTCCTTTCTAGGAACCTCTTGCTGTTGCTTCTGGTGGCAGGGTATGCAACCAGTCTAAAGCTGAGAAAGCGGGGCATGCTCTCTACTTTTTCATACACCCCAGTACAGTGGTTCCCATCTTCTTTGGAACAACAGATAATTATCACTCCTCAGCATTTTTCAAAAACTACCACACACCCACCTGATCAATCTTTTAATTGGAAACACTATTTAAAGCACTGTTAACTATGGTTTAGCCAAACAGGTGTTCAACTCACCCCAGCCTTGGAGTCCAGCAGGGGTTTGCAGACAACAGCTTGGAAACCATTCCAGCTGTTTCAAAGGTACAATGATGTCTTCTACTCCATCCCTCTGGACCTTCTGGTTGCTGTGTGGAACACTTCTGCTTCTTTATCTGATTTCCCACGGGACTAATTTTAGGGCCTGCTACCACTTTTAACTTCTGAAGTAGCAGCAAACTGGCATTTTCCATTTCCCACAGGTTTGTAAAAAGAAGTAAAACTGATATGCCCATCTGTAATATTGCTACTGCCAGATAAAGGAACAGACAGACAATAAAAAAAATCTATGGATTTAAGAAAATGGGACTACTTATTTACAGATAAGCTATAATTCTGCACAGGTTAGATTTTTACCACAACTGGTTCGCGACAAGTGGAGCTTTCAGGGCCAGGAAACTGTTGGGTTTTGTGCACTTGAAAATATGTATCCACAAAACTATGGCAGATAAAACTCTTATGCAGCCTTTTGTCATCTTAAAGACCACCTAAATGACCAAAGGCCTTTTGTTTTTCTGGTATGAGAAACTAGACTTACAATTCCCTATTAAGAAGAGATTTATAGTCCCCCTTCCATATATTCATGGTTTTAGAGACCTTTCTCACATTACCTACTCCTCAGTCAACATTCTTCCAAATTGAGGAATCCTGATCCATTTATTGTCCCTGCAGCAGAGCTATTCCATACCTCTTAGTCATTCTTTTCTATACCATATACAGTTCTCATCAGTTCTCAAACCTGACCAGCATGTCATTTGAAACTTCTGTTTCAAATACTATTTTGTCAATTTTTGCTAGCATCAATTCCATACAAAATGATTTTAGGAAGTTATCTGGAGCTGCTAAAATCCGTGCAAACACCAGTAAGGTGGCTTGAGAGCCCTGGCATCTCGCAGCAGCAAGATACTGCCGATCCCTAAGAGTGATATTCCAACCCTGTGTCAGGCAGGAACTCCAGGTTCAAAACCTGTACTTTAGGTTCACTGAGGTTGTGAAACCCTAAGAAACAGGGAGAAAGAATCTTCTCTTCAATGTGCAGCTCCTGCTGTTAGAAAGAACAGCTACAAGTCTCTGCCTTCCTGAGTGGCAGAACTGGTCACAGCCTAATGAGCTCACAGTTTACGGTGTGATGGCTGCTGTAATCCAACAGCCTCTGATGATAGATACGGCTGAACAGTGGGGTCAGCAATATCTGGCCACTCTGACAGCCAAGGCTCCTGGATCACCACAGGTCCTGCTGTGAGATCCTTCTGCAGCTCTTCAGGGTCAACAATAGGTCTCACTCCAACTGTGAATATTTTCCTTTTATCACCTGCAATCTATATCACTTTTTCAGACTGTTTAGAAACAGGTGGACCAGAAAAAGTGCCAGTACAAACCTTTGTGAGGTGGCAATGTGCAAACTGCTCATTAGTCACTATACTGTTCCTTATCTTCTAACACTTTACTAATCCACAAAGAATTTTAAGTGACTCTACACTTCATTTTGTCAACAGTCTTTGGTTACAGAACGTTTTAAAAACTTTTTCCTGTGAATCTGTTGACTCCTTCACATAACTTGCAAAGCTCTAAGACAAAACTACTTCTAGAAGAGCCAAGACGATGGTCACCTGTTACACCTATCCACGTTCCATTAATGGTATTCTTTATCACATTTACTGGCATTTTGTCTGTCACGGTAGCCAGATTTTTTAGTTCCATTAGTTCATGACCATCCCTAGAGACCTTTTTAAAACTAGGGTCAAATTTGTTATTTTCCATTCCTCTATTATCAAGGCTAATTTAAGTGGCAGATTACAAAACACAGGGCATGACTCACCAATTTAATTTCTGAATTTTTCTAGGACTACTGAATGAACATGTTATTTGGCAATTTATTAATGTTTATTCAATCAATTCGACAAAACATCTTTTATTGCTATTTCAAATCTGAACTATTCCCTAAAAAAATTATTTCTATGTGGGGATGTCCCTAATCTCCATCATAAACCTTGCCAATGCAATGAGTTCAGTTGTTTCTTTCTGTGACGGCTTTGTCTTCAATATTCTCCTTAACCACAATTATCTCTTAAACTTACCTCCTTACTAGCAAAATTTACACTTGAAAAAATTGGGGCTTGGCTTTTAGAATTTTAGCCCATTGCATTTCAAAATCTTTTTGTTCTGCCTTATAATAGGTCTACATTTAACTTGCCAGAATTGTGCTCTTTTCTGCTTTGCTTGCTTGGATTTTAACTTTTTTAAAAAGCTCTATTAATTTCTAGTAATTTCCGTTACTGTTAAATTGTGTAAGATAATTCTTACTCAACTGGGTTGGACTCAGAAAACAAAGCCCCTATGAATTTATTTAAACTATCTTCATTAGTATGCAACTCTTTTTTACACAACACTGGGCCTTTTTTTCATTTTATTTTAATCTTTTTTCTCCTAAAAGTGTGATAAACTTGCATATGATATCTCACTACTGAATGGTTCTTCTATTTGTTGTGTGCTGATCTTGACTAAATCAAGGGCTGTCCCCTCTTCTGGATTCTCTAGGTCATTTGCCCAAAAAGTAGTTCTTGATGATATCTAAATACACAGCCTGTGCAAGATGGCGTAATGTAATAGAATGTTAAGTTTATCCAGTCTACACTTATATTACCAAGGACTCTTGCTACAATCAAGCTTTTGGGTTGTACAGCCTCTCCAGTCTCCCACAGTATTTCACAGCAACTGTCTCCAACCCATAAACTTATTAAACCCTTATTAAACTTCTCCTATTCAGCTACAGAACCACTTGTAATAACATTTTTTTGTTTATTCTGATAAAATTATTCGACTATAATTTCTTTGGTACATACGGTACCATTTGTCTGCATAGTCTAATCTACCATCTCTGTATCAGCCAAGCACTAAACATTTCACCATTTCTCTATGACCTATACACTGATATTTCATTGTCCCTTTGAAAGAAAGGAAAGGGTTACATGCAGACGCACTTACAGAAAGAGGGTGACATACCTGGGGAATTTCTAATGGAATTCATCCTTAACACTCTTCTGAAGAATCATTACCCTCAGGGCACAATGGAAACAGAGCACTATGAGATAGCAATGTGCCAAGATACCAAAGAAAAACTAGTCTAAGTTCCTTCTCAACAGAAATCAAATGGTATTTGAAAAAAAAAAGACTGATAAATGGCACAGTTGTGGTTACTCAAGACTTCTGTACCAAGAGATGCTGTGTCAGGGAGGGAATGAACTAAGGATGCTATGGAAGTATAAAAAGTCCTTTAACCTTCTGCACACACTGCAGAACTTTGTGACATTTGCATTTACTTCCTTATATGAGAAGGGAGAATCTGTTCTTACAGCTATGGAGAAGAGAGGGATGCTTTCAGGATAATGTCAGTAGCTACTGACTTGAGTTTGACAGCTGAGAAGGCCTCTGGGGCTAGCATTTTTTTCTGTTGGCTGCAACTCACTTCTTTCCCTTTTGTGAGGCCCCTAGTTGGAGAACCTTCTTTCTGCATTAAAATATGACGTGACATTAGGCACAACAGAATCCAACAGCTACCCTAGAGCATCCAGCAGGTATTCATTATTATTTATTTATATTACCATAAATCTCGGAAGGCCTCACCCTGGACCACTTCACATTATGCTGGACCATGAATAAAAACAAAACAAAACATAGATGTGCTTAAATTCTACGTAAAGAGACAACAGAGAAATTATGGCAGAGTACAAATGCAGTGACACAGTACTACTGTGATATGCGTTGGCATTAATATACCTGCAATATATCTGTTGTCAAGTGGGATTGTTTTAAGGTTCACAGTACATAAAACTTTTAAGAAGAAATTTAGAGGAAGATAGTGAACACTTCTGTTTATGGAGAAGTCAACCAATGCACGAGAGGCAGCCGAGGAGAAAATATCCAGTGTGGTCTGAAAATGTAATGACTGAATGATGGAAGTTGGCATCCTATGTTGATCAAAACCAGAGTCAAACTCTTGATACTGAAGGAGAGGTATCAGGTAGAAGTAGTCTTGATGGGCCTTGAAAATAAAGACAGAAATCTTATCTTTATGGCTTTAAACTGAAGGAGGAAATTGAAAATACCAAAGGAATAAGTTTGGAAAACGATATTTACAGTAGCGTAGCACTTGGACTAGCTAACAAACATGGCAAGGCTGCAATTCGTCAAGGCAAAAGTAAGAGATTTTCCAAGAAAGACATGATCCACGAAAAACCTGGCTGAAAAAATAAAGTTATCTGACAGAGAAGAATGACCATCCTTAAAGGATTGGAAAAAGATTCCCAAATGCAGATTTACCCTAAATTTGATGACAAAACAAATGACAGCATGACAGTGTCTTTCACAGAGGATGCAGAGAGGTTTTCTGAGGGCATCAACCTAAATATGAAAAAAAACTACTAACAAAAGACCAATAGTTCTAACTGGAAAAAAAGAACTGAGAACACTGCTGAGGAAAATTTTCATGCATTACATCTTATTAGGACTAGAAAAAAAGAGGTAGATGAAACACAAAACATTGTTTTTCCCATAAATACTGTGAAATGAGAAAATTCTTTCATGTCACATCTATTACTAACTTATTACAGCTATCTGTGCTGCCATGTTTTGACTTTCAAGGGTTGAAGAAAAACAATGTTCATGAAGTTAGAATATGAGGAGTGCCTCATTCAACACAAAGACATGCTACATCCAGTTTGAAGACAGGACAGTGATGATACAAGCCAAACAGCAGCAGAGAAAAAGATCTCACAAACTTACAAGTAAAATGCTTAATGTTCAGGCACATTCCTTTGCTCTTTCTTCTCAGTGCACAGAAGGAAACTTACTCTGTTGCTGTAGTACAGCATTTCAGCTCTTGAGGTATTCTCAAGCCCACACAACATGTAGCGGTGCAGCAAATGCCCACTCCCTACATTCCAAAACATCATCCCCTTCTCTTGTTATCTGATTTCTTGCTTTTTTCCTGGTTTCAGTCTTTTACAGCATCACAGCTTAGGTTAAACCAAAGAAACAATCAGATCAGGTGCTCAACAACAGAGGTTAGCAGCACTGAGTAGTGGAGAGCTGGTACAGCTCCTCCTGTAGCAGGAGACAATTCAGAATTCCTTTTCTTCCAAGCATTTGTAGCAGCACTACTGCAGGCAGAACAGAGCTGTGCCCCAACACTATCTCCCTCAAAGTAAGGGGAAGCTGCCATCATGGGAAGGAGAAGCAAGTCACACCCGGGTGATCTGCCTATCAGTGGTGATGAGTGAAAAATACTGGATACAGATGAAACATCCAGGGGATTCCTCATACCCCACTCACTGGCACGTCACTTTTCTTCCTTTTCTCTTCTGAAACTAGATCTATTCTGAAGCACTTCTTTTGGTCTAGTGCACAGCTAGAGAGCTGTGTTTAGGTTGGTTTGGTGGTTTTTTTGCCATCACATAATCTCCCTCTGCTTTTCTTTCTTTTACTCAATTTAATGCAAGTAAGAATATATGACCAATAGGATCAAAAGGTAAAATCAGTAAACCAATAGGTCTAACCATTTTTAAAAAAAATTATGCCAATCAAGATTTTTTTTATGCAAAATGAAACATCCAATGTTCTCAAATCACAATTTCATTGCATATTGAGAAATCAGAATTTCATTTTATATTGCAAAATCTCAAAAGACTACCAAAGTTTTTAAACTAGAACTCTGAAAATTCCCATTCTGTAATGAACATAAAACTGTGGTTTGAGTGCTGTAGAAGATGATGCATTTCAAAATCATTAAGTTCTGCGTTTGAACAAGAAATTACAGCTTCTGCTTAGCATTAATTTTATTTAGCAACCCAGTGTCCTCGGTTCTTAGTTGTAACTGTCACCTTGAATCCCCAGTTTATACAGGCAATTCACAACTACTAAATGCATCTTCTTCAAAACTTCAAAGTCCTTATTCTTCCCTCCAACAAGAAAATAAAATAAAAACCAAAACAAAAAACTTAGAGAAAAGCAGTTACCAAACATTTTAAACTTAAATCTATCATATATTCAGTTCAATGAAAAATACAAGTAGCTATGCATTTAGCTCTCCTTTCAGGTGTATTTTTTGCTATTCAATTTCTGGTTTTTTGTTTTCTTTGGGGTTTTGTTTTTGTTTTCTTTTTTTAATTGGAGTCTTTAGTCTGCTTCTGATCCAAGTCTGATTTCCTCTTTGGTCATGCTTTTTCTTCAGATTATTTTCCTTTCATTCTGCTCTTGTGCCAAGCAATAAAAATAATCTGGTCCTCTATAACCTTCACTCACCAATTACTATCTGTGTCCTTGCTCCATGAGAAAGAATCCCTAATTGTCCTTACACACAACTCCTCTAGATGTTTACAGCCCCTTGATAATTATTCACAAATTCAGTAACATTTCCAGTTTTTCTATTTTTTTGACACTAAGACAATTGAAAACATTCTTGAATTTGAATACCAGAAAGGAACTACAACATAATAAAAAAGGGCATCATTTACAATACTCCTTTTGTTATACAGGGAAACCCCTACATATAGTTTTTGCTCATTTGTATATAAAAATAGAAGTCCAAGCAATGACTGTACCCATAGCTACAGAAAAAGAACTTCCTCCTTAATCCAAGCATAGATATTTATAGTTATTTTTTAGTGAATCCACTGATATATGATATGGGTAATATGTAGTTCCTGCCTAAAACTTAGCTAATCAGCATGTATGATCAAATTCACTCATATTGCCAGCTCAGTTAAATTTAAACAAGTTACACTGACACGAGTGTAAGTGTATATTTATTAAAATGTCAATGTTCAACCCAACAAGACAATTATCTCAGTAAATCAGTTTGCAATATCTACACAGCTATTAGTGATATAAACGGTTTTATAGAGCTATACATTTCAGAATGCTTATGGGTAAAAATACAGAGCAAGTCAGAGACATGCTATTCTGAAAATAAAGAAAATAAACAAATTAAAACTCTCTACCTAATTGCAGTACAGAAGGACTTGAGGTGTCCATGTTGAGTTACCCAAGAATAATGAAATCCTTAATGAGTATACTTTATATATTTTCTAAAAAGAACTGAAGTCATTTGACTTAAGTCAAACCTCTTGATTCACTTTTTTATCATCATAAGATAGTCAACATCAGTAAAGACTAACTATTGAAAAAGTCAATCATTTCAATGTACTTACAGCTGAATTTTCTCATGTGACCAACTATCCACAAAGCCTCAGTGCCATTAAGAAGTTTTGAGGAATATAGTATTTGGTACTGCCAAAAAAACATAATTAAAAGAATGTATGTAAATTATAATCATTTTCTAATTAGAAATGTTTTATGATTAGTTCATATCTAAAATACATACATTATCCCAAAAGGCAGGTTCCAGTACAATCAATGATACACTGACAGAATTCACAGTTAGGAGTCACAGTGGGATCCTGATCTTGCAACTGAACTTTCACAAAATGAACCCCGCACTACTGCAGAATCTCCTGAATTTCAATAGGGCCCTACCCACACATAATCAATTACAGTCTGCCTATGTGGGAGTAACAACAGCGAGAACAGGACCTGTTCCTCCACACACCTGCAAAAATATCAAGATTAAAAAAAATAAAATTAGTAACATGCAGCAAAACCTATTGATAACCTGTTTTATCACAGCATTTAACACACAATAAAGGAGTTCTGTACATGTCTAAGTTGCATATTATTTATAGGAATTTTCAGCTCATTCTTTAAAGAATGTTGGCTTAAAATTGCTTATGGATTTTACATGTAGTGGCAGCACATTATGGGAGCTTTTACTGACACAGACTTGAAATACAAATTTTTAATTATTATTTTCTAAAAATTAATTATCCTAGTTTCTTTGGTCTATTATGCAAGTCACTTTTCAGTGCTTAAGCCTTCTTAAAATCTGTCCCACAACACCCATTTTAGGGACACAGCATAGGCCTGTGAATTTATTGAGGTGTGCATAATTTTGAAAGTATCTGACCACATAGAGTAGCACCCAAGACCAAAGTTTTTGAAAATACATAATGAAAAGCAGTTTAGTGTTAGTCATTTTTAGACTAAAAAGGAGTAGCTTTTTAAAACAAAAAATCCTCATGAAAATTAGTGATAATTAATTGTTTGCTAGGTTTAAGCACTTAGCAAAGTGTTTAAAACATAGGAAGCACCCAACATAATGCTAAACAAGAATATACCACCACTTTGCTGCTCGCACAAAACTTAACATTCATGATTTGACCTTACTCTTCTTATTATAACAAATCTATATTGATGTTTAGAAGGAAAATGCTATAAGTTACAATGTTTTTATATATTATAAACCATTTAAAAGCAGATTAGCCCTGGGTTCCATTAAATAATATTTAACTGGTGACACTGCAAGACTACTGGTAATAAGGGTTATAAGAATGACCAATAGATCCTAGAAACATGCAGAAAACATTTCTTCATTCCTTTTAATACAGATAGCATTGGGGAAACAATGATATTAAAAAAAAAAAAAAGAAATCTGGGACCAAATGAAAAGATTTGAGAATCTAACAGAAGAACCAAAATTTTCATAAAACAGAATGCAGGTTTGGTTTGGGTTTTTTGTTGGTTTTTGTTTTTTTGGTTTTTTTTTTTGATGATGATGAGTTGGTCTCCTCTTGGCTTTGATTTCATGAAAAAAACGACAGGAAAATTAGCAGAAAAAGGAAAATAGTATCATAGGTTTTTGTTCCTTGCTGCCAGGTTGAAAACTGGGCAGGAGGACAAACAAAAAAGTTGAAATTTCAGGATGGTTACCTTACAATAATGAAGTGGCAGTGTTTCTTCTCATGTTACTGCTTTTAAATTTTACATTTCATATGCATGACTTTAACCTTCTGTTACTCTGAGAAATTCAACTGTTTCTAGAGAATACACTACAGCACTAAGTTCTGTTTAAAAAGTGTAATATCTTGACCCCTGTCTAACATTGCACAGAAAGATTAAAAGTATCAGACATGTGCCAAATTAGTGCGCCTACACAGTGAGTGAAGCAGTACCTCTGGCAAGTGTAATCCCTTTTCTCACTGACTGAGATGAATGGACAGACCAGACCTTTCAGGACAATTGTGACAAAATCATGCAGCTACAGATTTAGCATTTCTCAAGTTGCGATGCAGTGTGGTAACCTGATGCAGCTTGATCCCAATATGGTTTTCTATCCCTGCATCTAGCTCCACATCTTTCTTCACAATGGAAGTTAATTGGAATACAATGCATATTTTCTGCACTGTTCCAAGAGTGTAGGTTGTAGGATGGGTCAGGGACACATAGCAGCAGACTAAATTACAGTCAGTTTCTGGAGAAAGCTGAAAACACAGTTTTACAATTTTGATAGCTTAAGAGCAGCTCAGAGGTAACATCCAAACAAAGAAATGAAATACTGAAACTGTCTCAACAGTTCCCTTCTCTGACATGGACAGGAAAAACATGTTTCTAATCCAGGTATAGAAACTACCATAAAATAGAATGATTCTCAAGTGGTTTGGGAGACTAGAAGACCCTGGAAAAACCAAGTTTTTTTTTCATGACTAGCAGAAGTAATGAAGTCTAGTTACCTATCAGCATGCTTGTAGGTGCCACCAACACACTTCTGCAGTAACCCCAGCCTGAACCTAGCCTGGCTGTTTTCCCATTTCCTTCTTAACAGATTTCCCCAAATTCCAGTTTCTGACATTTAGGAGAACAAGAGGCAGCTCACAATGTGGCTAGGTCTGAACTACACGTGTTGATTGGCAGACCAACCAAGCATGCCGACCTGCAAGTCAACAAGTTGAACAGAACAGAAAATTTCTGAGTCCGTGCTGCAGCTTTTTCTACCCTGGGGGCACTAATTTGAGTCCCTTCTCTACTCACAGCTGCTAAGTTTCATTCAAATTGCAGAAACTTGACTTTGTGACCTCTAACTCTATATCAAATAGAGCTGAAATTAAGCAGTGGATTCAAAAATTATTAGGAGATAACGTGATCCTATATATCTTGTTTTATTCAGAAACTAGGCATGAAAACACTGTAGCATAATCACTGGGAAAATAACTAATGATTCTTATGTCACTTATTGTTTCCATTGAGGAGTTACACCACAAAGTCAGCTATAACAAAAGACAGATTTTTATGTGGTGATAGTATAAACGAATCCAGAGAATGTAGAGATTGTTTCAATAAAACTGGTTTTGTTTTGCCACAGTGAACAAGGCCCTAAATACAGGTTGTTCATAAAGGTGAAAATTTAACAGAAATACGTTTGTTTTTTTTAACTTACCAAGAGTATAACAGACTGCACTTCATGGAGATCCCTGCTTCTCTTCCAACTCCATGCTGTCTTTCCTAAGGCTTAAGAAAAGTTCAGTGATACATAGTTCAATAAAGCCGTGCCATCAAGTCTAATTCAGTGTACCTGGACTGTTCAGTCTATTCAGTATACCTGGACTTCTGTAGAGTTTCTGGTTGGTGCAGTTTTTATGGGCTTGTTTTGGTTTGGTTTAGTTTTGGTGGTTTTTTTAATAAATATAGCGATTTTTAAAGCATCACCCTAAAATTCTGATCTCACTCTCTGGATGCAGATACTGATATTCCAAATTAAGGAATAATTTTTAATAATATGGAAATCCCAGTTCCCTTCTCTATACATGGCATCGACAACGCTCTGCTTACCCTTTCTATTGACATAGCACTAAATTTTGACTTGTATGTTTCTCACCAAAAAGACATAGTTGAAATCAGAGGGTTTTATTTGTTGCTGGATTCCAGGAACTGATGAAAGAAAGAAAGAAATTGAAAAAGTAAAAACTCTAGTAAAAAGAAGAGAGACAAAGAATAATCAGTGTGGAAGAGTTAATAGAAAACTGGACATCAGAGGAAAGGTTAGCAGGACACAATGGGTATAAGAAGAGTCGGGGAAGTGAAAGTGATTCAACCAAAAGGGAATAGAATAAAAGAAAAAAAATTATATTCTTAGCAGAGTAATGAAAATGAGCTTTTTAAAACTGTTTTGAGATTGGCCCATCTCTTCTTCTAGTGCAGTAAAAGAATTACATCAATTCAAAAAATGCTTCAGGAAAACCTTAAAGCCACTTAACTTGAACTATTTAACTTTATGCATTTGGAGTATCTAAACTCTGATCAGCTAAACAACTAAAGTGCTTAAATTTGAAAATAAATGTAATGATATTGTAATTATTCACTGTGTCAGTCGTATTGAGCATACATTCAAATCTAAGCCCCAACTTCTTACCCAAATAACACGAAGACTCACCTTTTGGCGCTAGTCTGGATCCAGCCTACTGGTTACCAGATAGGCAAAGTCAAGTACAAGACGTAAAAGACGACTGTGGATTCAGACTTATCTCTCAAAACCCATACTCATGCAAGTATTTAAACTTTATAGAGGATTAATTGTTTGATGAAGCAGAATGTAAATAGTTAAGTGCTTAAAGTTAATTCAAGAATCAGCCCCCTAAAAGAAAACTAAAGAAAACGTGGCTGAGAAAGAACAAAGAAATGGATTGTTGAATGTGTATTAAAAACAAATGACCTCTGGGTTACATCTCAATCCACTGTGCTTGAAAACTGCTGCTACTTTCTGGCTTAAGTATTAAACCTTGTTTTTAAAACATGTAATGGTAAAGAACCCCGTCAAAGGTTAAATTAGTTCAGTATAACAGTACTAAAGTAATTCTTAAAACAGGGTGTAGTTCAGATATTGGTATAAAGGGTTCACCATCTCTCCTGACTATTAAAACACACCAGCATTTCCAAACTCAATTTGGTAAACAGCTGGAACAGAGTTAATTAACTTGTATTCCAACAGGAAAAACTGTGGAAATCATAAGCCACTAATACGGTTCTGTCCCTTTTACTTCTTACTCTACAATAGTTACTAAAGGGAAACAGATATTGAGCCATTTGTTGAAATACCAAAAAAGGCCTGGGGCATCTCCCAGCATCTTCTATGAAGTTCTGATCACTATAATCTGTCTCCTGAACTGCACTGTGTGCACTCTTATTTTAAACTGTCACCCATCTAAATTATCACAAAGCCCAAATCAACGCTCAACAGCTATATTCTCACATGCAAGCCCCTGCTACCAATATTCCATCCTTTATCTATAGCTGTAAAAAAAAAAAAGGAAACTCCCTGTCTGTTTTTAAGATATATGTTTAATAAATCCATACATATAAAAATCATGACTTAATTATTATTAAGAGGAATATTAAAGACCTGATAAGGCAGTGAATTAGAGAGAGAATTAGTTTCTTTGTAGATTCAGTTACCTTTTCTTAAAATGGCTAAATAAAATAATGTTTTGTTCTCAGAAGAATTATGAGCATTACCAAATTTTATAAATGTTGTGAAGCTCGGAGTTCAAAATTTCCCAGAAATTGGGAAACTAGAGAAGCAAATTAACAACTTTCATCAAGTTGTCTTAAAAGAAATAAATTGAACAGCAAAAGAGCAAACAAATTAGTACTAGCTAAGAGCATTTCCAGATCCTTCACTCCTCCATTCATTTCAGTAGCATTTCATTGAAATGCAGGCATACATATCTGCAAAGTTTAAGCTTCAGTCTTTCAAACAGCTTCACATATCTGAACTTCACTCTTCTAAGTAGTGCTGCTAATAAAACTATTCATGTGAACAGAGTCAAGCACTTGCACAGGACTGAGGTTAAAGAAAGTATTAAAGAAATGAGCTAATGAATGCAGGGTATCACTAACAATTATTTTTGAAAAGTGAAGGACAGCAAGGAAGAAAGCAAAGCTTGAAAAATTAACAGCTGAAATATAGGGGGTGGAGGAGAAATTAGGTTATGGCCCCAGAAATTACCCTACAAAAATTTAACTTCAATACCTATAAAATAACAGAATCAATGCTAAGCAGAAAAAAATAATAGAGCATCCCTAACTTAACAGTCATGACAACCACGCTATTTTCTCACCATTTGATGAGTCCTCTTCAGTTCAAGGCTGAAGTTCATGGGTACTGTGGAGAAGATCACTTGGCAACTGCTCTGCTGTAATTAATCCATGAATAAAGAATAGGCTTCAGTTTTCACAGATATCAAGCCAGCACTTTTCACAACCATTAAATCCACAAAAATATTAAAACATTTAGAAGTTACAGTTAGGCCATTTTAGCAAAACTTTGCCACAGAACCTAAGTTTAATACCAAATCCTTTCTTAAATCCTCAAGGACATCTTCATTATTATGAGTCAGGCCTATAGGTATGCTGGAGTCAATATTAAAAGATGTGAACAAAATATAGTAAATTCAACCTTTTGACAACTACATCATTAGTTTTTATGCAACATTCAGCATTTTATTGGCTGGAAAAAAAAAGCTAAATGGAAAGTGTGCTATTGAAAAATCAGAAGATTAAAAAAAACCCAAAAAAAACCCAATTTTATTTTTGATCTGCAAATTCATAGGAAGTCTAATAGTAGGTCCTAAGCCAGCACATACTTCTTGCAGTCCTTAGTCTATAGAAGCATCCCTAGATCAGGTCTATTTCGGCAAATTCAAAACTCTGTTTTCATTGTACAATAGTAAATTATGTCCACTTCAGTCCTTTCTAGATTACAACCTCTATCACTGCTAGCAATTCCAAATCCTTTATTTGTCAGGGCAAATCAGAAACTGAAGGGCTACAGAAGGAAGCAGAACACATGAAAGAGGATGTCCAACTGCAGTTAGTAGGTTATTAAACTGAAACTTTAAACTTCAAGTGATACAAAATTTACAGAGGAGGCCTGAAGGGAGGCTTAGGTGAACCTATAACAGGGATCTAGAAGGCTGGATTCAAACTCCCACTGGCTGTATGCCCATATACAATACAAACACAGAAATACACACCAAAAGAATATGTAGGTGTGCAATTATTATAATTATGTGGGTGCATCTTAGTGCCCCCAACTTGTCTAACTTACCTAGGAACTGATCCAGGTGAAATGGAATAACATGCAAGAACCCAAGCAAGCCAAAGAATCTAACTAAAAAGTTACATGGTAATAACACAATGCCAGTTTTCATTACAACAAATTCCTCTAATCCTCACAGCTGTAAAATAAATCTTAGAAACACATAGCAAGGTAATTTGTAAAGCAATGTGTGCCTGAGTCAGAAGACAGCCTGCAGCTTTCTAACCACTCCTAGCTATGAGCTTCTGTCCTTTCAGCAGATAAGTACCTTGCTTTGGTTTCGCCACCTCTCAGCTGGACTAGACAATTCAGTATATAAAAGCACAAAGTCTGCTGCATATAGGAAACTCCAAGTACAGGAAGCTCTGGGGATGTCAACCCAGCAACACAGGTTATATTATAAGCTGCTCTCTCTAATGATTTTCTCTAGACTTTTAATTTACAAATTCAGGATCTCAAGATCCTCCAGGGCCTAAATCCAAGATTCCTAAAGAAGGGCCTAGCCTACTAGGGCTCTAGGCTGGATCCAGGTGTCAACAGTTTCCCTCATCCAACATAAGAGAACCTACGCAACGAATGGGAAAAAAAACCTATCATTTCCAGAGACAGAACTTTCAAAGGGCTGGTGCAAGTCTAAGGAATGAAAGTGCCTAGAAGCTAAGGGCCATAAGAAACCAAACTGCACCTTGCCTGAAAAACAAAACATGTTATTTCAGCCTTGCCTCACTAACATAAAGACATTATGTTATGTATATGGGAGAAAAGACAGGTAAAATAAACTGAAAATATTCAACTGCACATGCTCCTTCCCCTGGCAACAAGAGAATAGCTAATATGACAAATGCTGGTCATGTCACTTATTACAGTATGAGGAGATTCTCTGACAATTTAATGGCACTCTCTGAGGAGAAGAACTGAAACATAGGACAGACGCTACTAGGAGGTGTTCAGGTAGGCCTGTAATGAAAACTCCGTTAGGAAAGGAGTCCATAATAGAAACTGCAGCTCATATTTGCTACCACAGCAGAGAAGACTCTAATAAGCCCAAGTGGTTTGGAATGGAAATTTGATATAAAGAATTGATATCACTTTTGGTGAGGCTCAAAATCCCTTTCTCTCCCTTCTGTCTTCAGCTGTGCTCCTGCTGTGACTTTTTGGCTTCAGTAGTCACTGAGGAAACAAACTGATGATCCTCTCCCAGATGCTACAGCCAGGGAATGCAAAACCCACCTCATATTACATGGATTTTTACACTATAGCAATTGCTTTTCTCACTTGTTCCAACTTTCAGTTAAATACCCATTCTGATCCTTAAATTATTGTAATTGTGCATTATTTAAGTTAAGAGATATGCATGGAAGACATAAACCAAGACTATTAAATTAGGTTTATGTTTTGGGCAGTCCTAAGTAATTCTGAGAACAATGATTATGTAATATCACTACTAGCTTCTTAAATCCGAAATACAAAAGCATAATAATTAAGAGAACTACTCAGTGTGCTTACACATAATAATATACATTTCAGTCTGTATAGGATTGGGCCGGTGTGCATTAAATATGGAATCTGAGTGCAAGAACTAGATATTAGAGGATGTAAAAATTTCACTTTCATTGAAAATCTTAACGAAATGACATCTGAAAGGACAATAGTGTGAGTCATATTAGAGAATACCATGCATCACAGAAAGAGTGTATCACAGAATATTGACATACTATCTTCTACACCTTATTTCTATACTACAGTTGGAAAAATGTGTGAAAAATAATAGCTAGAATTATTTTAGGGCAAAACCATACATCATCTAAGTAAAGAGAAGTGGTATCACCAGCATCACAATTTTTTTTTTTTTTGTAGTTTTCACTGCTATTTCTACTGCAAAGTTTTATTTTCACAAGAACATAACCATCAGGAAAAAAAATAAAAAAATATTTCTTTTCAGTTGAAAGGCACACTTTGAAAATTTTGCTCAGGGTAATTTTATTAAAAGAAGAGCAAAAATGTAAATACACTGCAAATCATTTATATTTCCTCCTTATTAATAGAATGGCTTTACGAACTGAAGTTTTTTCATCTGGCTCATTTTCACTGAGAACCTGGTTAAAAAAATTAGGAATCTGTTTCTTTAGCAATACCAAACTTCAAATCCGAGGGAAATATAATAACAAATGCCTAATATTAGTTATGTGATTACTTACATGTTACCTTGCACTACTTTCGTCACTAAGGAGCTCCAGAATTATATACTTTCTGAGTAGCAGTAGTTTTCGTAGGCATGATGGTCTAAGTTCTTTGAGCCCAAAGGCTTGGTGTTTTCTACTGTGGCAGTTAGTTAAAATTAAAAAAAAAAAAAAAAAAAAAAAAAAAAAAAAAAAGAGAAATTACCTCTCCCTTTCAAAAACTTGTTCTGCTTATACTTTTGTCAGTGTGCAGCTCTAGCAGGGAGCAGTGGACTCATGAAAAGCATTAGGCCCTGAGCCTGCTAACGCTCGTCTGCCAGCAGTCAACCGAGTTCAAGATGACTCGCTCACAGACGTGAAGGGAAGATTTTGAAAGTCAGTGGGAGCAGAGCTCCCAGACGCTCATTATGTACTTTTGAAAAATCTTCCCCGAAGTCATGGGAACAACAGTTTGCAGGTCTCAGGCCTCTGCTTTCTTTTCCCTTTTCTAAAAAGCGCATGAGATTAAAAAAAAACCCCAAAACCACAGAACAGAACAAAACACTGAAGTCTGAAAGCCCGAGGAGCGGCTGGCAGGGATGCGCTGGGTCTCCCTGCCGAGGCAGGGTCCGCGGAGCTCCCAGGGAAAGACTCTCAGCAGGCACAAGTCAAGTGCAGACAGCGAGTGGCTCGGGCGGCACCGCAGCCTGCCTTCCCCCCGCTGCTTTCGGCAGCTCCCTAACCTCCATCTCGGCTTCCCCATCCCTGAGCGGGGCTGGGAGCACTAACCCGGCCATCAGGTACCTTACGCTCAGTCACAGCTCGGGCCGGAGAGAAGCGGGGGGGAGGATGCGGCGTGAAAATGAAAGTTCGCGTTTCCCCGAGCGCTCCGTGCGCAGCCGAGGCGGGAGCGCTGCCCGAGTTGAACCTCGCTCCGTCAAGTTCCTCCGAGAGAGCTTTTTTTGTTTTTTTGGTGTGGGTTTTCTTCTGTGTTTTGTTTTTTTTTTTTTTTTTTTAAATTTCAAATGACCAGTGTAGGACACTCGGGGGCCGCTGTGCCCTGCGATGCGCCCACACAGCCCCGCTCCGCCGTTCGGGGGCTGTTCGCAAGCCCGGCCGGGGGTCGGCCGGGGGGGCGCCCCCGGGGCGCTGCCGCCGCGCAGCCGGTGCGGCGGCGGGAGGGGGATGGGGAGCGGCGGCTGCCGGGCGGGATCGGGATCGGGCCCGCGTGCTGCGGGCAAGCGCCGAGCGCTTCCAACCCTCCTCCGGCTGCGGCGGGGTGCGCGATGATGGGGGGAGACGAGGGGGACAAGGGGGGGTCACGCTGCAACCTGAGCGCTGCGGGAGCCGCGGGGGTCCTTGGAGGCGCAGGGGGGGGGACACACAACGTGGGGGAGGCGCTGTTCATATTTTCCTCAGGTCCTCTTGGCGCACATCCCCCTCCCCCCGCCGGGGTTCCTTTTCCTTACCTTCCCAAAACACTTTCCCTACCTGCCCAAAACCCGGTGTGGTCTCGCCGCCCCCCCCCCCCCCCAACCGCTATCCACCACCCCCCGTATCCCCACCGGCGCCTTTACCTTGACAAGTTCGCGGGGCCGGGGGAGATCTCGCTCCCCCTCTCTCTCTCTCTCTCTCTCTCTCTCTCTCTCT
>JAWWLV010000001.1:53789338-53820555 GCA_035041135.1 Platyrinchus mystaceus
TGAACATCTCCCTTTCCCGCCCGCCGCCCCCCCCCCCGCCTCCTCCTTCCTCTCTCCCCGTGTTTTCGTAAGCTGGATTAATGCCCCTTCGCTTTCTCTTCCCCGTCCCTTCTCTCCCCGCCACCCACTCCTTCCCACCCCACCCCCCCCCCCCCAAAAAAAAATAAGAGGACAACCTTCGGGGGTTTTTTTTCCTCCGTTTGTTTCCTCTCCATGTTAGCAGATTAACTTCTCCGTTTAAGCGCTTTCTCCACCTCCCACTCAAGCGCTTAATTTCCCGTGTCGCGATACGGAGCCGCCTTTTGCAGGAACCTGGGTGACGGTCGTGCTGCCACATGCTGTCACATTTATCGTCTCTGTCCCTTTGGGTATTAACGAAGGACCAAAGTGCTCTTCATCGCCTATTGCACAGGGCTGTTTTCCCCCCTCTTAGCGTTAAAACGCGAGTTTCCTTCCTGCACTAGAGGGGGGGAAACATAATCCGAGACCATTTGAATCGTGCCAGCTATTTCTAGGTGTTTTTCCTGTCCTCCCACACACCCCAAAACCGAGTAAATACCCTCCCCAGAGATAGCCCAGCCTAATACTGTGATCAGAGCTGGCCATTCACCTCCTCTTCTCCGCCTACAAAATTCTCTGTCTCTGTCACCCGGGTCGCTATTTGTCATTGGCTTAGCTATTTTTTGGTGGCTGTTTCTATGTCATTTCTCGGTGGCCAGCAGCTCTCGGTCTCTCGTAGCTGTATGAACGCGATCGTGCTTATTGTGATAGGCGCCGAGATCTCTCGGAGCCTGTGCGCTGGGCGATTCCCCCTCCGCACACACACACATAATATGTGACACGGTGCCTTTTCCTCCACGACGTCGTTTAACCCCCTCGGGGCCGGGTCTGGCGTGGGTGCTCGCGTTTCGGAGTTGCGCACACAGGCTCACAAGGCATCTTTTTGTGGCGGGAGCGCCGGCGGGGACAGCACCGTGCGGTGGGGCAGGGAGGAAGCTCGGGCGCTTCCAGGCCAGGGGGCTCCTTCACAGCCACAATTTCTAAGCGTTACTTTTTATTCCTCTTCCTACTTCCCTCTTCACTTTCGGCCGCCTGACCTTTTTTTTTTTTTTAAATTATAATTTTTAAATTTTTTTTTAATTATTATTATTTTGTCCGGAGGAAGGCAGGCGTATGGATATTTTTCCCGATGGCGTGTGAGCGGCGGGCGTCCGGGGCTGCCGTCGAGCTGGCGGGCGCTCAGGATGCGCAGCTAATGCAGCATCGGGCCCCCCGTTAAGGCGCCCGTTCAGCGGAGGCTGGACCGGCTGCTGCCCCCCCTGGTTGCCTGCGGGGACGCGGGGCTGGGAGGTTGGACCGGGTCACAGCCTTTCCCCGCTCCTCTTTCCCCCCCTCCCACTGCCCCCCTCCGTCCCCCCGTTACCCCCCCGCGCATCCCTCCGCGGCGTTCAAAGCCAGAAGCGGCCGCCTTGCGCTTTGCACCCTGGCCACCGAAAATAACGAGTTAACCGAGGGACGTAGGAGGGACGTAGAGAAGAGTTGGGGTGCAGAAGTGCTGTACAAAAGATTTCTGTGTACATGGCTGAGAGCGTGTAGTCTTAAAGTGAAATGCAAAACTTAGCGTTTCCAGCATGGCAACTAGATTGTGATTCAAGGTATTTTCTGTGTAATACAGAAATGCAGTAGTTCAAGGAGGTTTTTCTGCCTCGAATCCTTAGTTTCCCTGGATTCTTTTAATCCAGTGCACAAATTATACTTTTTCAGTCTATTTTTTCTTGGGAATAGCTTCTTACTTTGTCTCCACAATTCATACCTTTGTGCCTTGATAGAAAATTCAGCTTAATCCTTGAAATTACGATACTAGTAAGATCTTATTGAGATTTAGCACTCATTTCTTTAGATTTGCATGGTTACTTTCAGAGTGTTTTCAGAAACGTTTTTAGCAGTCAGTATGGGAATGTGCACAGAGCTGTTTCATTGTAGCTCTGTATGCTTTGAAATATCAGGATTTGAAGAGATTTACACTATTCAGCTGTGGAATTGCACTCACAAACACTGACTTTCACTTTCAGTGAAATAACTGTCCTGACTTGTAGGTAATTTGCAAAAAAACCCCTATAATTCAATATTGTACAGGTGCATATGCATTTTTCCCACTATTCGATAGTCATGTTCAACAGAATGCAATTTATATCCGTTTTTCATTTTATTTAAAATCTCTGCTTAGCACGTATTTGACTACATGAAACAACTGTTCTTTTAAGCTTTTTTATTTCTCAGCTGCACCATTCCCATATTTTACAATTACATAAAGGTGGGTGTGGCTAAAATGAAAGCAGTAAGCAATCTAATATCAATATGTAGTGTATGTTAAGTGGGTTTTCCTTTCTTATATTTGATGTACTCCTTATTTTGGATATTTTGGGGGAAAAAATCATGTAGCTTAAATAGATCCTTGTAGAGCTGCCTGCATTTTTTACCTTAGTTAAAATGTCAAACATTAACTGGGATTACTTGGCCCTGGAAAAGTTACATTTAGAGGAAATATCAATTCAACTTAAAGATCTAAACATATATAGTTATATTGACTGGTGAAAGTTGAAGTTCTATGCTTAATAAAACCTTACTTAGATACACTATGTAGCATATTGTGTGTATTAATTTTTTTTCTTTGTTTCTTTTCATCTATCTTGATTCTTAGGAAAAACATCCAAATAAGCTTCAGTTGGTTGGGGTTTGTTGGTTTGGTTTTTTTTTTCCTCCTTTTAAGTTGTACTGAAAGTTTCTAAGAAGTACCCTTTCATTTTATAGATATAAATCTACTGAAACTTGGAATAACTCTTGAGATTTTTTTTTAATTTTCAGTAATCTGAAAGTGTGACTGTGTTCCTATGTGACTTTTTAATGTGTTAGGTTAGTATTTGATAGGAAGCTTAATGTAGCAACATTTTAAAGGGAGACTATGTATACGATACCAAGGTATCATGGGGTTCTTTTTCTGTTTGGTTCGTTCTTTGTTTTTTTTATCCTTAGCTTCTGGAATTCTGAACATCTTACTATTCCATCTAAAATGTAATGTCATGGAAGGAAAAAAAAAATTGGAGTCTTTAATTCCTTAATTATTTTTATGACTAATAAGTCAAATTCTTAGTGAAGTACAACTGGGACTGCATACAGACTACCTGTCTCTGTACACCTTGCCTGTGAATGCTGTATGAAGGTGCACATCTCATCCATCTTGAATGTCAAAAGCCATCCTAACAGGTGTATCAACGCTTTTTTGTCACACTTTTACACATGTACAAGCACATGACCTTTCTTTACAGAAAAAGTTAGCCACATATAACAGTTAGTATTTCTTTTATAGGACCTTACTGGGTTTTGTTATTTTCATTGGAAAGCAATTAACTACTGAACATGTAAGGGAGAACCAAGAAGCTTATCACTGTGTTCTGTGAATGTGCTGCAGGTATTCTGTTTTGTAGGTGCAGTCATCCACCCTCTCCCAAAGGCCTGTTGCAAGTTCTTCCAGTAATTTACATTCATTACAAACTGTCAGAGGTAGAGCGCATCTTGGATTAGTTTTGATTGCCTATGAAAGAAATAAGGAATGAAATTGCAGGCTTTTGTGTACAAACAGGAAAATGTTTTTATCAGAAGGTTTTTAAAACTAAAAATAACTTCATGGACATCGATAAGTGTTCTCCACAGATTTTTTTATTTTTTTTTTTATACACTTACATAGTATTACAAGTTCTAAACACTTAGTACCTAACAATGGAACCCGATCTCAAAAAATTATTATGTTTTTCTATTATCAGGAAAGTGGGGGTTTTTTGTGTTTTTTTTTTTTAAACAAGCTGTCCAAATTATTGTTGTACAGAGTCCCCTCTGACTCTTCTCACAGCCATCTATTTTTTAATAGACCTAGTAAAGTATTTTAAAGATAGAAAAAAATTTGATATGCCACTCAAATAAAAAGGGGACATGAGATAGAATGGAGAGGTGTAGCCATAGTTTTCCAGTAACCTCTTTTTAGGTAGTGAAAATGTTGCTTTGCAATTTTATTTTTTTGTGCATTATTGGCAGGAGTTATGTAGTATTTTTAGGTTACTAATGTATGAATATATAAGAAGCTACTTAAGTTGGGTTTCAAAAGAAATCTTTATTGAAAAATATTTTCATTGTGGATACTGGACAATTTCAGAAATTCTTAGAGTAAACTAGGTATAAAAATTTCTGCCCATAGGATATAAGGCAATGTCTGTAGTGATTTTTTTTTTAACCCTTTATTTTAAGTTTTTAAAACACTCCTTCTAATAAAGAAACTTTGGGATACATCTATTCACTGGACAGTTGATAGTACCACAATTGAGGAAGAGTTTTGAGCTTAGCTTTGTATGCTGTATGAGAAATCCAGAAGGTTTGCAGGAATATTAGAGGAGGGTAGCAGACTTGAGCTCTAGTGCAGCTAACACTTAAAGTTGGTCAATTTTTTAATTTAATATTTGCAACTAATAATATTTTTGACATATAATTAAAAAAAAAAAAAAACAAAAAAAAAAGTTCTCTTTACAGAGAATACTAATCTTTTTAACTTTATGTAGTTCTAAACACTTTTCCATATCCCGGTGATGAACAGTTAGTAGTGTATAAGGATGACCTCACACACACATGCTACCACATGCACACAACAGTAGAAAATGTAATTTATGAACATTTAGCTTTTATTTTGTTAAAGGTTTCCCAAGATGTGTTCTAAAACTGAAGGCAGTATTGTTATGTTGCACAAAAGTGAAAGATAGGAGTGACTTTCAGTGATCGTTCTTAATGTCTAAAGGAAACCACTGTTAGAAATAGGACCCCCCCGCCCCGTGACTATTTAGTTTGTTTTCAGACACTGCAGTGAGTGTATCCACAGTAAATAGATTATTAATAAACTTCTCAACATTGAATCTGGTTACAGCCAATTATTTTATTTATCATGAACTGAAATTCACTTGAAGATTTGGTTTCAGAAAAGGACAATTACACACCGAATGGCTTAGGCTTGTATTTTCGCTTTAAATACCTTTTGTAAGTCCAGTTTCAGTATTATCTTCAAGTATGTTAAATCTCTGTGTAAGCGCAGGGGGGACCACAACTTTTGTGGTTTTGGTTTAAGAACAGAAACTCTTTTTTAAAGGTAAAATAGATAATGTGTGGAATACATGAAAATACAGACAAACTCTTTTGTCTTGTTAAAGCAGGATGCTGATTATAGTTCCATAGCTATGGTGGGGGGGTTAGTATTTTCTGGAATACTCTTAAAGAATAAAGGACAGATTTATGGAAATATTTGTAAGCAGGTGACTTGACCTAGGCATCAGCTATCCATTTATTAGGCCTATGATGCGTCTTGTCATAGTACCTACAGTAAAAAAGTCCAAATAAAGTCAAAATGTATTCAAGATTTTGGCTGTCTGAATGCAATGTTTCCTCCAGTAGCTATTTGACTATAGTTACTGCCTCTGTCAAGTTATACTTTGTTCTTACCTGATTATGGCTACCTTTTTTTTTTTTTTTTTTTTAGTGTCTCAGAGTGTACTATATGACAGTAATTCTTCCAGTATATGTTTTAAAGTAGCTAGTATTTGTAGGCTACATTGCCATAAAGGCAATAATGCTACTAGCTTGAAGAGCAAAAAAAAAAAAAAATTAGAACTCCTTAAAGAGGAACACAAGAATTTAAATACTTAACAGTCAATAGCATATTTTAGGAAATATGACAGCAATAATCATACATTCATTCAGCAGTTTACTGACTTAAAAACTTGTTTGCTTGTTTGATGGTGGAGGGAGAGATTGGTAGTGGGTAGGAGAACAACACCCCTTACTCCCCTTTTTTTGTTGTTTTTTTTTTTTTTCCTTCTTCATCTTACTTTCATCTTAAAATGCTGCAGGAAGAATGAAAGCAGAAACATGCTAATCTGATTTGTTTCAGGAGGCTTCTGATAATAAAGAGGCATATCACAGGTGTTCCTAATCAAGTCAGTTTGGTTTAAAAAAAAAAGTATTTTTAAAATTAGGATTTCCTGTAACATAGACAATGCGAGGGTCAAGCTGATGACCTACGTCTATGTTTGGGGATCAACCATGAAACTCTGGGTGTTGGAAATATGTTATAATACATGACATTTTTATTGCAGGTTTTGACCTTTCAATAGAGAGCTGATTTTGGAGAACGGCTTACTCCTGTGATTGAAAAACTCTCTGGAAGGTTGATGGAGCATGAGCTTGGTATATATTATATTAACATTTCTCTTATTTCATATGTTTTTTATCTTAAAAAATGTATACACAAGTATAACTTATTCAGATTATTCAAAATAGGCCAGTTCTGCTAAGTTTGTTCAAGAATTTTATTTTTGTTAAAATAATTCTTCTTTACACTCCTCCTGTAAAATTATAAAAGGCTAAGAAAAAGTATTTACACAAGCTGTGCTCAGAAGGAAAAGAAGTGGCCAAAAGTATGTATAAAAAGCTGAGTTTGCAACAGTCTTGATCCATTTGAGTTATATAAATTCTCCATATAGTATTGTTCTCATATTCATGTCTTGGGAATTACTCCAACTAAAATGTTGCTAATCCAAAAACAAAGTATGGATGAAATAAAAAAAATATTTTTCAATAACTTTTTTGTTGTTGTTGTTGGGAGGATGTATTAAAGAATAGAATAGAGAGGTAGTTGAGTGCATTTCCGTGTAGTGTGTAAAGTTTGTTTTTAAAGGTGTTAATAAGCTAGCTACTGACAAGCAAAGAAGCAGAAAAGAAAAAAATGGTCTTCGGGGCCCTCCACCTCTACCAGAATAGTTAGAAATTTTATTGATTTAATCTATTTGTTGGTTAACAGATATTATATAGTAAAACACTGAGCATGTCAGAGTAATTAATATGGACTATGCTAGACTCATATTACAAGTCCTGCTTTGCACTAAAAGTACTAATTTGGCTGAAACTGAGAAATCCATTCAGAGTAATCATAACCTATCTGCTCATATACGAATAGTCTTAACTAACCATTTACATAGACAACTGAAATTAAAATAGTAACTGGTCTTGGATTGAGTAAATTTGTTTAAATACTAAATGGGGTAGTAAAAACTGTAAGACTCTATCTTCAGCAGAATATATTCTAGTACAAAAAATTCTGTGAACATGTTGTGACTTTAGCAATTCCAGCTTTCAGCTGGGATTCAGTTTTTTACCCTTAATCAGTTCTGTTTGTCTTCAAGAGCACATTTTTTGTAGGAAGTAATTGTACCATAAAATAGGAGAAGTTTAAAAAAAAACCAATTTCAGATTATCCCAGTAACTGCTAATTTCTACCAAGCAAATCCAGTGAGGTGTAAATTTCATATTTCCTCACTGTTGTAACTAAGGGCTAGTAGAACTGAAGAATTGCTGGCATTTACCAGTAATACACTTCCTGTTACAAAAGTATTGGGGGCAGACATATTCTGAATATATTTTTCATTAAATACCATGATTTTAGGGTAGTTAAGACCTCCTACAGAAAATTATCAGTTGAGTAACAAAATTTTGAATACAGAAAGTATAGGAAGTGAAACAAGATTTTATATAAGCTTTGAAGTTTGTGATTAGTGAGTAGGTAATTCTTTATTTTCTAATCGTTTCTTTATGTGATTAAACACAGTGAAAGTACTTTTATTAGTGCTGTAACCGTGTTTGGGTAACACTCCTGATGTGCTCCCAAATAAAATAAATATTTCAGTCTGTCCAGAAACTGCTCTGAATGTACTGCATTTCTGTTGGGTTTTTTCTTTTTTTTTTTTTTTCCCCTCTATTTTTCTCCTGGTTCTCTTAGAAAAATAAGAATTTCACTTAACAGTTTGAATTTGTTCATTCTTTTTTTTTCTGTACAAAAGCAGTTACATTCTTGTTAATGAAAATCAGGATTATATTGTAAGGCAAAGGTATCTAAGGCTCCCTTGTGAGATATTTAAAAGGTGAAAGTTTGATGGAGTGTTCCTTGGTCTGACACAAGTTCAGAGTATTTCTCATAGATTCTTATTCAGCAAAAAAGGTGGTTTCTGGTTCACAACTGTAAATCAAAGGGATTTTAAATTTAGGGCCTAATCCTTCAAACTTTAAAATACACAAGTAGTCCTAATGACTCACTACCATGAATAAGGATTTGCAGAATCGTATTCTCATTAGATGCACACTTTATTTCCTTTAATAAATTTAATATATATTAAAGTGTTTTGAACTTTGGACAAGTCTAAATGATTTTTATAAGGTGCAAAGAGTTTTTCAGTAATATAGTAATTGAGTCTTACTCATTTATGAGGTCAAATATCTTGTAAGACTACTGCACTTGTCAGTTATCATTAGAATCCACTTTTTAAATGTTGATTTGCTCTAGAACACTTTTGTGCTGAATTTTACCCCATATTATTTTTTTTTTTTTCTAGAGCTGTTTTGTAGTCAGCATGACTGTTCCTTGACCCAAAGAGTAGGTGAAACTTTCAAAAAAGATGATGTGGTGTGTTTTCTTTTATTTTTTTACTCTTACCCTCTGCTATTGCAGTTCTTATTTAGCAAAACTGCCATTGATTTTGTTAAAGTTCAGCCTGAAACAAGGGCTGCAGTGCTCACCCCTTAAAAATTGCTGGTGTGGCTACTGCAAAGTGTGTGCTTGACTTTGTAAATTGTTTTGCAATTTACAACTTCATCACAATTTCTAATTGTGATGAAGTTGAAAAGATGGAAATGTACAGACTTTTTTGTTGAAGTGCTTCAGACGTGGAACTTTGTGTGGCCACTTTTACTATTCCTGTTGTAGGTATAACAATTGAGGCTCTACAAACCTTGTTGACTGAATCATAATTTGAAAGCTGACAGTGCATACTTATTGCTCATCCAAAAGGAACTGCAGATTACTTTGACAACTCATTTCTGCTTTCCTTAAGGACTTCTCTTGTTTTTCAAAGGCAACTTAAATAATTTTCCTGGAAGAGATATGTAGCTATAAATGCAACCCATGCCTAGTTATTACAACAGATGTAAAATAATCCATTGTTTGAAACCCTGTGATATCTTAGGCATGGCTGTTTTAGGTTTTGAAATCCTAAGCAACTGAATTTTCTAGATTTTGTTAGTTTAAACTAAATTCAGTCCTAACATTATTTTAAAATGGAGTTTTGTATACTATTAGATTTAAATGGACATTAACTTTTATTATCACATCAGGCATTTAATGAAACATGTATATAGGAAGAATTTAAGACTGGCATACTTACACATCATTTTTCCTCGTCTCTTGATAACATGGGCTTGCAAGGCAGTAGGAAAAGAAAATCAAATTATATGCAAATTCTTTAGGGAAAATAGTTAAAATATGCTAACTGGAATATTTAAATGCTTCTTTTTCTGAAATGCAAACATATAATTAAGCAAGGTATTGCCCCCCCTTTTTTATTATTTTTTGTTTAATTTAAACAAAAACCTAAGTAGAAATTTATGTAGACCCGTACATTTAAGCTTTGGGTGGGGGAATGAGAAATGTAATCAAAGGTCTTGAATGTTCAACTACTGTATTGATGGCTTGTGTATCTACCTTGGTTTAGACTGCTGTTTGCATACTAACATGAAAAAGGGCATGTATGAAGATGCTACTGCTTATTGAGTAGTGTGTTTGAATAAAACAATGTTTCCAGCTTTGTTAATTTGGAATTTATTTCAAACAAAGGGGATATTCATGATAATTTTTTTTCTGAGTTTGTTTGGAGCAGGATTTTTTTTTCTTTCTGAAAACAAGTTGTTTTGTTATTATTCTAAATTTTTGCAGCAGTATTATGAGAAAATTAGTGCTTTTTATCAAAAGATACTACCAAGATAATCTACTCAAAGCAAGAAATCAGCAATATTTGTTTTTTAATTTGTGCAGTACTTAAAGATCTTAGTAATATGCAAGTACCTCGAAAGTATTTACATCTTTCCTTTAACACAAAAAATTTTAAGAGCTTGGTTTTTATTTCCTGTGAGTGTCCTATGAGTTTTTTTTTTTTTGTTTTGAGGGGTTTATTGAGGTTGGTTTTTTTTTTTTAACTCTTCAGGTCAAAGATTTTCTTGATTTTATATGTCCACTTCCTCGTTGACATGAAGAGCAATTTAAAGAAATGTTTTTTAAATTTCCCTTTCTCCCCACTGAAGGAAGTGGATTTAAGTACTCATATGAAAGGTAACATAAACATTTTGAAAGTATTGTGATTATGGACATGATTATGATCTTCCCAACTTTAGCCGATAACTTTCTACTTCAGCATACATGTAGTATCATATAAGTGATTTTTAGATTTAGACAGGAGTTCCAGTGGTTCTGATAAAAGAAAAAATTTGCTTTATAATTTTTGTATTCTTTTGGAGCAAAATTTTCTTTTGGTGGAACGGGTAGATATTGTGGTCTTAAGCATGTTATCACTTTAGTAATTCTGAAAACACTTTACTTTCTCTTGCTGCAAGTTAGTCCATATTTTAGTCAGGTTCAAGAATTAGACAAGGAAGATGCTCCATCTGTTGTGAAACATAACAGTGGCTCTTACAAGAAAGTTTGTTGCAGGCAGAGTTTTCTTTTGATACTGTAACACTTATGTCAGCATTTTGCACAGGCAAAAAGAACTCCTGATGAAAAGAATGGTTATGTACTGATTACCCTGTCCCTAAAACCAAAAAGTTTTTTCCAGGCTCTCAGGAGAGGAGATGATGATGCTTTTAATGCCAAGCACAGGAGTTACAGAAGCAGCAGTCAAATCTGTACTTTTCTTCATCTGTGTTATCACCTAAAATGTAAAAATAATTTTTTATCTCTTAGTCAGTCACTATTAGTTAGGGATTTTAGTTCTGTATGACCAGACTATTTTTTAAAACAAAGGATCACATGCTCATCTTTAATTCTATGTATATGGAAATCCATAGTCTATATGATATACAAGTTTTATTAATATGTTGGCTATACTTCTTTAGGTCCCAAATTCGTGGCCTCCCTAATCAATTCAAGAGTAGAAAAAATATGGTTTGAAATAAACTCTCAGGAAAATGTTTGCCTATCTTTCTAGAATTACCAGGTTTAAAATCTTCATTTGCATTAGGTTTGGGGTGTAACTAGGAGACTCTTGAATTAGCAGTGAGAAAATAATTCTTTCCAGGGTATAGTGCTGCTAGACTATGTTCTGTTTTGACACCAGCAACTCTTCTGTTTTCCTTAAGGCTTTGATCCCAGCTATAGCATCATAATTACAGTGAATTTGGCTGTGAATATTGAGCGTTTGCTTCAGAAATTGATATTTTTGTGAAACTGCATAAGAAGCTAAGAGAAATATAAAATACAAGAATGTTCATAAGTTATCTCTTAAATTTATTGTCCTTGATTATTTTTTTTCCATTTAGATATACAAACTTCTTGCATTTTGGTGTGCAATACTTAATTTGTCAACCTCACAGTCTTCTGATCTGAAAATGAATTTGAAATGCTGTTCAGGTTTTTTTTGTTTTATTTTTTTAGATGAATATAACTTATGTTGCTGACCCACTTTCCATTATTAAAAACCTGAACAGAATTTGTCATTGAGGTAGGAATTAATGAAGGCTAACACTAGAGGGCAATTCAAAGCAGCAGCTTACTCCAGAACAGTTTCGGGTGCCTGTGGCCCTGAGCTGAAAAAGAGAGAGCCTATGGAGATTTTCCCAGGGTCTCCCCAGGCAAAAGCTGATCTTTGTGATTACCCTCCTAAATCGTTTATTTAACTCATTTTTTATATCTTGGAGTGCTCCACTGAATGAGGAGGAAGTTAAGCTGGTTCTTATGCTTTGCTGAATTACAAGTTAAGAAACACCTTCCAGAGAGTCTTACCTGACTCACTCGTGCCACTGTCAAAAAGGCATAACTTATTCAGTGGTGGGTTTTGTTCCTTTTTAATTTGCTGACATGTGCTTCAGCAAACCCTTTGAAAAATACTAGGGTTTGTGGGGTAAGATAACATTGCACAGAAATTTAAATGTCTTTTGTTAAATGCTAAGGAAAATGGAATACATGGTGAGTAAAATATTTTCTTACAAAATACTGTGAAGTTATCCAAATTAATAAGACAGTATGAATAATTAATTCCATATAAATAAGAAAAAACAAACCACCTGACAACCAGGATAAGGCATCAGATGGGTACTTTGTGTCCATAATTTTATAAAAAAAAAAAAAATTATGTTGAATGTAACAAAAAAAACATTTAGTTGAAGATGAGTAATCAGGTGCTGTATTTAATATTTAACCAAGTAGGAGGGATCATCTGTGTGTATTGTGCACAATTTAAACAATTTATATAACACTGTATTACATAATAAATTACAGTTTTCACAGTTGCAAAGTTCATTATAGATTTACAGAACATCTTGAATACTTGTAAATAATAACCTGTAATGCAAATGATGATGTTATGGTTCTTGAAAAGGACTCAAGTATTCTTATTTTAGCAATGCAAATTTTCTCATTATATTGAAATGTATGCACCCAGCCGTGTAAATGCTTGTGGCACAGTACAAATTTCAAAACAAAGAGCATTTTATAAGTGAGTGTGAGTTTATACCTGTCCCTCTATCTTATTTTATGTGCATGCATATAATATATTATTATATATTTTATGTGTACTTATATATTAAAAATCTGTGATTAAAATATCATGTTTGTTCCTACACTCTATCAGTTTGTCATGTTATATTATCTTTGCATTCTTTTGCAAAACTTAGTATAAATGTCCTCAACTTGCTTTAACTGCTTTCAAGATCTTTTTCTATAAAGAATACTTACTTAAAATCGCTCTGGCAGTGCCACAATCAATAGAAAGACTACAATGCATTGTTTCAGTAAACATTTACACCTATTTTCTCCAGGTCTGCTCAGCAACTCCAGTGCAAATTGAAAATATGTAATCTGCCTGCAATGATGTGCCCAACCTTAATTGGTGCTGGAGCCTTTGAAAGAGAGATTGTGTCATCACACAGTATATATAGTGCAACAATGACTGACCTTGATCAATCTGTCAAAGGAGAAAATAGCTTTCTTGGTTCTTAATTTGCAAAATGCACAACAGAAAAAAAAAAAGCAGCATGTGAAATTTAACCCACAGAAGTTGTTACGTTCTCTGGTGTTTTGGGGAGACTTGGTTTTGTTGGGGAAATGGGTTTGAGGGATTAGTTGGCAATCATGCACGGTGATAAAGAGGTCTTAATCGCACACATGAGCTCCTGGTTTTGAGAATGTATTTCTACCAAATCCATCTGAATCTAGGTGATTAAACCAAGCATACATGTAAGCTTTTAAAGGAACTGAATCCTTAGTCTTTTGCAGGTAAGACACTACCAATTTAAGAATAAGCATTTTCATGCCAGCATGACTTGTCTTTTTCTTTTTCCTTTTACCAGCTTGATTTTTGGCCCTAAATCAAAGAAGTAAGTTCTGTCTTTAACATTAAAGCTGTCTTCAGAGTTTTGTTTATTGTAACAAAGCAAGAACAAATGTGTAAGCACCGGCAGTGTGCAGACCAATATTGCAATATTGGTCTATTCTGTCTTTAAGCAGGTGGTTTCATGTGGCAGGCTGGAAGAGAGACTCTTTTTCTTCCAGCTTTTGACAAAAAGATGACGCATATGACTCAGAATTAGAAGGGGAAATCTGCCAGTTTGCATCAGTTCCTTAACTTGTGGGCTGCTATTCACCACAAGGAAAATCGGTATACTCGCACCAGTGCTTCTTGAGAGATGAGGAGTAATCCTTTCCTTCAGAAAGTGTAGGATGATTAGAGTAGGCCTTTCATATGTTACACTAGGCTTTTCCTATATTAAGATATTTTTCACTTGTATTAAATTTTTAGAAGGAGAAAAGCACAGATAATTTTCTTAAATGCTACATTTAATAATTAATATAGGAATCAGATATTCTAACAATGCAGATTAAAAGCAAAGGAATCTGTTACATAAAAATTCTGTTTTGTTGGCACTGAAATTCATCTGTTTTAGATCTCCGCAGTAAATAGGTAAGGGGGCTTTTTATATTTTTTAATTTTATTCCACATATCTGAATCTCCAGTTTGAGCTTCTAAGTAAGTTAGTAGGACTGAAAAAAATAAAAATAGTAACCTTGAAGGCAGAAGCCATCTGTTTTGAAGGGGAAAATAATTATTTGAAGTCTGAGTTTTCAAAATGTTTTGCTTTAGACTTGCTAAAAAAGATAATGCAGAACTTAGTGATAATTCCAATTATTCTTTCATATGGGTTTGAGTTATGATGGAGAGATACTTCTTGCAATACTGATACTTGCTCAAGGAGTGTACTGTCAAGTAGCCTTTTATTTAAAAAAAAAGTCAGATGCTAATTTTCAGAGATTAATGTTGTCTTTTGGGTTGTTGGATATTTATTAGACAGTTTGATAGGGCTAACAATACAATTTTAGTTTGGTTTTTTTCTTTTTAACTATTTGTGTATTTTAGATATTTGATTATAAATCTTTTTTCTTAATATATTTTAGTTAATTCAGCATGATTTTACTTCAAGATTGTTAGTGAAATATTGAAAATCTACTGAATATAAAGCTGTAAGAAGCACCCAGCATCCTTATCCTTTTTTCTTTTTTTTTTTTTTTTCCCAATGGATAAAGTTCCTTTAGTTTGAAAGAACTATTGTTGTTGTTTTGAAAAAGCATATCCTAAGTGAAGTTCATTTTCTAGCTGGAAAAATTAAACTCACTGCTTATCAATCTGTGTCAGCCTCAGAAAGCACCATTTTATTTTGTATTAGCTCAGTTCTGTGAGTAGTGATTCTCACTGATGGGAAATAGGGAACCAAACCATGAATGTTTTTGAAAGGGGGTATACAGATATGTGTGTTAGATGGTGTCTGTTAATATTAGTATAATTCTATTCATATTTCATGGGGAGGTGGGGAAAAGATTGCTGCTCCTGCATATTTTCTCAGCTACCATTGAATAAACAATAATCTAAGTAAATAATATGACTAGGAATCTGCACCCCAAAGGTGTTAAGGACACTTGAAACTTCTGCTGAAGTGACTATTTAAATAATGCAGTTGTAGAAATACAGCTAACAACTGGAAAAGTTATAGCAGTTACTGGGAGGTTCCTCTGCTGTTAATTAGGGGATTCCCCTTAACAGTTAAATTGATTTCTTCTAACAGGTCAGCCTCACCTTTCATAAGTCATACTGTTGTCTGGCATTTCATAGAAGTCATGTAGGGATGATGTTAAAGAAAAAGACAAATTTACTGTCTGAGCCAGAAGGCAGGCTTACAAAAAAGCAACTTCTTTCAGGACACGGAGAGCTCTTTGTTCTGTGGCCTTGGTCTTTTTGTGCTTTGACCCTTATTTTATAGCATTGTCACTCTGACCCTAAATCTTTGAAAGCAGACATGCAGCAAATTTAGCCCTTTGCAAGTGGGGTTTCATTCTGAGCTATGGGCCTGGTTTTTATCTTTAAGCATTATAGTTCCATACAATACTGAGATGTAACAAAATCTAAATTAAAGATTTGTGGTTTGGCGGAGTATAAATAGTTACTATTTGCATATAAGGACAATTTAAAAAAAAATATTGCTCTATTACTGTCCTATGATTTATTATTATTTACCAATTTCAGATAAGACAGCAATTAGGTAGGCAGTCTAGTTAACACTGACTAATGTATTTTCTGCTTTCCCCGAAATACTCTGGAAATTGATCCTGTGCACAGACCACCAGGGTTCCTGCAAAATCTACTTGAATATTCTATTGAGGACAAGAAATGCTTTGCTGTACATTACAAAGTTAGAAGATTTAAACAGCAATACCTGCATGGCCGTCTTTCATAAAAGACAGTGACAGCTTAGGAGAGCACAGAGTTTTACACTAGGCCTGTGACTGCTTCCTGGGCTAAAACAGCAAGTCTTCTGGGAATTTAATAAAACTGTTTTTTTTTTTAAGAAACCTTGAAATTAATACAAAACTAATAGCTGATATATATATTTTTTAAAGAATCTAATATGTTTAAGAGGAGAACCTATTTTCCTTTCTTAATAACTTCATATTTTTAGCTGGTTTGTATTGTACAGTTATTGTTGTTTGGAGAAGGATTGTTACATTTTCTCTTTTAACAGCAATGATTCTATATACTTCAGGTTTTGAAAATTTGAACTATAATAAGATACCTTTTCTGAAGGTAATAATCTAAGGATATGTTTATTGGAGACCATGAAAAAATGTGTTTTGGTTTTTAATTTTTTTTTCATCTGAAATTAGTGTTAGACTTTTTTTGTTTAAATACTAATACAGAAACTGAAGATATATTTTAAGAACGATCTGGCTTTCTTTTTGGTAGATCTACTATATGTAGTTTTATTATTTTTTGTGATAAAATTGAGGGCTAAGTAACATTTTAATTACTAGCGTAATGGAATATAAAACTTACTTTGTAGAACTTAGAAAATAGCTTCTTCGTTTTTCTTAATTTTGTATGTGTCCTTTCAAGCAGAAAGAATGCTGGTACAGATTGAAAGTGTTCACACAGTTTTCTTCCTGTGTGCTTGCCAAAGGTGCAGGGAAGACAGATTTTTAAAAGTTGTGTGTTAGCTATACCAGTGCAGCAAGAGGGATCTGGAAAGGTTTTATGAAATGTAACTTCTACAAACTCTGTTAGAACTTGTTGATTGATACACTTTACAAGTTTCCTTTAAAGTATTTCATAGAGCAGTCTAGTTAATGCATCAGCATCTGACAAAACACTTTTTAGAAACCAGGAAAAGAGGTGGGAGGGGTTAATTGTATACAATTTTATTTTTAAGCTAGAATTCATTCTAAAATATAATATACAAAAATATACATTAATAGTCTTTGTGTGCTATATCAGCTTCCCGTAGTTCTGCCTTTTTTTTTTTTTTTTTTAGCTAACCAGCTATAAAAATTGACATACTGTACTTGTTCAAGTCAGAACTGAGTACCTTTAGTTTCTTGCCTTTCATTGCATTCTCTTTGCTCTTCATCACTCCAATAGAAGCATCAATATTGCAGAACCAAGTAACTGTCTTCACTTTGGTTTGTTTTTCTGACTGTAGTGGGGGAGGAGTGCACTTCATACAAACAAATACGAGTCAACCTAGTTTTAGGACTAGGAGTCTTAGATTAAGTGAAAAGGGTGTAAGACAGAATTTGATGCTGAGAGTCCTTAACTGCACTTCTGAGTTTCCAGGTATTTTTATACTTCTGAATTTCTCAATGGTTTTACTTCCTGGTTTTTATTTTTAGCTGGCTTTGTTATTTCATGTTTATCTTATGCAGTAGTTCTCCAGCTAGTCTAAATCTGTTTGTTCATGATCCTTGGAGAGATGGCTGGATACATGATATAGATTCTCCAGATTTAGTAGCAGTAAATTTCAGTAATCAGCAGTCATCTGCTTCACTTTCATTATTAATACTTTACATTGCAAACAGTGTAGTTCTCCTAGGCTTTTGCCATGGTTATATGGGGGATATTGTTGACATAGTCAGGAAATAGTTAACACAATCTTTTTTTTTTCTTTTTGTCTGAGTTTGTACTAGCAAAACTCTAGATCGGTGCGAGCTATCTCTGTTTGAATATGTATCTTTTTGTTCAGAAGGTCATCTAAAGCATTAATTGTGATTTTTTTTTAAATACAACTTTGTAGTAATCTTAGAAATATTCAACTACTTGGTAGAAGGTATAGAGAGTGTATAAGCTTGGTCCTGAATAACTGTTCCTTTTTGAGGAGAAGTGAGGCAAATTTATTGCTGGATTACCATCATTTAATTACAAACAAACAAACAAAAAAAACTGCCAACAAACAGCAATCAAAAAACCCCCACATGCAACCCTAGCAAAGAATTTTTTTTTTTTTTTTTTTAGAACTGCAGTCCTAAACATGAATTCAAAATTTCGCTGTTACTTCAGGAGAGGAGCAATCAAGGTATATGGTTTATTCTCCTAATTCTTCTTTTGACCACAAAATAATCTCATTTAAGTTGAGTGAATTATCTGAATATGCCTGAAGCAAATAATAATAATGTAATAGTAGCCAAAAGTACACTGCTACCTTTAAAGAAATGTTTTGAAATAGTTGAATCTTTTTTCCTTTTAAAAAATACATGCATATCACTTTGAGGCTGCTAACACTACGAATTAGGGAGAAAAGATGGTTCCTTAACAAAACAACAAGGAGGCGGGAGTAAAAGTATATAGTTCTAAATCTAACTTTTAAGAATGAGCAAGAGCTGTAAATTTTGCTATGTTTGCAGTATTGAGTAAGCATATGACAAAAATAAAATGAAACTATTGTTTAAACAGAGAGGGAGGGGTGTAAACAGTATTAGAAAGATACAGCTACATACACTTTTAGATCTTACAGTCTTAAATTTTGAGAATGGAAGTGTTCAGGTTTCTCGATAGTGAAGAGTGAGATCTCTAATTCTGTCTTTTGCCCAGATTAATTTAGTAATCAAAAGCATTTCCAGCAAGAGTTGAACTGTCAGTGTGTTTATTCATATTGAGTGGTGTATTAGTGTCACTGAACTGTGAGAGGAAAGCTTGGCAAATTCACCAGCAGTTGTCCAAAAAGCTACACTGCAAAATGTCCTGTCTAACATGAGTACCTTACTCTCTGCATGGAACATACAGAGCAGGACACACTTGTCAAAGATGCTCTACTTCATGCTGTGCCATCACAGTGTAAACCCTGTCTCATTTCTAGTTTAAACTTAGCTAAACCGGGAAAACTGAGATACAGAGGTGTAATTTCTAATGTCAGTGTTATGGAGGAGAGTAGCATTGCTGGACAAATAATATAATGCTTTAGGCTGTGAAACACCAAGAGTCTTTCATGTTCAGATTTCTAATTTTAAAGGGTCACAATAAAAAGTGAAGCAATAGCCTTGCTTTCATAGTGGATCTGTGTTGCTTTGCATTAATGAGTAAGTAACAAAAGCAGTGGAATATAGTTGTGTGCAAATGGTGTTTAACACTATCAGTGAGGAAAATGTTTTGGCCAAGAAGTATCAGGAGAGTGTTTTTATTATATAAGCAAAAGGCATGAGGTAAATTTTCAGTCTTCTGTCATGCTGGGCATTTGAGACAACATACGTTATTTAATACAAAGGTCTTGATATGTTTTACTCCAAATCACTGACCTATCTTTCAGATTGCAGGCCTAGTAGTAGCCTTTTGGATATATAATATGTTACACAGAGATTTAAGAAGCTTACTAGTAGTTATAGTAGCATTTAAAAAGCTTATTAGTAGTTACAGATGCCAGAAATTCACTTGTAGCTGGTTTTCATAGTGTCAGAAAGAGATTGTTTGGCTTTGTGTTGTCATAAACTCTTTAATGTAAACAACAAAAACTGAAAATTATATTTTATATTGGGCTTGGTCTTTGATATATCAAATAAGAAATACTAAAATCAAGGAAAAGCTCCTTCCTTGGGAACACTCCAATTGTTAAAACAAGCACAAACACACACACATGCACTTCTTTTTTTGTCCTCTTTTTTTCTTTTTTTTTTTTTGACAGTTTCAGTTGTTTTTTCAAACAGCATTCCTGACTTCTGTGTATGTGTGGAGAGCCTGCTCCTATGGAATTTCATTTGTGCATCTTCAAAATCCTTCTTAAGCAGAGCTCTTGCTTTCAGGGGCTTGATCTAATGGAGCTGCCTGCATACATGATTCCCAGCTTTCATTGAGGTCATCTTTGTCTGTCTGTCTCTCATCCACAGACCTCCATCTTAAGACACAAGGATGGAGGTAGGAAAAGCACTCTCAATAACATGACTATATTATCTTTATGACCAAAACATAGAGGTACACAGCTTTGTGCAGGTACTCCTGGATTTCAGTAGATTTCTGGCTCAGCTGCCAGTATACTTATCTTAGACTTCCTCCTTTCGTCCTTTTTTTGTTCCTCAACCTCTTTTCTCACATACACTGCCTTCAATTTTATGTGAAAATTTTCTTATTCTCGTTACAAATAAAGTATATTTTAGTAGCAGTGTAGAAAATATATAGTTATGTTGTGTTGGAATTTTACTTGGTTGGTTGGTTTGGTGGCATTTTGTAGTAAAGTTAAAAAAAAACAAAAAACCACCCCCCAAAACCGTAAAAGAACCCCCCAACCTAGAATCCTGTAATTCATGTAAGGTTTTGTGTTCATATTTTGTATGGATGGGTGGAATTACCTGCAAGTTTTCTTACTCATGTACTTACTTTAGAAAATACCATAATAGTTCTGCCAAGTCTTCATTTTATGGTGAGTACAGTTTAATTTTAGAGGGATTTACTTATGCAACAGAAAAAAATCATCCATGCTTAAGCTAGAAGCTGAAAACAAATAGGCAACTGAAAGAACAGCATCTAGTTAAACACACAGTTTACAAATGAATAATTTGGCCTGAATGTACAAATGAGAAATGTACTTCCAAAGGTATTGAATGTTGCAGCTGTCTTATTTAAATAATTATCTTTCAATCTTTTAAGGTAAATCTACAAGTACAAAGCAGTATTTTCTCTTGCCGGAGAACATTTTTCAAATTCTTTTCCCATAAAAGTTGAAATAAATCTCTTACTGCTAGCTAGCCTTTTTGCTCACATCTATCTTTGCTTTCTATATGTGGTGGAGATTTTGTCTTTACCTTTTCCTTTCTTGGCTTATGCCTAGCACAGTTTCTTCAGGGGAGAGACCAACTGTCACAGCATTTACAGTTAGATTTATTTTGACTTTGCACTCTGGTTTTAATTCACCATGGTGCTGGGTAAGTTGAGCCTTAATTCAATCTATTTTGCCTATTTTAGCTGTCTGATTTAAATATCAAACAGGTAGTAAGCGAGGGGAAGTGGGGGGAGGGTAAGTGTAAATATAGCTGCACGTGTATAAAATATACTGGAAACAGCTCTTTGATACAGTTCCTAAAGTTAGCATTCCTACCTGGATAGCTATATAAAAACTGTGTTGCTGCAGCTACCTGTAAGTTTACACTGGCAATCTCACTTTAATTGGCACAGTTGTGGCCATGCATTCTTCTAACAGATATTAATTATCCTGCTGTATTATTGCGGGAGCAAAAATAAGAAGGGAGAAAAGAAAAACTCACTAATCTTTCCCCCATGCGGCCTGCTAAACTTTTTTTTTTGCTTACAGATAGCCCTGTTAATTTGTAGAAGTTGTTTGTCATGAACTGACTAGAAGGCTTATTGCAATGAAGTGGAGTGCTTGGGTCCATGCTGTGTAAGTAGCTTTTGTCTTAATAGTTTGGTATAAAAACTTTAAAGAAAGCATAATTCATGTTATCTAGGGAACCAGTAAAAGTATTGCACACCCTTAAATCTCTGGCATACTTTAGCCTAAGAAAATGATACCTGGCAGGCATGTGAACTCCAAGTCTCTTGCTTACTTCTTCAAGTAAAAGTAGCATGGTCATTCTAGGCTGGGGGCCGATGAACCCCTGCTTCTAATAAGAGAGAAGTTACTATTCTTGCTAACAATCTGTTGTGGATTTTTTTAAATGTATTTTTCCCCTGAAATTAATTAAGAAGCGCTGGTAAATCTGTCCAAAAACTGCAGTGAGACTAAGCAGCAGAGGTAACAAATGTCTTGAGGACTGATGCAGTAGTTGATAGAAGCTTATTTTGAAATTGTCTCTTATTCTGTTATATATGAAAGTTGTTGGGATTTTTTTTCACATCTGTCTCTAGATGACCAAAAGTTAGATTAGAAAATAACCCAGACTTTTTTTGTTTTCTTTTGAAGTAAACATCTGTATAATCTTTAGTTACTCTAATCAGACACACAATTGTCCAGTTACTGATTCATGTCCCATTAAGGTATTACACACGTTGACAATAAAGTCTAGAGCACTGTAAATAAACAGTCAGCTTGGCAACGGACAGATGTTTTATAAACATTTTGCAGTTTATTAATACAGCTGATGTTACTACATGAAAGCTAACATTCAATGAGAAAATTCTGCATCAAGCTCTCAGTTATATGTTTCTGTTTCCTTGAAGCATGGTAGACACCTTGGCATAACGTAGCAGCACATAATGGTTTGTGGGTTTTGAAAAGGTGCAGGCCATATTGTGCTGCCTCAAAAATACAAGGATTTCATCACCCTGAAGAGACATACCACTTACAAATTAGTCAATCTTGTAATGCTGATGTCTGTCATACTTTAGCAGCACGTAAATATTGGTGTTAAGACTGTAAATATCTCCAGTATTAACTGTGCTGCTGAAGTAAGGCTTGCCACTTCTGCACGCGAGTCACGGAAAAGGACATTTCGTGTATTTCCTATGCCTTTTTGTTGCTACAAATTTGTATATTGTCTGCTTATGAACACTTTCTTGGCTTTTGTTTGTATTTTCATCTATTCAGAAAATATTTAGAACTTCATAGTGTCTGATGGTAAATATAGGATAGACATATATAAATTTGCTTTGGTTTACCTGAAAACTGACCTTTTTAAAGAAGCCATCCCAAGCTACACCTGTCTAACAATGCTTTGGTAAGTGTGTTTGTTTATATATTTTAAAACTATAAAAATTACGTTACTTTAATTTCAGTATTTCTTTATTAAAATTCCTAAAACTGTGTATTCATTTTTACAGCATTTTCTAAATTAATAGAACTGGGAAGTTTTTGGTCATGCTTTTAGCAAAGAGAACTCACAAAGCAAAAACGTCTTCCAAATTTTTTAACAAAACCTACTAAACACTTGATTTCTTAAACCGCTTGACTATAGACACATAACAGTTTTATTGTTAGAAGTTTAAACTGTGGATCTGACTGAATTTACTAATTTTTTTTTCTCATCTTCCACTAAGATTTTTCTCTTGCAGGAGAATCTTTCATTGAGATGAATTGAAATCGCTGCAGTGAGAATGGAAATTACTTGGGCTCCTTTCCTTTTAAAAGCTGCATGCAAGAACTGTGTGGTGAGTCAAATGTAGACTAATGGTTATGTAAATGTCACTAATTTTAGATACAGATCTGAAAGTGTGTTTCCTTTTAAGATTTTATTTTCTTCACTATCATGACTCAGTATCACTTGCTAATCTAATTTTATTAGCCCTGTTGTATTTTACCATTTAAAATACACATACCTTCTTCAATTAAGTGCTCACAGAGTCAAGTTTATAGATCACATAGATGTTTTAAAAGGAGGAAAAAAGCTTATCTGCACTGGAGATTTGTTTTCACTTCAGCCTTTACAAGCCTGCTACTGGTGCAGTTGCACAGGTACAAACATGGTGTAGATGAATATGAATCCGAGTTTTTATAATTCATAAATTTGCATTATTTGACCGTATAGAATTTCAGCCTGGTGAATGTGCTGCTAAAAATTACACTTTTCTTGTCTGCTACTGCTACAGATTTGAACGGTGGAAACTACTGATGACTAAAATTTCCAATTTAGTTCAGACCTGAGCAGTTCTCAGTAGCAAAGCTATGCATAACTAGATAGCCTTTGCTACTAAATGTACCTTTACCTATTACAGGTCTCTTAAGATACGTGACCAAAATGAGGTTGATTATTTAGAAAAAATATGCTATCTGGCTCAAAGTTGGATAGCTTTCTCACTGAATTTCTTGAAGTAGCACTATGTTATATTTACTTATTTTTAACTGCTTAATATTAAAGACCTGCACATACATTTCAGCCATTTGAAAACTCAGAATTGCTTGGCTAGACCAGATTCTGTGAGTTATAAAAGAAAAACACGTTGTTCTTCTACGCCACTTCCTTTAAAGGTCACTGATTTTTGTCAGCCCACTGCAGACTGCTGCTTGCATAGGGCCATCCATCCTGTTGCTCTTGTAGATCTGGTATTTTAATATATCCAGGATTTTTCCCAGGGACTTGTATGAGTAGATATGAATCTAAGAGGCTGATCAGAAAGACTTGAGAGCATGCAACAGGTAAGTCTATCTGCATGGCTTCATCAAAGTCCAATGGCCAAAACATGTGTTCCTGACTACTTCATCGTGCCCTTGTAGGTCTTCATGGGAACAGTGAAACAGGCTGCTTCCTTCTGGGTCACAATGCAAACACCTATCACTGGCACAAGGCAGGAGATGGCAGAGAATGGGAAGAAGCAGAAGGGTGAAGGTTGGACCACCTTGTTTGTTGGCTCTAGCAACTTAGAACTGTTCAGTGACATGATGAAAACACAATTTGAGAATTTGCAGAACCAGAGTTCAACTGAGGAACCAAAGTTCTTGTCGGGATTAAGAAAATTACTTGAAGTGCTTATGAAGGCCTACTCAAATGATTTGGTTCCTGAACTTTTGGAAAGGATGTTGTATTTCTCACATGGTTCACAGGTGGTTTAAATAATATTAGCAGTTATATTTTCCAGAGGTTTGTCTGCATGGATGGTGCCACAGGCTGTGACCAAATCAAACTCCTTCTGCATTGCAACTCTGGGATCCTAAGGATTGTGCCTGATGTGAGAAAGGAAGGCTCACTGTTTTCAGTTCAGGTGCTTATCTTCTGCTAGGCTTAGGAACTGCACAGGAAAAAGATGCCTAATTCATATAAAAGAGAAAGAAAAGGTAGGCCTGCTTGAAAATAAACTGAGACTAGTAGTTTTACAGGGGTGAAGATGTCTAGTGACAGGAGCGTGTCTAAAAATCTAGTGTTGAAAGATTGGAGCTGAGAACTGACAGGGGAAAGACAGATCTGATAAACTGGAAAATCTGAAGGAGTGAAATAGGTTGGGCAAAGATTTGGAGTTTGTTTCTTGAAATCGGAAGAAGCAGCAGCCTGACAGAAATGATCTGGCTTGAGGCAAAGGGAACGAGTCAGGCTTGGGGGAAAGGGCTTGCACACTTCAGATCATTCCTGACATTCACTAAGTATTCTGCACTTGAGATCCAGAAGGGAATGTAGACTGTTAAGTAGTAGCTTTTGCTGTCATCTGCAAAATGACTGTCAATTTCATTCCCCTCATCATATTCCACATAGAAAAGAGCAAGCTTATTAGTACCCTCAGTTACTACTTTGTGGATTTTGGCCCTGAAAAGGAATCCCAAAATAACAGAGTACTTAAGATAGGAAAGGACCGCTGGAGATCATCTAGTTCAAACAGAGTCGGGCAAAGCAGTTTCTTCAGGGCTATGTTCAATCAGCTTTTGAATATCTTCAAGGATGGAGACTCTGCAACCTGTTCTGTTGAGACAGAATTTCATGCAGTTCATTTTTTACCTGTTGCCTCCTGTCCTATCACTGGACACAATGGAGAAGAGCCTGCCTATGTCTTCTTTACTGCCCCTTACCTCTATCAGCAGGCGTTTAGAAACTTTGATAAGATCACACAAACACAAGCCTTTTCTTCTCCAGGCTGGAGTCTCAGCTCTCTCGGCCTTTCTTTGTGTGAAAGATTGTTCAGTTCTCTCATCATCTTTGTGGAAGTAAATAAAATGCTTCAACTAATAAGGGGAATTAAAATTCAAAGGGGAAAATGTTTTTGTGGGAAATAAACAAAACACAACCTGATAACTGTGTAAAGAACATGAAGACCACAAAATGAAACTGTAAGAAGTTAGATAACTCCTGCTTTAAGGTTCTGCAATCTTCATTTGCCCCCTTGTGTCAGCGTACTATGAAGCAATCTTTGTGATCACACAGAGTATTCAACCTAATGATAGGACCGGCCTGGTGCGGGTGCTGGGCCAGGGAAGATGTGTTTTGGGCAGTGCCAGCAAGAAGCCCAATGTTGCTATAGGTGCTGCAGATTAGTAGAAAATTCTGTAGGCAATGGAGCAACTGCTACAAGTAGAGGAAACCACATCTTCATGGTAATGTCAAATGAGAATTCCTTAGAATTGAATGTGGTGTTATTTTACTGCCTTTATTCTTATATGATGCTTAAAAAGTTACTGGGCCTTGGTTTCTGTAATACTTGTATTCCTCTTTAATTTAGAGGTGTCTAATAACTTAAGACTCTTATGTCTGAGGAAACTGGCAGTTCACATTTGTAGGTGAGTTTCTTGGGAGTTGTCATTTGAATTAAAATAGTCTGTAATGTTATGTCTGCTGATAGTCTCCTATCTTGTTAAAGCATATCTCAAACTGTGGCATAGATAGTTTCTACACCTCCATGTCACATTTAAAATAGGGATAATAGAAACTTCCCTTGAAGGGCTGTTGGGGTTTGTTTAAAAGAACAAAACACTTTTGTTTAGTAGCTGTACTAGAGTACATTTCCTCATGGAATTTTCTATGGCATTCTTCAATTCTGATTTTGGAGGAAGAGGTGAGTATTGTGCATCTTTTCAAGATGAGATCTGCAATCAACTTTCCCTGTTACCAGCTCAAGTTGAGAAGCAGAGTTTTCATGTTGTTGATTCATGGTCTACTTGTGCAGTCCTGTGAACTCCAAAATACTCTGATTTGTGTCATGTCTTGTCACTGATTTATTTTGCAAATGTAACTCTTATTATTAAATACTTAGGCCATTTTTGAATGTTGTTTCATAAGTAACATCTTCAACATTCTGTAAAATATTCTATACACTAAAGGTAATGTTCATGTTTGAACTTCAGCATGTTTGACAATAAATTGACCAGTGAAGACCTATTTTGCAGAAAGAGTGAACTAGTTATACAGTGGTAAGCAGTGCATTGTTAAAAATGTAAAGTGACTTAGACCTGTGTATTTAGGACTTATACAGGCCATTGTTCTTCAAATTTCAAAAGCAGTTTTCTTGGTACTGCGAGATCTGAAATGTTTCAGCTTTTCCCTTAGTCGTGGTATCTTGTTAAGTATTGAGGGAAGTCTGTCCTAGACAGGTAGCAATACTAACAGTAATGATGGAAATTTGAAACGTTTAGACTTCCTTTATCTTCTTCATCACAGCCTGTCACAGAAATCATAAGAAATGATAGAAATATATCCAAAATGTTGAGCTGCTATTTTACCACAGTATAACTTGAAGCTGAGCAGCAATTCCTCACGTAAGAAACAAGTAAACAAAAAGTTTAAAATGTATTTGAAGGAAAACTTACATCCGAGATATATGGGAATCTTCTTTCTAAGGTGGAAGTTGTGTGTATCAGAATAAAATGTTTACCTATAAAGAGAAATAAGAAAGAATTATGGAAAAAAATGCAGTGGCACGAGTGACTGCTCATCTTTCTGTGAGGGGGATAATAATCTTTAGAGTATTTTTCACTCTACATAGTTTATTTCTGTTAGTAGTTATTTAATGCCTTTCAGGTGCAGTTCTTTTTCTTTCCACATTTTCTTCACGTATAATAGCTCTGTATTTGTTAATAAATCAAATTTGAATTTATCTAATATTGCTTCTGTCTCTTAATATAAAATTTGAACCTTATGTTTGAAAGTTCTGAAATTAACAAATTAATTATAGCGGCATTTATCTAGTTTGTAACTTCAATCTAAAGTATACAGTGCTGAGTAGCTAAAGGCTGACTTAGTTTCTGTTGAGAGATGGGAATAATATATCCATATTGTTCTTTTCTGCTGTTTATAGCCATCGGAGATAGACGTGGATAGAAAGTTTCACATTTCCCTATGTTTCTGCAGGGCAAGCATGTGGCTTTATTACCTATAAAGGAACCTTCCGTAAGCAGCTTTTACACTTTTAAGTGGTTTTAAAAGTAAAACATTTTGGAATCTCTCAACAAATACACAGAAAAACTTTTAGTGTTACAAAATTTGAAGTATGTAAGGCACAAATTATAGCATATAAAGTCTCAGATGTATACGTTTTAATCTTTTATTGAAAGAAAAGCAAATTAAAAGCTTCAGGGATTACATTATTGGACCAGTTAGAATAGTCAACAATAATATGACTCTGGTTCTACGGTCCTGTGATTCTCGAGCCAGACAAGTTTTGGGATTGAGAGCCTTCCTGTTTCCTTCAACATAGTCTGGCTCTGATATTTCCATGGTGGTTTCACTGAATGACTTCAGGTTAGTTTTTGGTAAGTTAAGCCAGCTGAATGTGCTTGCTGTGTGAGCAACAGTGCTGGCACCAAGAAAAACACCCTTCACTCTCAAGAATGGCAATCCAGTTTTAAAGTTAATTTAAAATTAATTGCTTAAATCACTGTAAGGAATATTCAGGGCCTTATTCTTCCTTTCTTCATATTCCTACAGAGAGGCTTTGCCTATCTGCTCTTTAAATCAGCATTAAAGACTCTAAAGACCTCTTCATCTCTCTCTTTCCTTCTGCAGAAGATTGGTATCTACATAGAAAACCAACACAAAAATGCTTATATAGATATAGCTTCTTAGCATATGGAAACAGGTGTGGCACACCTTTCCTGTCATGAAGACATTGCAAAAGTGTCCCTCTTTTCCAACAAGCGATATCTGTTTTTTTCAGACACATCAATAAATACATTAAAGCTATTATCCATCTATGTATAATGGAACTTTCGATTCAAAAATAAGAAATTTTTAGTAATATGAGACTAAGATGGACAAGAGCTCTAATGTTTTGGAGGTATGAAATCTGCTAAATGGCCTGAGTGACAACCAATTTTAGGAAGCGTCTGTGGATGGTAGGTGGTACAGTCAGAAAAAGGATTTCGCTGAAGATTCGATAACATCGTGTAGCCAGACAGCCCCCTGTTGGTTGTATTGTTGTGGAGATTCCAGAAAGGAATCGTGCTTGAATTGAGCTATTCATTGCTTTCAACAAGCTGGGTTTTTTTTTTCATTTCCATATCACAAATAGAGAAAATGAAGGGGGAAAAAATGTATGCTTGTAAAAACTACCTTTGAATCAAGTTTTATCTCTTGTGTGTAAGAGAAACATTAAAGCCTGGTTAAATAGAGTATCTGCACAGTTTCTTAATGCCTTTATAGAAGCTTATTTTTAAAGCACTGTAGTGAAAATGTAGACCAGTACTTTGTCCTTGTGATAGAACTTAAGACTAGCATACTTTAATATCACATTTACAGTCTCACTAATGCAAAGTATTTAGATAAACTGCTGTCAAGAATGCAAGTAATAGATTTTAAAACATAAAAGTTTGTAAGCTGGCAGTGAACTAGCCAGATACATGCTCCAGCTTTATTTAATGGCTGAGACTTTCTTGCAGGCACATCTATGAGAGCTTCTGCTATTTAACAAGTCACAGTTTTACCGAGAGACTTGGGATTGGGTTTTTTTAATCATGTTTCCTTTGCTTTAATCTGTTCTCTGTATGTGTTTTAAGTTGATACCAGTGCAAGCAGCTGCATACTTCCAGTTTGTGTTTTCCCATGTGCTGAGAAACAAAAACTTTGTTCTTCAGTTGAAATAGATGTCTAATATATTGGAAAATTAAAGGACACAAATTAGGTATTTTGGCTTTTTTTTTTTTTTTAATTCAAAGTGGTTTTAAAGAGAATATAGAATCTCCCTTGTAATGGTTACTGTGTATCCATGTGGTGATGGAATGCTGTGGGTACTGTATGAGGTAGCCAGGAAAGTTTCCAGGAAACTCTCTGTCTCAGAGGCACAAGGTCTTTTGCTTTGACGTAAACAATACAGAGGTGATCTCTTTCTGCATCGGATAAGGCCAAGGTTATAACAGCTCATCTTCACCTGAGGAACTGGAGTTGTGGCTGAAAATCCATAGCTGCAACAATGTTAGGGAAACTGATGTGAGAGTTAATCTTCTACAGTACGGAAGATATAGCATAATTCCAAGAAAGCCAAAGTGCTTAAGGAATCTTCCTCCCCTTCAAAACACGTTAAAAAAATCTATTGTAATGACATATCTTTAAACTGCTGGCAGAAACAACAGAGGGTAAGGATACATGCTGTGATTGAAAAGGGAGAATGGGAAAGATGGGGTCAGACCAAAGAGCTGGTTTAAAATTGTCATGACTTGCTAAAATCCATCAGAAGAGTTTAAGAAACTGGCTGAAACAAGGTAAGGATACTCTTCCATGAAATGGAAAACCTGGTTTTCAGAAGCCCAAGGAGATCAAAGTTCACATCTCTTCTGAAAAAGTACCCAGTGGAAGTTGCCCACAGATGTTGCCCATCTTTCTTGTTAAATCAAGGATATGTGCAAAAAAGAAATCACAAAATGGTTTTGTTCAAAGATTGTTGGCAGTGATAGCTATTACTCTTAGCAGATGAAAGCAAGCTGCAGGTAGGATTTCAAAGGGTAGTGGAATTTGCTTTTATTGGACTAACTGTGCAGTTCCTTGCAAGTTCCATATTCTTTTCCTAAGATGTTTCCTGAAGTAACAGTAAAATGAGCATACAATGAATATAAGTACCCATTAAAGCACACTAAAGGAATACCTTATGTTTCCAGCAGATGAACACTGAGATAACTAAGTATTTCTGAATTGCATCACAGATCTCTATTATGCCAAAGTTCTGGTTTTTATTGCTAAAGAGAGCACCAGTAAAGGTGGCTTTAAACTGCTTTATGCTCCTACATTCTCTAAATCTGCTGAAGATGGAAAGCAGAGAGCAACTGCATGTCTGTTCAACAGCTAGCAAGGGGATTCACTTCTTCCCTCCTGCAATCTACCCTCAAACTGTTTTCTTTTTATGATGTTTGAAGAAGCTTTTTGAGTTTCAGGAGAGTGAGTTTGTTTGTTTGTTTGTTTTACAGGAGAGTTTACAATCCTCCTCACAAATTAGCAGCATAGGTAAGAGCCTGTTCTAGTTTGAAGAAGATTCAAATAACTTATCCTGCTCAGAAAAATTGCTACATTCTTCCTCTTATGAGGAGTGTTTACATACTCCATTTCTAAATCAGGATTAAACTTTAGGGCTTCCTAATGGTTCTTGGAGTATCTTTAATTTTTATTTTGTTTGAACAATTTTAGTAGCTTAGAACATACAGGTAACTTGCAGAGCTCTTATGTTGTGGTCCCATTATTTTATGCTTACTCAGGCATAAAGCAGCCTGAGAAAGGCACTGCCTTCCTCTATGAATGTATCTCAGTTTCCTCTAAAATGGCAGCTTTTAGAGGCTGCAGTTTAGCTGTGAGCAGTTGTCCAGAGCAGTGGACATTTTTAATGGCAATTGACAAAATCCTAACTGTATCTCCATTTTCGGTTTTGTTGGGTTTGGTTTTTTTTTTTGGGGGGGGGGGTGGGGTTTTTTTTGGTTTTTTCAAACCCCTTTTT
>JAWWLV010000001.1:53820565-53839749 GCA_035041135.1 Platyrinchus mystaceus
CCCCCCCCCCCCCCCCCCCCCCCCCCCCCCCCCCCTCTTCATATTTATTCTAGAGGTTTTTAAAAATAGCACCTGGTCCTGGTGATATATAGTGTTTGAGTTTCTCAGGCTGCCAACAGGCTCTTCTTTTGAGACACTTAGGCCTGGGGAAACTATTCTGAATCCCCATAAGGCACATCCTTGAGACAAGAATTTCTTTATCACCCTATATGTTGAAAACAAATAATCTATATTGTGCTTCTTTACCTTTGTAATTTTCTTTTATCTGCCTCTTGGTGTTATATAGACAAAACAAAAAAAAAAAAAAACCCTCCTAAATTCCATTATCTTTAAAAGCACTTGGAATTCTTGTGTGTGTGTGTTGTGCATTGATATACAGGTGCTGCTTGCAGCCATTGGTACCTGTGCATCTGGAACTCTGGAGTGGGACAGTGCTGTTCATCAGCACTTGTGAAAGCAACAACTGTTTCCTTGTACAAGAGCAGTGTTAATCCTGCCACACCCTCATTATTTGGACTACCAGTGTCTGCAAAGAGAGATTTTCATTAGCCAATGACAGTAGCAACTTTCTTTTTCACTAATCTTTATTAGTGTTTTCTTATTCACTAATTTATATTAACACTTAAATAGATGTTAAGATGTGGTTTAGTTTAGAAACTGTAGCATTTCTGGTTTGTTGGGGTTTTTTTCTCTTTGTTTGGAGAAAAAAAGCATTAGCCTATGAAGAATTCCATGTCAATGCATACCCCATGAATGAGCACAGCCTCCCTGGCGTTCAGACACTGTGTGATGTAGTGGTGTCATTAAAGACTATTTGCATAAGATGCATTTTGCTTGACTTGATGAGCATCACATGAATCTTCTAAGAAGGCTGAGCAAACAAAACATCTTGCCTCAAGATGTCACAAGTGATACAGGGAGGCACCTGGCCTCTGGTTCTAGTTTGCCTGTGCAGAAACACTTGAGAAAGACCAGAACTTTTTTGCTTTTCCCACTTCTTGTCCTAGGCTGTCAGCAAGTCTCCCTGGCTAGACCTTGATTAGAGGGTGACAAGGAACAGAACATTTGCAAAACAGATCCTGATTTGCTTCTACATAAATCCTGAAGAAGTTAAGCACAGCTCAAACCTGGGAGCACCAGGCAGTCCAGTTATGCAGAATTGGAATTTTTCTGATATGTAGTTTACAGTTCTTGGATCCCTTGGCAGCCATGATTCTAGAGCAGAAATTATCAGTAACAATGACATCAAAATTAATTATGGCAAGGTCGAATCACTTTTGAATGGCAGTGTTATGAAAGTTCAGCAAGGCTAAGCACTTGTTAACCACTTACAGGCTTTTTTGACTCAGCAAGTTAATCCTTCAACAGTTCTTGCTTATTCTGCTATCCCGTTAGACAGGATAACCTTGGGGCTAGACAAGAAGGGTTTTCACAATCCTATGCCTTTTCAAGCAGAAAATCCTGAGTGTTTAGCGTGCATTTCTTGCAGAGCTGAGATGATACAGCCTCCTTTTGCACAAGAAAAGGCCAACCCCCACTTGCTACAACCTCCTTTCAGGTAATTTGTAGAGACCTTCTTTGTTGTCCCAGGCAGCCAGCAACAGGGCAAGAGGAAATGGCCTCAGACTGTACCGAGGGAAGGTTTAGGTGGGACGTTAGGAGGAATTTCTTCTCAAAAAGGGGGATTAGACATTGAAATGGACTGCCCAGGGAGGTGGTGGAGTTACTGCCCCTGGAGGTGTTTAAGAGAAGACTGGATGAGGCACTCAGTGCCATGGTCTAGTTGACGTGGTGTTTGGTTGGTCATAGGTTGGACTTGATGATCTCAGAGGTCCTTTCCAACCAAATTCATTCTGTGAAAGCTGCCTCCAATAACAGCAAATACTGATACCTAGAGGAAAAAGAACCTAAAGTTTTATCTCTACAGCAGGAGCTACCTTCTGAAAGTGAGGGTCTCAAATAGTGTATTATTAATTAATATTACAAGTACTAATTCAAAACGGTAAGAATTGCCACAGACATCTAGGGAGGAATTTAGATATGGTGCAGTAGAAAGCATTGATGGCAGTAACATTTCCAGAGACAGACATCTTTATAAGAACTATTTCTTTATGGGTTTTTTGAAGTATGGGCTAGTTAGGGACCGAAAAGTCCTAATTAGAGAGCTGTGTTAGGAAGTGGATGTCGGCACAGGCTTTGCATTCTCTTTGTATAGGCAAGGTTGTACACACTGTTCTTAGATCCCCAAGACAAGTAAACACCAGTTTCCAAGCACAGGCATCACAGAGCACAGGTTTTCCAACCATTCAGATCTTCCTGCCCTCCGGGAAAGCAGCACAAGACTTTGCCTGCAGTAGAAGACCTGTATGCTTGTCACCACTTGTTTCAGAAGAGCAAAAACCCACATGTGCATGTCCTGAACACTCCATAAGTGATCTAAGATCTGGCATTAGATTCTTCACTCAGAGCTTTATCTTGGTGCTGAGAGTAGACAAGAAGATCATCTCCACAGAATAGAGATGATCCAAACCATATCCACTTGATATTCCACTAGCCTTGTATGACTTCTCATGATCAGCTTTTCTATTCAGTCTCAGAGCCTAACTCAGAAGCTCAGTGAGAGCATGGGTCATGAGTCAGAGGATAGTGAGGCACTGGGAGGGGTTGTCCAGAGAAACTGTGGATGACTCATCCCTGGAAGTGTTCAAGGGCAGGTTGGATAGGGTTTGAGTAGCCTAGTCTGGTGGAAGGTGTCCTTGCCCATGGCAGGGAGGCTGGAATTAGATGATCTCTAAGGTCTCTTCCAACCCAAACTACTCTACGATTCTGTGGGTCTGACTTTCAGTAGCCATCCACAAGACACTGCTACAGCACAGCTTATGAGTACAAACTGTAGCCAACAGAGAAGTCACACAAGTGTTCCTGTGCCTGTTAGTGCATTTTCCAGCCAAGTTCTGCAGGGAATCTCTGAAAGATGAGTCTTGCAAAAAGTTTATGGAAAATTAGGAACTTACTAATAGGGTTAGTGCTCACCATACTGCAACTGCAATTGAAACAAAGTCCACCAAGAGGAAATATCCAGAAAGTATCCAGCAGGCTTATCACCCCAGTGCTGCCAAAACAGTGCTGTTATTCTGATCTTCAGTTTGTCTATTTGACCTCCGAAAGCTTAGCTTCTCTTCGCAGATATGAGGTATCGACATGATTAATCCATCTGATGTCTGGATCCTGCAATGTTTCGCTTCACAGCACATACACAGAAATTACCTCCTAGAGAAAAATTCTCTTCCTCAGGTATGCAAACTATTGATATAAGATGTTCTGAAGATGCATTAACCTAATGCATTGGGAAAAAAAAGTCCCTATAGTCTCAAACATTTACATCTCCTGCCTAGGTTGTTCTATGCCACTTCCATGTTTGTATAGCAGCTATCACCCACCCATTCATTCACCCCTGTTAGGTCTGCTGCTCCTTATCCAGTGGAATTTAAATTTCTGACAGCTCTGTTAACTGTCCTCCCTTCAATACAATAAGTTGTGTCTCTTTGGTCTCACAAAAGCTGTGACTCTTTCCAGCCTAATTTTATTCCTTACCACCCTCTCTATAATAGGAAAGAAGTGAGTTGGCCACCTTCTGTGGATCTCTGCCTGCCCTCGTCATGTAGCCTTTTCCCCTGCTCACCAGTACCAGGCTGAGGAGTGGGCTGAAGATGTATTAAAACCACAAAGATTAAAGGATAGAAGGATGAGCATGCCTTCTTCTCTTTATTGTTGAATACAACATTGCAAATAAACCGTTATGTCAGCAATTATTTTATTACTCAGTTTAGATATCACTGGGGAACAAAAACAAAAACCGTAGACCAGTCTTTTCAGAAGGCCCTCAGTGAAAGCTACCAGCTGCCTTTGAAATTCAAAGAAAACTCAGTTCCTGACTCCAAAGTACTAGTAAAACCCCAGATTTGATGTTTCCAAGCTATTGCCTTTTTTTTTTCCAGTGGAGAATCAGGATGGAACAATGTTGCAATGTTTAATTCTTCACAGTTTCAGCAAGCATTCAACTGACTGCTGTAACAGTAACTTGCTTAGAAAGCAAAGCCCTAAATTAATTTTCTTCAACAGACTTGTACACATTACTGTTTCCAACCTTTAGGGCTACATTCATCATCCTTCTGACCAGAAAGAAGCCACCAATTATTGAACCATTCCATTAGAATGAAAACACAGTAGAAATGGAAGAAGGATGCTTGGAAAAATGTACACATCAGATCACACTTCAGGGTGTTACTTCAGCAGAAACTACACAATGGTCTAGAAAACTGACGTTCCCTTTTTTTTAAAAAAAAAAAAAAATAGAAGTCAGATTTATTTGTATTTTATATGATGACTAGTGATTTACATTTCACCCACCCATTTGAGAATATTCAGGGCTCCAGGCATATCTCCAGCCAGAACCAGACTATTCAAATCATTGTTGGTCCATCCATTTACTAGTCACAACAAGGCCTTCTGTGACTAATTATGGCCTGACGGCAGCAGAAGAGGCAGCTTCAAAGAATGGGAATATTCAGACGCACTAGCAGTTCCCTTGGTTCCCAAATTTGTTATTTATGTGGATTACATTGAGTTGACAGATTTAACTGGGCTGTTGAAGATATGGTCAAAGAAGCAGAGTCACTCCCTTCCCTTTTATTGTTTTCTGAAGGCATAACAGTCATATGCATCTGTCACTAAAGAGAGGAAGTTCTCCATCACTGGACTTCATTTGGGCTTTTATTTGCTGTTTCAGTAGCATCTGGGAATAGATCAATATAATATTTGGTATGGAGTTGTATTTCCTCATGATGCACTGTAAATCTTTTATTGAAGATACTCCCTCTGTTTATTGTTGAAAATCGATAAAAATAAACCTTGTAAAGTTAAAGCCTGGCAATGGTTCAGCACAAATCAGAGGGAAGGAGTAAGAAGCAATGAGCCTCCCTCCTCCTCTTGGATAACTCCCAGCTTGGTTCTCAATGAATATTCAGTAACACTTTCCAGCAATCTGGGAACAAATTTAAAAGAAAAAAAAAATCAAAGTCATGAATGCTTCGTTGTGAACTCAAACAGGGCTTCTGATCCACTTCGGTGGCTTTCTGGAAGTGAATTGGAATATACCTTAGACTTATCTACTCCAGAGACAGACAAAAGCACATCAGCCTTGCTCAGCTCAGATTAAAGGAGTTCTTGTTGAGCACCGGAAAGCTGGAAACCCACCAAAACAGGTAGAAAGTAGGAACAGCCCAGTGTGTAGAAAAGTTTCTCCGAAGTTAACAGAAGTAACTACCTCTGGGTGTGATGCAGTTACTCCAGCATCTTTCTTTCCCCCTATGGTTATTATTCCTCATGTACAGCCTCTTAGGGAGGACTCTTCTACTATTTGCATGAAATTCAGTGGTTTGGAATTATTTTAGTTAAGGGGAAAATTTCCCAGTACTGTGGCCAGAGCAAAGAGATCAGTCTTAAAAGTGTGGTGCCTCTATCCCACTGGGATATCCAACAGGCACCATAAGATTGTGCTGGTAAAGCCCTTGACAGTCTTGAATATAGAAATACAGGCTGCAATCCAACTATAAAGGAGGTAAAAGTGATTAAAATACAAAAGCAGATGAGGTGTTGTCTTTCTCAATCATCTGCCTTTTGCAAACCCACCCAGCTATCACCTCTTCTTAGATGATCTACTTCTGCCATGTGAACTGCTGTCCATGTGGGACAGGATGACGGTGTTATGTTACCTGGTGATCTGTTTACTGCGCTGGCAGTCTGCTTGCCTGTTAAAAGCCAAAGAGAGCTCACTGCTTGCTGTGAGTGAGAGAGGGGGCTGCCCCAACACTGCAGCAGTCCCTTTCTAGCATCTCGGACAGTGGAAGAGTTTGCACATTTCTGCTGAATCCAGGGAATAATAAAAAGGCAAATGCAGCTAAAAATTTACCAAAACAAGCAAATTTTGCATCTTCCCAGGAAAAAAAAAAAAAAAAAAAGGAATTATCTTGAGAAAGTTGGCAATGACTTGAAGAAGTGGATCATGTAAGGGATAACAAATTTTGTCAGTGGGAAAAGGAGTCTAAATGTGTCGAAATCCAATTCCTATTTAATCAAAAATAGAGCTAGATGTGAGCAATCAGAGCTTCTGGCTCTGTCACATGTAAAAGCATGACCAAGTCACCTACAATACACTGCTAGTCTAACAGAGATTGTGCTGTGAGGTATCAGAGTTAACTTGCCTGCCAAGATCCGGGCAAAAGTACTCTGTTTAGCACGTAATCTGGTTTTGACCAGGTAGCTTTTAGAATCACTCAGACTTGTAGTCCCCATCAGCCAAGTTCACTTCTACTTGTACAGGCGTTCCCTTCTCTACCAGCTCACCAGTGTGAACCGCTCTGCTGAGCGCATACCACGTGGTCTGCTCTCCACTGCATCCCTGCTTTTTGGGACCTCAGAACAGAAGGTGCAGTAACAACGTTGGCCACTACTAAATTCCTGCCCTGGTGCCTGCAGGTTACACTGCATACCACTCCAAAGAGGGCACAGAAAAACTGTCATCCTGGATCAGCAATGCTTTGCAGTAGCATAAATAATCATGCAAGGTGGAGGCCAGCTGAAGATCCTCCTAGTAAATCGACACTACTTTTATATTAACTTGGCTTCAAATGAACATAATTTCATCCCTTCCCCCATGATTACTGCTATTTGGTTGTAGCTTGAAGCTACACAACACCTGTAGCTCTACCATCCCGGCTTTCACTTTCTGTACGAAGAAATCCAGGAAGGTGCTTTCCGTTGAAGAAGCAGCTTCAATTAAATTAATTAATTCAATTAATCTTCAGTTAACCTCATTGGTTATCCTACTAGCCACAACACATTTCTATCAGGTTCTTCACACACACACCTACACAAACACATGCTCTCAAACTTATTTAAGCAACTATCAGTTAAAAAAAAAAAACCAACAACAACAAAATGAAAGTGTTGTATAAGAGCCCAGTCATGTTCTCTTCAGGCACACAAGTGACAGAAGGTGACAATTCACAGTTCATTGCTAAGTAAGAGTAAATGCTAGAAGAACTCTGGGAATCCAAGCCTGCTGACAGTCATGTGTTTTGCTTCAAAAAGACGTGTAGTCTCACAGTATGTCATTACCCAAGGTCGAGGTAAAGAATGCACAGTCCTTTACATGACAGGAAATTGCACTGGTATATTTCTCCAGAGCCAAAATAATGCATTCATAGAATGTTGTTGGTGCTGAATAAATATGAATCTGTGAGGGGAACCAAAAAGTGTTCAGCATTAGCCCATCATAAATTGCTACTGAAATGGTTGTACCAAATATTCATTTTGCCAAAGACGTGGACCACAGGTGATGCCACAGGTTAAAACTCCAGGGCTTTTTAAAAATGTAAATATTTCATATTTTCTTTCACTTTATTTATAAAAAAAGTAATCTAAACTTCAATTTTCCAAGTGGCTGCTACAGCAAGGAAAATAAAGTCAGTATTCTTGTGGTAGATGAAATAGTGTAACTGTTACTATGAGAGGTTCTGAAACTAGTCTCACTTAGTTTATATCACTATGATCATCGATCATTTAGGGCATGATGTCTCAATACAGCCTCAAGTCTATTTTTTTAACTTTTTCCATTAAAAGTTGTCACTTTTTGCCTTGCATTCTCATTATTATTGGCGAGTTTCTCCACCAACAATATTCACAGTCAACTCACTCAACATTATTGTTTTCATACAAGGAGAGTAATGTCTGTAGTACAGCAACCTGTGGGGACAGTCACCCACACAGCTGTGTCACCCGAATACTGCCATCAGAAGTCTGACATCAAAGCCCACCATGACAGGCTTTCTAACACAGACCTTCAGAGAAGGTCTCCACAGAATCATAGAACAGGCCAGGCTGGAAGGGAACTCAAAAGATCATCCGGTCCAGCCTTTCATGGGAAAGGGAGCCCCGGTGAAATCATTCAGCATCCTTTTCAAAATTTCCAGCATTGGAGACTCCACTGCCTCTGTGGGGAGGTTGTACCAGTGAATGATGGTTCTCACTGTAAGAAATGTCGTACTTCAAGACAAATGTGAACTTTTTGACATGATTGACAAAAAAAAAAAAAACATTTGAAGTGAAAGCATTCACTCTTACATTCCTCAAAATTTATTACATTATATAACCTGTAAGCAGCTTAGGAGACGTAGTCCCATAATCACATTATTCTCAACACAGAAAGCTCTAGAATAAGCAAAGAGGACCTCAGTGTTTCCACTGAACTTCTGAACTTGTGTCAAGCTAAAATGCCCTACAGTGGTAGCCCAAGAAAAGAGATGTCTGACAGTGGCACCACCAGTCTGGGAAGACCCATTTAATTGAAACTCCTCAGGGCAAGAAATATATGGGTGAGTCCTACCACCCACCCCCATTATTAAGTGCTGCAAATAAAGTAATGCATTCACATTTTAAAGCTCATGAAAAGCCAGATCCAATCGGTCTCACCTTGAATATTGTGTGAAATTTTGGGCACCACAATATAAGAAAGAGATTAAGATATTAGAGAGTGTCCAAAGGAGGGCAATGAAGATGGTGAAGGGCCTTGAGGGAAGCCATGTGAGGAGAGGCTGAGGTCACTTGGTCTGTTCAGCCTGGAGGAGACCGAGGGGAGACCTCATTGCAGTTACAACTTCCTTGTGAGGGGAAGAGGAGGGGCAGGCACTGATCTCTTCTCTGTGGTGACCAGTGACAGGACCCGAGGGAATGGCCTGAAGTTGTGTTAGAGGAAGTTTAGGTTAAATATCAGGAAAAGGTTCTTCACTCAGAGGGTGGTTGAGCGCTGGAACAGGCTCTCCAAGGCAGTGGTCACAGCATCAAGCCCGACAGAGTTCTGCAGGCAGAAGCATTTGGACAGTGCTGTCCAAACGGTGGGATTCTTGGGATGTTCTGCACAGCCCCAGGAGTTGGACTTGACTTGATAACCCTGATGGGTCCCTTCAAACTCAGCATATTCTGTGATTCTATGGTCAGCCAAGAAAGCCCAAAGAAGCTCTATTGGGCTGTGTATAGCTTTGGAAAGATGGTGTCTTATCAACAACAAAAACCAGATGCAAATAATTGATCCCTGAAGTCATTGCTATCTTCTTTCCCTACCTTGAAGTGAGGGCAAAAGATAATTTATATAAAGTCTCTTTAACTTACCTCTCCCAGTACCTGAGCTAATTTTCACATCTTTACAAATCTTTGTACAGGGCTAACATTCCCAAGGCTTTTAAAGCCACTGCTGCCAAGCCTTCCTTCTAATTGTGTTGCACTTAACAAGCATTAAGAAATCCTTTGTACTATTTTGTTTAAAACTGTACTAACTCTTCCATCTGAAGGACTGTTTATCGCATTTTCATCCTTTTTATGGTTAAAGCTCAAGAAATTAGCTGACCCTTCGCTCACAAAGACCTTTATCATTTAATTCTCAGCACTGAAGAACAGCTTAATGCCTTCAGAGTGGGAGGAGGACAGAGGAGTATTCTACAAGAGACAGTAATGTGTTATTTCACAGAGCCTGGTGATGGCTTCACAAAGCCACACAGCAGTACAACTCCAAATCTTCCCGACAGAGCAATTAGCTGCTCTCAGCTAATTGCAAGAGGTTCAGTGAGAAGGAGAAGCAATTATCAATCGTTGAGGTTTGAATTCCTCCTCCGGCCACTTCTCCAAACTGTTGGGATGACAGTTGTGTCAAGCTGTTATTTCTTCATGTATTACAATGTTTTTAAAATCCACTTACAGATTAGTACAGAATATGAAAATTATTTTCTAGAAGAGATGGCTGATGCTTTGTAAGTCCTCATGTAAATCTTAGCCACAGAGAAAAACAAAAATAACACTTGAAAATGCTGGAATCTGGGTCCACAAACCCAGCATTGAGTCTGTGGTTCTTTTATTTAGAGTTGAAGAGGGTGGAGCAGTAAAAGGCAGGAAAGCAATTTTTTTCCAAGTACTTGAAAAAAAAAAAAATTGCTTGTTTGTTACTTCCCTCAATAGTTGCAGTTTCAAACAAGCCAACAAAAAGAAGGCCACTAGTGCTGACACACCCCTCTTCCACCTTCAAAAGATGAAAGGAAAAGCCTTTATTTCCCTTTCTGCTTTTGGCCTCTCCTCGCCTGTGCTACCCCAGAGCTCCCTGGGATTTGGTCCACCGTGACAGTAAGGCCTGCTGGCCTCTTCATCCTTTCAAAACTGTAGCATTCAACCTTTTCTTCACTGGCGACTGTCCTGGCACTTATGAGGCGAAATCCATCTTTGAGTAAAGTGTCAAACAGCAGGCCTAGCACATTAGTACCATTAATCAGCTTCCTATTATCAGGCTTTATGGAAACATACCTAAAATCAGAAAACAGAAAAAGGTAGTTACAACACACATTAACTGCTTCTTGACAGTGCAGGTGTTTACAGCAACCAAGGTTCTGGATATTTTTTAACTCCTTTAAGGACAACTGAGCTCTTTCCTTCCTTAACAGTAATCCTCAGTTCATCCAGTTACATGTCAAGGAAGAAGCACTTCTTTTTCACACACCCCTCCTATCCTCCCCCAAAACTTACTTTCTTGAGAAAATAGTTGTGACAACCTCCGTGTCGTTTCACTTAACGGAGTGAGGGGAGTGGCAGGCACTATGGAATGCTGCAACTGTTTTTCAGGTAAGAGTAAATGATGGTCAGTGAAGCCCCGTTCACCCCAAGAGCATCACTGTCCAGCACACGGGATCTCTCTCTACAAACAGTGACATTTATTGCAAAGTTACCTGGTACAGCAGGTCTTGTGGCAACAAGTATGAAAATCATTTTCACACTGCGTAAAATTCTACTCGATATAAAGTACAGTGTAAGAATCTACCCATACATTTTGAGGAACAGAAGTCAGGAGAAGATACTATTACAAAATATATAAGCTGACACGGGTGAAACTGTTTCACAGTTCACAGGGAAGTTACACCAAATATTTGTGGAAAGCACAAAAAAAAAGGCAACAGAATCCATGTCACCACAAAGATTAAGACAGAAATTCAGCAGGCAACATAATCAAACTTGACTTGTTTCATTACTCAAGATAAGCTTTTGTATTGATCTGCAGAGGAAAATTTTTACCAAGTCTGAAGAAATAAAAGAAAGAATTAGAAATATTTTCCTCACTATTTAAGTTGCCATAACCTACTCAACCAATTGTTAGTCCACTAAAATTAGTAATACATTACGAAGTTAAGGTTTGGCACACAAATATATGTTGCTTCATGAATGCAGAGTAGTTTTTCTTCTACTTGCTTAGCCAAAGAAAGCTGGAAGAAAGATAAAGTTTATTTTCTTTTATAAATAATCAAAAGACTGCTGTGTTGGTTCATATAGTCAGACAGAATAACCCTTTTGGAATATTTCAATGAAATTTCCATAAAATTCCAGATGTTCTCACAGTCACAGAGGACAAATTAGGTTACATTTTCATATACAGCAAGAGCATGCCTCCATACAGTAGAGACATCCAGCAAAAGCTTGTTTAAAAATGTAAGTTGTCATTAAAATACGATACTCCTATCACAAAAATTACTGATATACAGTAATCTTAATAAAAACAGAACCTGGCTCTGAATTCAAAAAAACCCACTATGGAGCACATAGTTAATAATCTATTCCTTCTCCCTCCCCTCAATAAAACACTCTACAAAAGCTCTCCAGTCCCTGAAATGCTATCTTGATTTCACTGGTGTTTTTAACCCTGTTTAAAAATTCTCTTTTCCATATGAAAGCCTTTTGGATCATGAGCTAGTGGAGATTTTAGGCTTCCCCCCACAGTACTTCACTCTTTTACTTTGTCTCCTTTGCTTCATTTTACTCTGTTTTTCATGTCCTCTAAAAGGTCATTGATGCTGTGAAATTTTAAAGCAAGTGAGGAGGAAAGAGCAGACAGAAAGACCCATAGAACTCATAAACAAACATCAAAAATATTTTAGAATGCTGAAGAACAGGCAAATCGGTGTAACAGAAATTAAACTGAGAGTTTCAGAACTAGAAAAAGGTAACATTAAACTACCAGAAATAAGGAAACATAGTTCTTTTCTCTCAGACAGTTTTTTTAAAACGAGCTTTGCCAGCACATACGGCACGCTACCTGAACTAGAAGTCACAAAGGCATCTCCATAATGAGAAGCCACACTAGGAGAGTACCTGGCCACAAACTGGTCCCCAGCAGAGTACTCAGTACCACACTGAAAAACCATGTCATGATGAGAAGGTCTTTCCAGAGGAAGTGGAACGAGTGTTTTCTGAGAAGGAAAAGGGCTGCTCCAGCTCTGTCCTGGCTGCTGCGCTGTAAACACAGTGATCTGCTCAGCTAGTGCCTCAACAGTGGTACTGCAGGAACCAAAGATCCGGAAAAAGGCCTGCATTTCTTGGAGAGAAAAACACACTTCCAAGATCTCCAGCCTCGGCTTCAGCAAGTGTTCCTGGCTCAGGAGGTCAGCCAGGGGGTGGAGTCCATAGAATTCTGCTTCTCTCCGCAGCCTCTGATAGTCTGAGAAATCAGTCGGTAAGGAGACCTGCAGAGTCCTCAAGAAGTCCATGATGTAACTAAACAGAGCTCCATCTCTGTCCACAAAAAATTCTCCATTCACCAGTTTGAATTCCCAGTCATCATGGTTCAACATCTGTGCCAGCCTGGACTCAGGGAACTGCTGCAAGGTAGAAGCCCGGGTTACATATCTCACACCTCCCACGCTCAGAACGACCACCTCTTGATTACTCATCACTACCTCAGCCACTCAGGAATCATAACTCTTTGATCTACATGTTTGTGACTTGATCTTTCCTAAACTGCAAGGCAGCTGCAGCTGCAAGAACCAGTGAGTGGTTTTTGCAAGTGTTTAGAGTGAGGTGTGGAGCAGCAACAGGATTCCCAGGCAACAAAAATGTAAATATCGTGTACAATAGTTTTGTTTGCTGGGTTTGGTTGCTTGGAAACTTTGATTCTTGGAATTTAATGTTTTATTTTTTGAAATTAACAGCTTGCAAGGACTACTGGAATACAGTGAATAGAGCATCACAACTTATTAAACTTTCAGAGAGGCAAATGACTATTCCCAAAGGATGGCACATGTTATGTTTGTTTTCTGGAAATGTCAACTCAATGGTTCATTCCATACACTGCTGTTCATAAGACCACTGCAAAAAGAGGTTAGATGTGCTTCAAGCAGGACATTTCAGTATTGTATGCTCCTAAAGAAGGGCACTTCAGAGAACTCAAGCTTAAGGTTCACTTTAAATCACTGTTATCCTAAGGCCAAGTCAATACACCCAGAAAATTCAATTAACTCCTGAAACAAGATACACAAAAATACAGTAACAGCAGAAGAACCATATAAGTTCCCACGCTGAAGCACTTCAAAGATCAACAATATCCATACACCTGTTACATGACACAACCTGTTCAAGGAATCATCCCAGCATTTTTCCTGGTTTTTAGAATTACCATCTGGGGAGACAGAGAGGGACAGGAGAGAAACTGCTCTACCTGCCTCCTCTGCAGGGCTAAAGCTCAAGCTGCCCTCCTGCAGCAGACCCCTGCATGCCTTTCACTGCACTAAACTGTTTATGTTAAGGCCACTTTTTAAGAAAGTGGGGCTTTGTGAGAAACATGGATCTCACAAAACAGCTCAGTTACCCCAACAATTCCGTGCTGGAAAAGTAAACTGCAAAGTATGTACTATCTGCAAAGTACATACTATCTTACAGCTTGTTCTTATCAACTTCAACTGGTTTCTTGTTACCTCTAGAATTTATGCTTGCCCTGAAGACACATTTCTGTGTAGAACGCATAATCTGAATGCACAAGATAATTACAACATTTGGTTATATAAAAAACCCCCACCAAATAGCTATTTCAGTGAGAAGTGAAATATATTGTCAGTCACAAAGTGGCTCCAGACTGTGAATGATGCATGCTGCATTTTGCAGAGGAAGGGCAGTCCTCAGCAAGCCTGTCAATACAGCAGTCACCTCAACCACAACTGCTCTTCCTCTTACCAACTGACCTCCCAGTTGGAAAAAAATATTTTTAAAACTAAGATCTTTTATCTTATTCTACCATTACATTAACATTAAACTAAGTACACAGTTCAGCCCTGTATTTTTGTAAGAAAAATGATTTATAGTGAATAATATTCCCATAATCACGACTGAAAGAAGAATCTGGAAGTTCAGTGTCTTCCAAAGCTCCATTTCATCTTCTGGTTTATCAGTGCTCAAACTATGTGTACAGTATGAATGTTTTGGCAACATTTTGAATCTTTGAATATTTTCACCAGAAGTCTTAAAGATCAATTAATTTTAAGAAGTTCTATGTTTTCTTCCCCAGATCTCCCTTAGTTCTTATATTTCAGCAGGGACTTCACAACAGTTTATATTTGCACACAAACTCTGCAACATTATCCAGTACAACCAACGTATAGTTTTTACACTTTTCTCTTAGAAGTGAAGCTCCATCTGCCATCTGTTCCCAGTAAAAGACTGCGTGATCTGCTATCTCCACGTTATCTGCCAAATAGGACAAGATAATTGTAAAGAAAATAAGACAGTTCAGTATAAATCTGCGTGAAAAGACTGAGGAAATCTTGAATTTGCAAGCGTTGTTTTCCTGAGGCAAGGAGAGTTTGTCCACATCAACCAGTTTTATTCCATTCCACTGGCTGGTATCAAAGCTCTTCATTGTGGGGCTGATGTCCACGGTGGAACAAGGTAAAGGGGTTTCTTTAAGCACCTTGATTTTTTCCCTGAACTCCTGCATCTGTTGCAGAAATATAATGGGTTCAGACACATCTTTGAAGGCCTCTGCAATGTTAAAAGCCATCCGCTGCTCTTGCAGAATTGTGTTCAGTTTATTGATCTCTGGATCATAGGCCTGCATCACTGCAAGCTTCATGGTCTCAAAGTCAGAAAGAATCTCATTTCTCTTCTGCTCCAGCGTGTGCTGCAGCTTCTCAAAGAACTCTTTCACTTTGTCAGAATCTTTGGTCAGCATCTGCAGAGCTTTCCTCTTACTGGTTTCCAAGGTATCCAGCCGTGAGAGGGCATCTCCACAACGCCAAGTTTCAAAGCCCTGAAACAGGGTTTCAAAAGCCCGCTTCTCCTGGGAATAAGCTTCTTCAATGGAACAGAAAACATGCTTTGTATGGTCACCACGGGTGGCACAAACCCCACAGATCAGCTGCATGTCTGTCCGGCAAAAAATGTTAAGGGGTTGCCCGCTGTGCACTTTGCACACAGGCATTTTTGGAGTTACTTTGATTTTGTTGTACTTCTCCACAATACCTTTCAGGGAATAGTTGACCTGCAAGCTGTTGACTCCAGCAACAGGAGTCTCCTTCCTGCATGTGGGGCACTTGAAAGGAGACGGCCTCCAAAGCACGTTCCGCACATTTCCTTCAAGAATTCCTTCCAGACACTTTCTGCAGAAATTGTGTGAACAGGGCAGGACTCGAGGATCATCAAAGAGGCTACAGCAAATGGGACAGGTGAGATCTTCCTCTAGGAGCTCCATCATATCCTAGGAAAGAGAAGAAAGATGGTAACAAAACTTACAAAACTTATTTCTCCCTCAGGGAGACTATGCAAACACTGATCTCCATCTGAGACACGTCTCAGTGAGAAAAGGATCTGTTTTTTTTCTCCAGTATCCTTAAGACAGAGCCTCAGCTGGGATTTTGCAGACAGTCCCCCAGAGCTGTGGTATCAGGCCAGCAGATGGCAGGCACAAGAATGGTGCAGTGTTCAGGCAGAACCTTTTTTTTGGACTTTCAACTAGAAAAGCTGGAAAAAAAAGTCTTGCCAATCCCAGCAAGGACTCTGAAAGAAAATAACTCACATACTCATAATAACAGTTCAAGACTTATATCTTTCCTTGCTGATGCAATACACAGAAACTGGATTTGCACAAAAGATACCCAGCCAATACACCCTGCTAAGATTTGATTACTCTGTACTTGCTTAACTCATCCAAAGCTTCCAGTTTAAAACTCCATGCACTGCTACTGTAGACAATACTAAAAGTGACTGAAAAGGCCCAGTTTCAGTATTTCTGTTGATACAGAATGTGTTTCTTTGCTCTACTTGTAAGGCCAAAGGAGAGTCACCACTCACTTTAAAAATTAAGTTTCCTCTTGCTCTTGCAGTATTTTTAAATAGCCAAGTGAATGTGTTACTGTTGAGCTACTCAGCATGAAGTTAAAATACTTCAAATAACAGCTGCCCATAATCCTTGAAAATTCATCATGAAACAACACTGTTAACCATTTTTACTCATCTGCATCACTATTTCCAGTTCCATTCTCTCCACCACCAGCATCCATGCCTCAGCAATTTCTTTTTGTGGAGAGGACCTTATAGGAAGGTTAATCATGTAATCCTTCCAACTGGAAAGTCTCAGTAAAGGGACCCAGTCCATACCCTTCCCTTGCCTCTAACCAAAGACAAGTTCTCAGATGTAGACACCTTAGCATGCTCTTAGAAAACAAAAAGCTAATAAAGGCAAAATGGGTGACAGTTTGTATTAGCCAAAGCTCTGAAACACTTAGTTTTGAGCTATAATTAGAAAGATGCTTCCCTTCCATAAATTCCTTCCACATTATACAACATGTATTCATACATACGTAATAAAATTCCTTTTATAAATTGAGAGATGTATCACAAAAAAGTGCATCAAATACTGCTGTGACTACAAGTGAATGAGCTCTTAATTGTTTTTGATGTAAATACTAAAGTTTCTGTCCCCTCAAAGAAATATAAAATGGAAAATGTGGGAGCCAAGAGGAGAGCTGCAGGGGAAGATCCACACTGCACAGGACAAGAGGAGCAATAAAATCAATACCACTGATCCAAGGAAAGTAAAGTTCACTACAGGGAAGAAAGGTGAGGTCAGTCCTGACTTTCTTTCACTAAAGGCCCAATAGTTCCAGTGAGATTTCACAGTAAAAGCCATTCTTGAGAGGCATAAGCAAACCTCCCATGCTTTTCAAGTGAGAAGGAGGGGTTGTCATGACCCGGAAGCAGGCACGATCTTCATTATAAATTCTCGTTGGGCTGAACAAAGACACCAGTCCAGTGTCAGGGAACTCTGATCCTATGTTATATAGCCACTGTAACTCCAACAACTAGCCCACTATTTAGTCATAGGAGTGTTATCTAACAAGCTCTTAACTTTTACAATGAACCTTAACAAGCTCCCAGTTCTCGCAGCGAACTTCTGTAGGGAGTAAAGGGTAGAGTATGATTGCTGCACTTGCCGGGATAAACCAAGAAAGGAGAAAATGAGGATAGAAAAGAGAGAAAGTGAAGGGAAAAGATCCCACGTTGGTCCTGCCACCGTAGATGGTCCAGATCTGGAGTCAACAGAAGCCCAGGGCCAATCCACTTCCTTCTACAGTTTCCCTAGTATAGGTCCCCTTACTTTCCACGCCATGTGCTACTGTTTGTGCATGCACAGTGAACCCTTTTGAGCCCTCCAGGAAATGAGGAAATGAGGAACTGAGAGGCTGGGGGTCTGTGGTGGCACAGGAGCCCCCTTTAGTGAGATGCTTGGGAGTTGACCCTTCTCTTGACGCAGGCACACTGAGCCCAAGTCTCCAGGCTGACTCGCAAGCCTGGAAACAAAAGGGAAGTTGGCTCAGAGCAGCACTGCCCTGCCTCTGTGGGACCCTCCCTTCCAACTGCTGAAACTTCCCTGTCACAGCACAACAGGCAGAATGTTTGAGACAAACATGCTTACATGCTTGTGCCTGGTGCTCCACAGGGGTATTCTCTGTGCTTGTTAGAAAAAGGAGACTTTGAAAAAGTTGCCAGCTTTCCTACTCAGGAGTAAGGTCATCAGGCAGAAGAAGCCACCAATAGAGTGGGGGACAAAGCCCCAGATAAAAGGTCTAATGACTCCATTTACCACCTAAGGTTTTCTGTAAGCCCGCAAAGCCCACTCAGAAACCTCATTTTCAGCAAGAAGAATCTGGTTTTGAAGCACCTCGATGCTCGAACAAGCAACGTTTCTATTCCATCTTCTTCCTATTGCTAAAAATAATGGGATCACAGGAAGATGATGATGATTTTGTCCCTACACTCAAGTCTTCCTCTTCATTAATACCCCTCTCTTTCCAACTTGAAGTCACAGCTTTTAGCCACAGTAGCAGCACAAAGATCAGTTTTGCTCATGTGTTAAGAGGATAATAACTACAAAACCAAAATGAGACTTCTCTATCTTTTAGTAAATGGAAATTCACAGTGCAGAAAGTATTTGCTCTGGTCCATCTCCTTTACCAGGGAGGATTTTATGTCCCAGTTACGGAGCTGGAAAAGCAGCTTTGCATGCCTCACAGCAAGAACTGCAAACCACTGCTTACTACAACACATCCCATCAAAATTGCAGGACAAACACTGAAGACTTTCACACTACTAAAAAAACAACAAACATACACAGAAAGGCTTCATGATCCAAATAAAACTGTCCTGTTGCACTCCAACTCCACTTATGCAATTAAATAATTATGCTTTATAAATATAACCGAATTTCGCCACCTTTATACAACACTATTAAAAACACTGGAATAAAAAAAAAAAAGGCAAGTTTACAAGCTTTCCCCCCCTCTTACAACACCAAAAACACCAAACCAAAAATAGTGAAGACTTGTATGCCTAGTTGGATCAGATGAACTTCCATCTTCTTTAGGACATTAATTTCAGACAGCAAATTGTCTGTGGATTGACACATCCCTTAGCAACCTGGTCTTTGTGTGAGGAACTACAGCAACATTTCAACTTCTCCATTGGGAACTTCTCTATGTAACTTCTGATCCAGTTTGGATGTTCTGGAATTCCCCACATGGACCAAAAGCATCTCTGGGTACAAACCCAACAAATGTCATCCAGAAAGGGCAGTTTGCACAGTCTTATCATTAGGAAAAAGAATAGCAAAACACATCAAACCATAAATGCAAAACAAACCACAGTAGCTTTTTCCCACGCTTCAAAGAGAAATCGATTTAGTATGCTTCTCAACACAGAAGTCAGGTTTATCAGCCAGCAGCAGACTGAAAGCAAAACCAAAATTTCACCAAGCTTCAAAGAAAACAGAA
>JAWWLV010000001.1:53839849-53879204 GCA_035041135.1 Platyrinchus mystaceus
CACAGAAGTCAGGTTTATCAGCCAGCAGCAGACTGAAAGCAAAACCAAAATTTCACCAAGCTTCAAAGAAAACAGAAAGACAATTCCTGGATTACAAGTTCCCTGCAATGGCGTGTGTTATTTCATAGCCAAAAATTTTTCCAGGAGCACCAGGTAGATCCAATATGTGCAGCCTCCAGAAAGCTAGAGAGGCCTGGATAAATAAGCAATTTCGGTTCAGCGCAGTTTCAAGAGAGCCAGAAAGGCCTGGAGAAACAAGAGTGCAGCTACAGTCCCACGAACACCGCTTCATCCACAGGGCTTGACAAGGTGTCGATGGCGGGGGCTGCACCGACGCAGGCTCCCGCGCTGCCCTCCCCGCGCCGAACACCAGGCAGAGGTTCCCTCGTTGCTTCTGGTTACACCTCCCGCTCCGATCCCATCCGGGAATCCCCCTAAACTACGGCGCTCCAGCCGGCCGCCGGCCCTGCTCTCCCCGGGGCTCCCAGCGCTGCGCCGGCACCGCAGCCCGGGATGGCGGCCCTGGGGGTCCCCCCGCGCCCCGCGCAGCACAGCGGGGCTCACGGGGAGGCGGCTGCGAGCGGAACCGGCCGCGATCGCGGCGCGGCCCCGGGCCGGGCAACGCCGCCGCCGCTCTCACAAAGCCGCGGCCTGCGCGCCCCCGGCCGCGCCCGCCCGTCCTGCCTTCCCCGGGCCCCGCTACTCACCATGGCCGGCCGGGGCCGCGGACAGCGTGGGGCAGCGGCCGCCTCGGGCCCCCGCCCCGCCCGGCGCCGCTCCCCCTCTTCCGGGCTCGCCGCTCCGCCCGCCCTGCCCCGGCTCCGGCCCCCGGCAGCGATCGGCCGGGAGCTGCTGCCCCGCCGTTCCACCCACCTTGGCCCGCGGCCGCCGATCCAGCCCCGCGGCAGGAGCTGCTGCGGCTCTTCCCCCTCCGCTTGCCCGCCAGCGGCGCGGAAAGGCCCCGGGGCTGCCGGGAGAGGGGGCCGGCGGGGGGATGCCGCTTGCCGAGGCTGCAGCCTGTTCCTCCGCCGAGATAAATACGGGTGTCAGGTGTTTATTAACTCTCTCAAATTTGACTTCAGGCTGCAGCTCACAGGCACACGTTGCACAGCCTAAGGAAGATCGCTGCTGGGTGGCAATCCCGCTAGCATCTTCCACCTCCTGAAAGCACTTATTAAAATACCAATCATTTTAAAAAGATATCTTTATGTGCTTCGTAAAAGGATGGAGACTCATTCCTTTTTGCTTTAACGCACTAGTTGTACCATTTCCTACTGGTGAATCTGTTGGAGAGTAATGTGGCCTGTCAAACCTCTGCAGGTCTTCCGACCAGCCCCAGGGAGAGGGAGCAGGAGGGATTCCTCTGCCTAGGAGGACCCTCTAGTTACAGCACTACGAAACTGTGTCTGAAAGTACTGAAACTGCAGAGAACCTTTTTGATTTTTATCTTTTTTGCAGCCCTTCTGTCCACATAAGACCTGTCAACACAACAGGTCTCACATCAAAGCCAAACTGAACTTACTTTCAAGTTGGACTTGGTGAAAGGCTACATCAAAAACTGTTCCAAAACGCATGTACTCTGCCTCCTGCATCCCTTCACTCCCCTACTCTGCACCTACTGCAGTCACATCACTCATCAGCACAGGGGAGACCATTCCCTTCCATGACTACCCACACAAGTGACATCACAGGCCAGACTGTACTTCTATCAAGCACATCTTCCATCATCTGACATCTTTCTCCTGATTATTTAGGAATCCAGATCTTAAAAGCCATTCAATAATATGCCGAGCCTATGCTTCAACAATTTACTGCAGTCAGAAGAGAAAGATCTGTCCTCTTCCTCACTTTCCTCCTTGCTGCCTCCACCCAAGCTGGCCTGCCTGCTCAGCTGGACTCAGTGGGAGCAGTTTGACCAAGGACAAGCATTTTCGAAAATCTCCTTCAGAGTGCTCACACACTTAAGCATTTCACCCATTATCTACTAGAGAACGGCCCCAGGAGGTAGAGTTGCTACACAAAAGCAATCAAGACCTTCAGGCGCATTTCAGTGTCCTGCTTGTGTCTTCTTAATTGTCCAGCATCTTATTTGCCGTTTATTAAAAGCAAGTAATTCCAGGTAGTTTCTGAAAAATGATAGCTCAGTCCATTCCTCAGCCACCCAAATTACATTCAAGTTTGCATCCCAATGCTTGCACACTTACGTTTGCTAAGTAAACCCTTGTCTACACTTTCCCAACAGCCACATTTATATCAAGAATTCCTGAGTTCTATTAATCTCTGTAATTTTATGGTTAAGGATTAATCATAAGGTTAAAGACTAACAACAACATGGCATTTTAGATTTCTCACCGATTAAGTTCATATATTTCATATACAACCTTTTTCCTGATTTTTTTTTTAGAGTACATTTTATTCTCCATAATTCTTTGGGCTGGTCCTACTCTGTCTCCTGATAAATGAAGAAGGAGCTGTATGAGTGTAAGAATGGACACCTGCCCACCTGGGACATGCCCTCTTCATTAGGTGCACCTGAAAATAGTCTGGGATTTCTTCTGTCAAAGATGAAAGCTTAAACTTTTGGGCAAACACAGCGTGGGATTTCTGTGCTTGGTGCATAGAAACACTGTCTAGCCAGCATCATACTTAAGTGTCCCATGGCTGTCCTGAGCATGATCAAATAGAATGTGGGCGTTTTTCTGCTTCTTCTTCGATTGACAAAGTTGCACACAACCATTTTGCACACATCTAAGTCCACCTTTCTATACTCCCTTTAACTCTTTGTAGCAGCAGTTTCAATAGCAGCTCGTTTATGAGCTTGCATTCCCACACTTGAGAGCACAGTGTCTTCCCACAGCACCATCAAAGGCTGTTTGTTGAAACTTCAGAGAAAAGTTCTGGCTGATGGAAAAGAGCATTAGTATATCTGTGGCAGTATTTCCCTATCTAACACAGAAACAAACCCAAGCGAAAGCTAGGCTCATAGGAGAGGCCCAGCTTGAAGGGAAGTGTTAGGATAAATGTCACTTAGCCATTGGAGGCTTGAAAATACAAGGGTAGGAATTTGGAATTAATTACAAAATAGTGGCAACTTCCAGCTTTTCAAGACAAACACCATGTTTGTTGTAAGACAAAGGGATATTTGCCTATTGTCATCTTCAAACTACAGAGAGAACCCAGATCACAGCTCTTCTAGTAAGCATTATAACAGGAGATTTCTGAGACTGAAGCTCTGTGCTGTGGTTCAGTCAGCAACTTCAGAGCTGACAGCTCCTGCTCTCCTTGCCTGGACAAACTTTGCCAGGCTCCACAGATGCTCCACTGAGATGATTTTACCCACTAAGCCAAGCAGAATGCTATTCCCTTTTCTTTCCCAAGGTGAGTTTTCTGCTGATTCAACAAGTTAAACCAGTTCAGTGCAAGATTAGACAATCATCAGGTCTAACATCAGAGGAATAAGAAAAAGAGGAACAAGATTTTTCCCTTTCCATGGAAGCAAGCCATTAACGTGACTCAAGCTGTAACAGGTAATTCTACCCTGACAGGCAGATTCTTGCGGGGTTAAGCCAAGATGAGACTGTGCTACTGGCAAAAGTGATCCTTTCCCCTTCCCTTAGTCATGCTTTCCTGATGCCTCCTCTCTGCTGGCTCCAACATTCGTGCAGCCACATGTTAGGCTAGATCCACTTGCCAACAGAGCTGAAAGCTAATCCAGTTTACAAAAAACAAAAAAAATTTTCAGGAAGATCGATTTTGGCAGCCAGCTGATCACGCAGCCGAACAAACACCAGTGCCAGGATGAGCCAGCAAGAGGGCCTGTTTTGGTGGCAGCCCGCACACACATCAGCATAAACCAGAAGTGTCCCCACAGGCCATAATTTCACAAATGCTTCCAGCCAGCTACTGCCAGCACTACTGCCAAAAGTAACACAGCCTTGCCCTTTGGCCACGCCAGCTGCTCATTCCAGGCCCCAGGCACCTGCTGTGCTGTGCTGGAGAAGAACTGATTGATAAATGTAGTTGGAATTAAAAGCCTCCCTCTCCTTTTTCTCCCAAGGTTGTATTCCCCATCAGTAAGGCACCTCTGAAGCCATGCTACCAAAGACCTGTCAGATTGCAATTGTCTCCTAGGGTGTAACTCCAAGGAAAGAAGGAGAGTCTTATTCTTGGCTACAAACCTGCCTTTTACTTCCCACTGAAGGAGGCTAAGGCTTCATGTCCTCTTACAGAGGTGTCAGAGCACACTGAGTGTACACTCCAGTGTCAGGACAGAGACTTCTGGAAGGACACTGCTTTATCCAGCTGTGCTGGGAGGAGCACACCCTCAATTTGAGGTGGACAATGTAGTTGCTGTGGGTACCTAAAAATGGACATAAATCTGCAAGAGCTTTGATGCCAATAGCAGCTCAATAAGAAGACGCTGTAAAATAACACAAATAAACTATTCAAAACAGTTTTGTGTATCAAATACCTTACTCATATATAAACGTTTCACAGCTATATCACATCTGACTACCTTTTTTTTCAACTGAAACATCTGGACTTTATTAAACATTCCAAATGAGGGATCTGAGAAAGCAGCTTCTTGTTATTGTTTTATAGAAGCTACTTTTAATATGTGTTGTAGAAATACCAACCATTAAAATCCATGGAGGTTCATCAGCAATTGAAATGACCAACTGCCATTTTGAGGTCTGAATTTCAGAGACTGCCTTCATATCTGCAGGGTCTCTGGTGACTATCTTAGCAGCAATAAGAAGCTCTGTAGTTTTACTTATGGAACTTCAACCCACACGGTTAACTAATATTCAGCACTTTGCCAGGTTTTCCTGCAGAGGGGGGTGGAGGGGATCGATGATGAATTCAGTTAGCTCCTCAGCAAAATCTTATTTATTTACAAAGAACGTACAGCCACGTCCCATTTCCTTGCACGCAGAGGAAGCAAATGGGAGGGAGTACTGTGCGGCAGTCCAAGTTTGCTGCTCTAGCCAGGATGCTTGCCCAGAAGCTGTCCCTTGGCTTTTTCTCAGGGCCATCCACCACTGCTTCTCCCACTGTCTGCTGGCTCCTGCGTGGCGTTTCCGGTCCCAGACATGCACACAGGCAAACACAGCTGCAACCAATCTGTGCTAGAGCTGCTGCGTTCCCAAGCAGTCCCTAGAAAAGCCTCTCCGACTTTCTCCAAATTGGTGCTTGCTCATACGAGTCAGCTCATCTTAGCACTTGGCCATGTAGCCCTGTGCCGTGGGCAGCGGTTTCTAGGTTTTAGCTATCTTATGCCGTAAAAGAACTTAATTGCTCCTTCCCGAACAAAGCATGGCCAGAGAGCCTGTCAGTTTTAATGAGGTTTGCGACTGCCTGTAGATCAAAGCTCTGCTCTGGTGGGTTTTGCTCATATGGCATAAAGAGGAAAGGAGAGGTGACCTCCAAAGTTAAATAGAACAACAAGGAACCAAATTAATTTTCACACATAATTTCTTGTATGATTTGCCAAGTGTCAGATTAACTGTATAAAACAGAAGGCTTCCTACAGAATGTCGATCCTCACAAGAACACATCATAATGAAGATTTCAAAAGTACGAGCACAACCTGTTTTTCATCTGAGACTTTGTCTGTATCATCTTCCAAACCACAGGCCTGACCCTGGGAGTGGAAGGACTGCTTTCAATAAACAAACCTTGATTTTCCAGTCCTGCACCATCATTTACTTCTGTGCAAACTGCACAGAGACATTACCAAATCTACCCCAGCCCACATAATAACTACTTTTTTTCATTGGTTTTCACAGGTGTAAATGCCTCCACAAAGCTTGTGACAGTGGAGAAGCAAGTCCCAGTGGTTTTACTAACAGGGTGAAGAGGAATTGTTTTTCTGAGAACTGATTAGTCATGTGGTATTACATTGTTGTATTATGTGCTGCCACAACAGGAGAGAGTTGCCCTCTCTCCCCCAAATCTGGCATATCAGAGAACCTTTCTGAAACATACTTGTCTGCAGTCAGTAGATGTACTTTTCAGGGCTAATGAGAGACAGTTGTATTTTGTGAATGAAGCTCTGAGCTAGAGAATAAAACAAGTCAGTGACCATAATTTTCTTTCAGCAGATCCTCCAAATATATCTGCCTTTGTGAAACGGATGGGAGTGGTCGTATTCCTGTTCTACTAACACGGTTCCTGGACAAAATGTCTCTGCTGCTACTGTTCAAGGAAATAAAGTCAAAACCCTGCAAGCAACAAGCATGTTTAGGCATGCTATGCATAATTCTGCTTCCAGTGTGGGAGGGTCCTAAATACTTGGCCTCCCCAGTGAAAGAAATGCACATTCATGGAAGGCAGAAGCTGAATTAACCCTTGATTACCAAACACAGTTATACTTCTAAATATTGAAGGCCAGATCTTCATTTCCTCAGGGAAGCTCTTTATGCACTGTAAGAATTTTGGTGTTCAAATACACTCTAAACAAGCTGACAAGCACATTTACAAATACAGTACTATCCTGCTGGTATTGCTCACCTCATCCTTCAAAAAAGGCATATGAATAAGCTATGTTTCTTACCAGCTAACCAGCTGACTTTTGCCTTACTTCCACCACAGCACCGTTGTTATCTGCTTGATTGTGTCCGGCGCCAGAGCCTTCACTCAGGGCACACGTACGTCTCTGCTGCTGTTCCTGCACACTGTGGCACCAAGCCGTCACCATCTGCTGCCAGGGTGCTCTGGGCTCTGCATCTGGAGGGAGACAGGGTGGGTGCAGGGATGAGCTGGTCTCCCGAGACTTCCTTGCCTTCTGAGCACACAGGCACTGGAGCCAGTGTGCTCCAAAGCAGCACCAGCAACTTTTCCGAGCTGTGGCATGTACTTTGCCCCAGTGCTGCAGCCTGCTGGCCTGTAAAACCAGCCTCTCAGGTTAAGAAAGTAGCAGAGCAGGAAACTGGCAGGAAAGCACAGCCAGTCACTGCTCCCCAAAGCCTCACGCCCTTGAGTCAACATTTGGCAATGCTGACTTCATGTGGCGAGATGTGTTTGCATTGCCAATGCTCATTTTGGAGAAGAAAGGACTTACTGGGGCACACAGAAAAAAATGGGACAGGGCATCATTTGGAGGTTGAGCCTCTTTCTAAATTGGTTTTGTTAAAAACTTTTTGTTTAAAAACTGTATTAACGTTTGTCATTTAGAATTTACTGTAACAAACCCACAGTGACAGACAATAAAAATCCCACAGTGATTTAAATTATGGGAACAACAAGCTAACAGTGAGAATTCTGATGCCCTCCATACGAAATAAATAAACATCAGTTTCCACCTAATATTTACTTCTTGGAAGTTCAAGATTAATCCCATTTGGCATATTTTAAGGAAGTGAGTTCTTGACCCCAAATTTTTATGGGCTGTAACAGTAAGTCCAATAAAAAAAGGAAGTATATATTAAAGCTGCTCTTAAAATCAGATTGATTTTAGGCACAATTTTGAGCAAGACAGCATTTCACCTCATGTTTCAAGTAAAGGGGGTGAGACTGATACAGCCCATCCAGACCAGTAAGATTATTTCTCGCTCTGAAGATTTCTTTTAACAAGGATTTTTGAATATCTGCGTTAACCCCTTGCCCCCCTCAAGGCAGATAACGTTGTACCACATGGGTTACATTAGCTGCATCATGCTTTATACTGTAATAAAATGCTAAGGGAGCTTTCTAGGTAATATGCCACAAAATAACACACCAGCTGAAAATAATGAGAAACAATTTCATTCCAACCCGGTTTGGAGATAAATAAGCTTTCAAATGTAAGTATTAAAAATACCTGCTGTTGGCAAAACATTCCATATCAGCAGCTTATGGCACAACGTTTATTGGATATTTTTCTGTAGAGAAATAAAAATGTAGAGAAGTAGGCACAGGTGGGCTTCTATAGCCATCTTACCACTGCGTTTGTTATAGCCCCTGTTCTGAATGCTGTGTGTGACACAGGGATGCAGAAATAGGTGTAGAAATGCTTGTATAATCCAAAGGCCACAAGCTATAACTTTTTTTTAATTACATGGCATTCAGCCTCTGTGAAATAGACACAAATCTGGTCCCAAAATGTGCTTTGCAAAAAAAAAAAACAAAAACGGTAACTGCAACGCTAGCACGCTGGCTTTTCACTGTCTTTGCAGTAGAGTTTAACCAAGTAAATAAAGAAATACACTCTACCAAAGCTTTTGAACAGATGAGGAAGTACTCTAGAAGCAAACAGTGCCCAAACCACTCAGGGTTAAAGCTGGACAGGTCTGGAAGTTGAAGGGCAACTCAAAGGTGCACCTGCCAGGCCCGGCTGTGCGAACCTTTCACTTCAGTGAGCCCTGTCGCTTTTGAGTTTTCTAAGATAGAAATGAAAAAGAAAAAAAAAAGGGGGGGGGGGGGGAGGACGGGGGCAGGGAGGCAACAGAAATAAGATAACTGGGATTGTTGTGACTTGGCGCCGGGAATAACTGACCAGTAAGTTTCCACCAAGGAGTCCCTTCCCACGTGTGAAGTTCACTGAGGCGATACCTCCCACCTGCCCATCATGATCGGTGTTCCCCGTGTGCATGAACCGTCCTTCGTGCACACGTACGCGCAGACTGCCCTTTAGGAGACCGCGCCGGTCTCCTCGCGCCACCGCCGAGAAAGAAGAGCAGCAGGCTGTCGGCTGCGCCCGTTTCCCACTAAATTCTCCCTTTCAGAGGAAAGACGGGGCTTTTTAACGCTGCGCTCGTTGCTTTTTTAACCCGCGCCTTCCCTCGCACTCCCCGCCCGCCATGTCGCGCCGGGGCGGGCAGGGCGGGGCGGGGCGGCCAGGGCGGGGCGGGGCGGCCGCGGCCGTTGCGCTTGCGCGGCGCGGCGGGTGCGGCCGGTCATGGCCGCCTCCGTCTTCTGCTGCTTCTCCTGGTGCCGCGATGGCGGCGCCGGGCACATCCCGCTCAAGGAGATGCCGGCGGTGCACCTGGACACGCAGCGCATGGGTGAGAGCGCGGCGGGGCAGGGCCGGTGCTCGGCGGCGGGCGGCTCCCCGGCGGGCAGGGCCGCAGCCCCGGGGCGCGGCATGGGGTAACCGCTGGGAAAGTCGCTTTTTGGCGACTTGTTTAGCAGGATTTGGCAGTTTTTAGGGAGAGGGGGGGAAAAAAAAAAAAAAAAAAAGAAAGCTCTCTTTGTCTTAAACTGAAGGTGATCAGCACAATGAGTATGTGGGGGCGCGCCTCGGTCGCAGGGGGTGTCCCAGGGGGACAGGCAGCCCGACAAGGGTGGTCCTGGTCAGAGCCGAGGGGACGAGTTCACGGAATCGCGGAATCAGCTGGTTTGGAAAAGACCTCTGAGATCAAGTCCAACCCATGACCGAACAGCACCATGTCAGCTAGACCACGGCACTGAGTGCCACGTCCAGCCTTTCCTTGAGCACCTCCAGGGACGGTGACGGCACCTCCACTTACGGCTGTGGAGATGCTGAAGGAGCCAGGCCATGCAGCGTCTTGTCCATGCAGCTCGTTTGAGCGTTGTCCTTAGGATGAGCTAGCCCACAAAACCATGCCCAGCCTTTGTTAAGGAGAGAAGTGATCTGGGCCAGCAGCACCAGAGCTGGGGAAAGAGCTCTTTCCCCAGAGCTCTATTCCTCTATTCTTCTAGGAGGAATAGATACAGTCCAGTGCTTGAACATCATCATTAGCACTTTTCCGTGCACTTGACCACAGTGCCTAAAGATGAAGTCTTCCAGTGGAGAAGGAAAACTCAGCTTTTTTTCCTCTGTGTATTGACAGGCACGTTTCGAATAAAAGGATTATTTCATAGAATGACTAAACACTTTGCAATTCCATCAATCATTTCTACCCAATATGCTTTTCCTTCTTGTTGCAGAATGTTTTTTCTCCGATGTTAGAGAGAGTACAGGGCTTTGGTCTCACAGTGAACCCTTTCTGACTAAATTGTAAGTTATGCTTCTGATGTGGTTAAGCAAAAGTTGTAATCAGCATGGTGCCGTAAAGCCCAGGAGGTGAAAATTAGATCAGCGTATAGATTTTAAATAAATAAACCCTAGTGGAAAGATGAACTAGCCTGTAAACAGCCTGCCTTCTCTTACTTCAAAGTGTGGCCCATCATCATAATTGTTGCAGACTAATGAAGCTTTTACTTGGGGCAGAAAGAACAAAAACTGTTTTCAATGTTTAGGGCTTTGAGGGCTGCTTCCAGACTTCTAAAAATGTTTTGAAGTTTTGTGGGTTGTTTTTTTTTCTTCTTGCAGGAACAGATGTTGTCATTGTTAAAAATGGCAGAAGAATATGTGGCACAGGAGGCTGCTTAGCCAATGCACCTTTGCATCAGAACAAGAGCTATTTTGAGTTTAAAATCCAGTCCACAGGTTAGTCAGCAAAAAATTTACAACCTTAAACTTGGAAGGTATGTCACATAGCCTGCTGGTGGTCATATCTCAAATGCTCAACACATGCATCTTTTTAATTGCATCCTTGAACTTGTGAACATTGGAGAGTGTTGTAAGTTGTCATGGCATAAAAGGAAATTTGGGTTTTTTTTTTAACCATGACTCTGAAATACTAAAAAGAATCGTAAGTATATTACTAAAGTGCAAATACTAAACCTCCACATTGTTTTGTATGCTGTTACATGCATGTTTTTCAGTTGGCATATTTTAGAAATGTTTTTTGCTAGATAGATGCTTATGACCCCATAAAACACTGTAGTTATGTTTTTTTTTTTAAATAATGCATTTCATCCAGTGATATTTGCAGCTATTTGTCTGCCTTCCTTTGCTTTTAATATGCTTTGTGTTTGCCCAAGCAAGGGTAACACGCTTTGTACTACCCTTTGCTCTTCAAATCAAATGTACAGCACTTGTTCCAACACTGCCTTATCCAGAGGAGCCTTTCAGCACCCTGTTTCTTTTTGCTTTTACTGATGCAGTCAGCCTCACTAGTATAGAGGGCACTTCAGGCTTGCCTGTGTTCTAGCATTAAAAATCAGCCTCTGTTTTTAAAAACAACAGGCAACGTGAAAATGAAGCTGTTCTTTCCCTAAGTTTGTAGTGGGGGGGAAGGAAAAGGGAAACGTTATTCCAGATCCAGGCCTTTTGATACCAGCTGGAGCTTGATGCCGACACGTTTTGGGTAAGGGTTGTTTGCGTTCAGTTGGGATTAAAGTGCAGGCAGTGTGAACGCAGGTGTGTCCACAACAACTTGCAGTCAAATGAGTTGTTTCGTTTTAAGCTACACCTAACCCCATATCAGTATTAACCTGGCAATTTTTGTATCCTGTGCGTTGGGGGAAGAATCCATTGCAGCTGTTGTTCATATGTGGTCTTTATTCACACAGATACAGTATCCATGTTCTTACACTTGAGAAACACGGGCAATAAACTCTCCTGGTTGCGCTGAGCCATGTCTCATCTATTCCTGTGCCCCAAGGCAGGAGAACTCTAGATGATTTAACGAAAATCTTTGATTTCCAGAAATGTCCCTGAACAATCTATTAGGGGTTATCTGTGGGGTCACCCTGACTACTGGAAAGTTTTCTGAAGGATAATCACACTCTTGTCCTTTTCATTCTGGGCATGTAAGTGTCAGAATAAATTGTTCTGCAATTTTTTTCTTCTTAAATTAATTTTCTTACATTTTTGCCTCATTTTAGTCTCCTGTAGATTAAACAGTTCCAGTTTGTTGGGGTTTTTTCATTGTCTTCTTCTAGATGAAATTTTTACACTTTTGAGTGGTTTTGTTGTTTCTTCTGCAATATCTCTAATTTCCCTAATTTGTCTTGAGATATGATGCTTAAAATGGATGCTCTGCTCCAGCTGCAGCAGCAGCAGATGTCCTTGATCTGCTTGCTATACATACAATATGTCTGCTTTACACATGCCACACATCCAGTTTTTCATGGCGGTAGGACCCAGACTTGTGCTCAGCATGTGCTCTGTGATAACCTCCAAACCATATTCTGTGAACTGGTTGCCAAGCCACTGCTGTTATTTGTGCCACTTAGTATTCCTACTTATCTGCTCTTCTTTGTAATTTATAAAAAGCCGATGCACTTTCCTTATTTCAGACTTCTTAACCACTTTTCAGGATCATTTTAAATTTGAGGGTCCTCTGAAGAGCTTGAAATCCTGTCAGGTTGGGATTGGCAGCATGTTTAATAAGCACATTGTCATGTTATCCATGTAGTTGATGTGAATACAGAACAGTATATGACCTTGTGCATTCAATGCAAAACCTCAAACCACACTTGAGTCATCGTTTTTGATTTGACAGGGTGCTACTGATGAGTAATCCTGGAATAGTTTTCTAACCACTCGTGCCTTCATATTGTTGTAACTGTCTAGACCATGTTTTCATCATTTGACTATTTCAGTGTTTTATGAGTTTCAAAAACATTACCAAATCGAGATCTATCATACTTTGTACACTTTCTTTTTTTTCCATAAGACTGGTCTAGCTAGCTAGTTACAGTTCTCTTTTTCAGGATAGGTGCCACTCTTGTGGACACTTGTACTGGGTCTGGCCGGGATGGAGTTAATTTTCTTCATAGCAGCTGCTGTGGTGCTGTGTTCTAGATCTGTGACCAAAACAATGCTGATAACACACTAATGTTTTAGCTATTGCTGAGCAGTGTTTGCACAGCATCAAGGCTGTTTCTCTCTGTTTCTCACTCTGCCCCTCCAGTGAATAAGATTAGGGTTGCACAAGAGGTTGGGAGGGGACATAAGCAGGCGGATGGCCCAAACTAACCAAAAAGATATTCCATATCACATACTGTCATGCTCAGGAAAAAATAGGAGAGGAGGGGATTTAGGGAGGTTAGCCATCTTTTGCTTGGGAATTGGCTGGGCAGTGATCTACCTACCCATAGGAGGTGGTGAGTGATTGCCATAGCACCACTTTGTTTTGATTTCTTTTTCTTCTGCTTATTAAACAATTTTTATCTTTAGCCACAAGTTTTCTCGGATTTTCTCTTCCTTTCCTCTTGCTTCGTTCCACTGGGGCCTGTTGGGGGAAGGGAATGACTGGCTGGGTGGTGCTTAGGGGCCCACCAGAGCTAACCCACAACAGTTCTGGTATTTCCAGGAGATACTTACTGGTAGTACCATCATGGTACTAGTTAAAATTCTTCATGCTGTCCTGCTTCAGTCTGATAGTCTTCAAAAGAATGGGTTTTTTTCCTTACTGTGTTAATGTCACGTTTTTAGGGATTTGGGGTATTGGAGTTGCAACCCAGAAAGCAAACTTGAATCAAATTCCACTTGGTCGGGATGTTCACAGCCTGGTGATGAGAAATGACGGAGCTCTCTACTATAACAATGAGGAGAAAAATAGGCTACCAGCAAACAACCTTCCTCAGGAGGGCGATGTGGTGGTAAGTTCCTTAAGGCTTTGTTACTTCCTCAGCTGCTACTAAATGCCTCTTATTTACAGCTGTGTGGTCATACTGACTGTTTCAGTCAAATTGTTTGGCTTGCATCTCTCTGGGTATAAAGTGCTGATATAAACTCCCATTGTCTTTGAACAGGGCAGCTGCCTGGATATTGGTGGACTTCACTGATTGATATGTTGGTATTGATATGTTCTGAACAAGGGATGGACTTGACCAGGGTTTGAGAAATAGTCTTTAATGCTCATTTGCAGTATCTACCTGACAGATAACTCCTGTCACAAGGATCCTGTACTGTTTGAGATGGGACCTCCCTGAACAAATAATGTGCTGGAATGCATTACATGGCTATGCACCATGCCCAGCTGAACTCATAGCTAACTGGTTAATGATTAGAAGGACAAAGCAGAGATGGGTCCAGGGTGATAAATTAATTGGGTTTTTTAGCCAAACTTCTGTAAGGAAAAAGAGATATTAAGTGTGGAGGGTGGTAATGTTCACTGGGAAAATGATTAAGAATGAGGGAAAATGGGGAATCCTTTTTTTTTTCTTTTTTTGTACCTTACTCTTCCAAAAAAATCTTAAAGTGACTTTGTTTGTGGAGTTGTGTTTTTAGTGCTTTTATTTCCTCCACATCCTCTTACAGATGTATTTTCAAAAGTACATGGGAGCAATGCAGTGAAATTTAGACCATTTATCACCACTGCTTTTTTGTGCTGTGTAGCCTTGCCTCTATGTAGCAATGGTTAGAAATGTCATCCTTAAAAACTCCAAACAGCTAAGGTTGACATCTCTGTGCTTATCCACAGATACTATACTGTTCTTTTAATCCCCTTCTGAAATTGTTTTTTGGAGAGTTGCAGACTGCTTCAGTGTTTGGTCAACTTGTGCAGCTTCAACTAAACACAGAAAAGTAGCTGATGTGTTACTGCTAACTCCCCAGTTTCCATAAATTTCAATTTATTTTGATTTATTTATAATTTATTTTCTGTCACGAAAATAGATTTCTGAAGTTCTAAATGACAGCACAAATTGTCACACTCAGCCACACCAAAGCAGTGAGAAAAATCCTTTAGCTAACAGATAAGTAAGTTATTACCCTGTTAGTGTTTGTTTTCTGCTCTGTAGTCAGCATATTTCTAGTGTTGTGTATGAAACCACAGTCTGTTGCTGCCAGCAGAGTAAATGAGCTGGGAGACATTCCTATATGGAAACATGGAAAGATAAACTTGATTCATAGCATCACTATTTTTTAAAGTTATTTCCATGAGAAGATAAAAACAAGAAGACTGCAAACTGCCTAATATTCAAAAATCATTGAAAATCTTGTGTGTCTCTAACACAGTGAAGAACACTTTGGAAATGTGTTTTGTAAACTCAGTAAGATGCAATGTGCAGTGCACAGTACTATTCTGCCTCCAAATTGAATGGGCGTTAAGGAATCCTGAGTATTTGAAAATGCAAATGTTGTAAGTCATTTATTAACTTCTAATTGTTTGCAGGAATGAAGTGAGATTTTCTAGGATGCTGTGGTTTTCATAACGGTGTTAAGATTTGCCTGTGGCTAAGAAAGCTAAATTAAGTAGCAGTCTTATGCATATAAACTTGTTGATGCTTTTTTGTTCATTTTCTTTATTTTGTAGGGCATTACATATGACCATGTAGAATTAAATGTATATTTAAATGGGAAGAACATGCATTGTCCAGCTTCAGGAATCAGGGGGACTGTCTATCCAGTGGTCTATGGTAAGTCAGAGATTTTCAAACTGTTTCACAGTATGGGCAGTATTCTGTCTTGTGAGCCGTGTCTTCTTCTCACTTCAGTGGAACACATCAATTGTTTATTCTTGGCAACTACCACAATTAATTACATGAAAATGCAAACCTAGGAAATTAGAAAAGTATATTTTCACCTCATTCTTAATGTTCTTAATGCTGCTTAATAGGAAAAAAAGCACTTACAGTGTCCACATCCAGCAAGCTGGGGAGTTGCTGCACTCAATCTGAAAGTTGCCAGGTAAAAAAACTGTGAAGCAGATTTACAAAAAAAAAAAAAAGAAAAACAACAAATTTGAACTAATGTAGACTTGTGCTCTGATCTGATTTATCTCTGAAGCTTGTCATTTGAGCCTTTTAATTTCACATACTTTATAAATGCATTCAGTGTTACCTAGGAATAGAATTGCTGTTTGTGTTTTCTTACAACAGTAATAACTTTAATGTAGTGCTGGTACAGCTTCTTGCTGTGTGTTGGTGCAGTTTTGAAATCCAGCAATTGGCTGAGCAACTTATGGTAGCTGTTTTGCAAGCAACCATGAATATAACAGCAATTTCGAATAGGAAACAAATACCATATCCAATTAATCACTGCCTAGGCACTTCTAAAAAAATTATGAATGATGGAAACTGGAATTTGGCCAAGTCGTATTAAAATTTTACTCTTCCAGAAGCTGGTGGTGATTTTGTAGTTGCCAAGCAGTCAGAATTCAACATCTCATCTGTAAGGCAGCACTTCCCCTAGCTCAGTGCATATAGTCAGTGCTGCGCTCCAGGTTGACATGTAAATTACAGAAACTGATAATTGCTCATCATGTTCCCACTGTTACACCTACAGCCATGGCAGAGTTACAGAGTGGGTCAGGTTGGAAGGGACCATTGGAGGTCGTCAGGTCCAACCTCCGTGCTCAGCAGGGTCCCCTAGAGCACGTCACTCAGAATTGTGTCCAGATGGTTCTTGAATATCTCCAGTGAAGGAGACTTCACAACCTCTCTGGGCAACTTGTTGCAGTGTCAGTCACCCACACAGTAAAGAAGTTCTTCCTCATGTTCAGGTGGAATTTCCTCTGCATCAGTTTCTTCCTGTTGTTTCTTGTCCTATTGCTTGGCACCACTGAGAAGAGCCTGGCTCCATCCTCCTGCCACCCTCCCTTCAAATACTTGCAGACATTGATGAGGTCCCTCTCAGTTGTCTCTTCCTGAGGCTGAACAGGCCCAGCTCCCTCAGCCTTTTCTTGTAAGAAAGACACTCCAGTCACTTAATCCTCTTCATAGGCCTCTGCTGGACCTGCTCCAGGAGCTGCATCTTCAGTTTATCTTTATTCCTATGTGAGCCTCATCTAAGGAGTAAGCCCTTCCAAAATAATTTTGCTATCGAGATACCATTAGCTATGTGATGTGGATAATTTTTTAATTTCGTGGTGTGTTCCTAATGAACTGTTGGCATGTTCCCATTTATATCTTGATACATTTGTAATACTGAATTTTATGAACAGGAAGAAAATACTCCAGATGCATCGTAGAGCCTTTGATGTCTATAAATGTAGCTGACGAATTATATATTTCCAAGCCATTAGAGTGGAAATTGTTTTACATGGTCATGTCGTGATGTGTTCTTAAGCCACGTGATGGCGCTGCTAAAATGCTGTGACAGCTCCTTGTGCAAAATCTTCATGAGCAGCAGGAGAGTTGCTGTGTGGGAACCGATTATTGCATCTTCCCTGTATTTTGGTAGGGGTGTTACATAGCATGAAGAATGAAGGTTACTTTCAGAAAACATTTGGTAGCGTGTAGGTTTAGCCTGCTGTAAACTTTTTTTTTTTTCTCAGACTAAGGAGGTTCCATGCCTGGGGAATGCAGTGACGTTTTACTGCCAGGCTCTTATTATCATCTTCCACAAGTGGGCATAATTTCATCATAATTTCATGTCTCCTACGTATAGCTGTAACAATTGAAGCCTGCAGATTGCCTTTGTGCGGTACTTACTTTAAGTGTCCTTAATTTAATGTGAACTAACAACTTCTAGTCATGTGAAAGGATTTGGCCGTAGAGAAGCATTTACCCTATTCAGACTAGAACCATAGATATGTTTTTAAAAGAAACATGGTAGATCAGGCAAATGTAGCGTCAAGCTTGAGAATGTAAAACAGAAAAATGGACTTAAAGGGTATGCAGCTGTACCTCAGGCACTTCCATGGAAGCGAGATGCAAACACTGCCTAAGGACTACAGAACTGTACAGATACACTGATGTGAATTTTAACTGAGCCTGGGAGGGAAAAATTGTGACCTTGGCTCTGAGATAGCTAAATTCCAAAACACGGAGATGAAGCTTTTCTGGTTTGAACTAATGTTGCTAGTGTGCCAGGTTCATCTCAGAAGTTGTCTTTGAAGGGGATCTTGCTTTTCTGACTGGTTGGATATTTCAGCTTGCTGCTGAAATACAGCAAAGCTTTGCTCTGAAAATACTCAGCTGTTTCCTTTTTATGTTCTACTTTGAAAGTAATGTTGCAGGTAGCTAAATTTTGCAGGGAGTCCAAAGCTAGGAGAAGTTTTGTAAAAAAACGTTAACTTCCAGGTTTTCAGAAGCAGTCAAAGAAGCTGTCTTCGTATCACATGTTAAAACAGATGGTCTGACACCAACCACTGCAGACATCTGAAACGTTGTAAACCTCCAAAACCCCACTGCACACAGTTGAAACTCCAGTAGAATCAGGAAGTGGACAGAAAAATATGCACCTGACGAGGTGACATCCCTGTAGTGTGTATCTAGTAGTGTCCTTACTCTGTAGACTTCTGGAGAAATAGAGTAGAAAATTTGGAGAGAGTAGCCTGAAGCCCTGCTAACGCTCCCAGTGAAATCAGACATAGCGTTCTTGTTGACTTCACCAAGGACCATTACAGAGTAAAGTAAATAACAGAAAAAAAAGATGGTTTGCTCTCCTGGGGTATGTGTAGGGCTCTAGCAAATTCACTGAAGAGATTTCTTTCAATTATATATATGTAATGTGGTTTGAGCATAGGATACAATCTAATAAGATGGTGTAATAGAGGATCAAATTGTAAATGTTCCTTCTCTGATTCCTTCTTTTTGGTTCTCTTCTGCAGTTGATGACAGTGCCATTCTGGATTGTCAGTTCAGTGAATTTTATCACACACCTCCACCAGGGTTTGAAAAGATCCTCTTTGAGCAGCAAATCTTCTGAATGTCTTCATACTGAAAATTTGCACCCTGCACTGTTACAAAAGCTTTGTCATCTTAAAGCTTCACTTTACTTTCAGGAAACATATCTGTATTTTTAGTAAGTATTTGTGACTGTTGTCTGCAGAATAAATATGTTAACTGCAACACCAGGTAAATGTGTTGCAACTGTGAGTTTTCTGGCAATGTTTTGTGATTGAAAATGAGTGTTTTGGGGCAGGGTTTTTCTCCGATTTGTACTTGATGCATAAGGAGACTAAGGGATATTACTGCTGTCAGTATTACATTCAGTGTTTTGAATGAACTGGAGCTCTGTAAGACAAATAGTTCTTATGCATATGATGGCTACGGAGATGTATAGTTCTCATCGGTTTTTTTCCGCCAACTTTTTTCTCACAGAAATTATGTAATTTGTTTAAAGGACGCACTGTGTTTCTGGTCTGTGATCTGGAGTGTCCCAGTTGTGCATAATGACTAATAATACAATGGCATAACTAGCAGCTAGATACTTTTGTTTTGCAAGGTGTAGATTAATCCATTCCCTCACTGTTTAGACCAGCAAATACAGTTTACCTATTTCTCCTAGCTTTTTATTTGCTTTTATTGTGACAAAAAAAAAAGAATATTTTCTAGTAATACTTTTTTGCTGAACCTTAAAAAGTAAACCTAAACACTACCTGTATTTTTGAGGACCACCATGCTGTGGTTACTCTGGTAGGAGAGTATAAGTACAGATCAGCTCAACTTGGGTATGCAAAGAGCCAGGTGAAAGGTATGAGATGTTATGGTGAAGCCTTACATCTAAACTGTAAATTAGATTATTCTCTTCTGGAATAGCATATTTAATTTCTTCATTAATCATTTATAAATGGCTAAGACATTGTTTTAAAATGTGATGCCCTGGAATATACATTGTGAGATGCTTTTCTTCCCCCCTTGTCATGTTTAATATACTTCCTAGAAGAATTTTTATTGTAAAAAAAAAAAAAATCTTCATACTGAATGTTTGTGTTTTGGTTTTGGCTCTTCCTGAGTTAATGCATTTACATAAATAATTTTATTTAAATATTTTTAGAAGTTACCTTATTCTGAAATTTTCAAATACAAACAGCTTTCTCAAAGCCTTTCACCTTAGGATTTACTGCATCTGTTCTTGATTCTGTGGCCTCTGTTTTCCTTTCTTTTAGCCTTGCTGTCACATGACTGTGTTGAGTAGAACTTCTCAGCCTGAAAGGAATGGTATAAAGCTCGGGAGATTAGACTGCAGTTTTATCATTTCCTCTTGAAATCTACTCAAATCAGAGTAGGGAATGAGAAATAAAACGTAAATCCTAAAACGCCTTCCCCCCACCCCTCCTTTCTTCCTGGGTTAAATTTATTCCCTATTTGCTCTACCTTCTTCCCCCCACAGTGGCGCAGAGGGACGGGGATTGGGGGCTGTGGTCAGACACATTGTCTCTGCTGCTCCTTCCTTCTCATGGGGAGGACTCCTCACACTCTTCCCATGGACCAGCATGGGTCCCTCCCATGGGAGACAGTTCTCAACAAACATCTCCAATGTGAGTCCTTCCCATGGGCTGCAGTTCTTCATGAACTGCTCCAGTGTGAGTCCTTTCCATGGTTCCAGTCCTTCAGGAACAGACTGCTCCAGCACTTGGTCCATAGGTCCTGTCAGGAGCTTGTTCTGAGTCATAGCCTCCTTTTGACATCTACCTGCTATAGAGTGGGGTTCTCCACAAGCTGCAGGTGGATCTCTTCTTCACCATGGACCCCCATGGTGCCTCACCATGGTCTGCACAGGAACCTCTTCTCTGGCTCTTGGAGCACCTCCTGGCCCTCCTCCTTCGCTGACCTTGGTGTCTGCAGAGCTGTTGCTCTCACGTATTCTCACTCCTCTCTCTGGCAGAAATGGTGCAGTTTTTTCCCTCCCACTTTCTTAATCTATTATCCCAGAGACACTACCACTGTCCCTGCTGGGCTCGGCCTTGGACAGCAGCGTGCTTGTCTTGGAGCCAGCTGGCATTGGCTGTGTCAGAAATGGGGGGAAACGTCTGGCATCTTCCCATGGAAGCCACTCCTGTAGCCCCCTGCTACCAAAAGCTTGCCGTACAAACCCAATACAGCTTCCACACAGCCTGAGCTTCAGATGTCTGATGCAGCCCTCTAAGTCCCAGGTTACAGGGATTGCCTAGGATCTCTCTCTGAGGCTGGGAAGAATTGCCCTCTGCCCTTTCAGAGGATATGCTCTCTTGGAGAACTTGTGCTGCCAACTGGAGGAGTTCAGGATTGTGAGCAGGCTGCACATCAGAGAACATGAAAAGGAAACAGATAGGATCTTCTCTGAGACTTAACAGCTTGAAGAGCCTCAGGCCCCATCTGCAACAGGGAAGACAGAAATTACTATCTCACACTATCAAGGTAAGCAAAACCTCTGGAGAAGGGGAGGGATAGAAGCTGGTGACTTCTGGCACCAAGAAGAAAGTTCCTGCCACACCTAAGGGCTTAGAGCTGCAAAACAGGTTCACTGCCCTCTTAGTTGAAGAGAAGCTGGATGAGCCCTCAAGCAAAGAACCTGGACAGTATCAGAAGTGACTACAGAACTGTGAGGGCAGTAGTCACAGGCATGGGGGCCCAGGTGATGGACTCAGTCTTGCCAGTGAGGGGAAAGGGAGTAAGAAGGAGAGGGGACTAATAGGACAAGTCAATAATTAACTGCAGAACTAGTGTTGACAATATACCATAAGATCCTTATAGGCAAGTTGCTGGAAAAGCAGACAGTGAGGTGGACTGAAAACTGGCTGAATGGTCAGGCCCAGAGCGTGGTTGTTGGTATAAAGTTTAGATGGAGTCCAGTAACTAGCAGTGTACCCCAGGGTCAGTCCTGGGTCCAGTCCTCTTTAACATCCTCATTAACGTTCTGGAAGATGAGGCAGAGTGTACCCTCAGCAAGTTTGCAGAGGACACAAACCTGGGAGGATTGGCTGTTATTCCAGAGGGTTGTCCTGCCATTCAGAGGGACCACAGCAGGCTGGAGAAATGGGCTGGCAGGAACCTTTTGAAGTTCAAGAAGAAGTGCCAAGTCCTGCAACTGGGGAGAAACAACCTCAAGGACCAGTACATACTGGGGGCTATCCATCTGGGAAGCAGAAAAGGACGTATGGGCCTTGATGCAATGTGTCCCTGCAGCAAAGAAAGCAAATGGTATCTTGGGCTGCATTAGCCAAAATATTGCCAGCAGGTCAATGGAGTTTATCCTTAGCCTCTCCTCAGCCCTGGTGAGGCCACACTTGGAGTGCTGTGTTCGGTTCTGGGCTTTTTGGTAGAAGAGAGACATGGATGTACTGGAGAGAGACTGAGGAATTGCCACTAATGATTAAGGGACTGAAGCATCTCTGCTGTGAGGAAAGGCTGGGAAAGGTTGGACTGTTTAGCCTGGAGAAGAGAAGGCTCAGGGGAGTCTGATCAATGCATTTAGATACCTGAAGGGAGGGTGAAAAGAATGCTGAGCCAGGCTCTTTCAAGTGGTGCACAGTGACAGTACTAGAGGCAATGGGCACAAACCTGAAGTGCAACAGGTTCCCAAGACTAGAGGCAATGGGCAGAAACAAATGCAGGAGGTGCCCTCTGAACATCAGGAAACATTTTTTTCAGTCAGGGTGACTGACCACTGGCACAGCTTGGCCAGACTGGTTTGGAGTCTCCATCCTCAGAGATATTCAAAAGCCAGCTGGTCATGTTCCTGGGAAACCGGGTCTAGGTGGCCCCACTTGAGCAGAAGGGTTGAACCAGATGACAACTGGAAGTGCATTCCCAACTCAACCGTTCTGTGACTCTTCCTTGAGGTGACATAGGTGACATTGCTATGCCAGTTGACACATACGATAATGTTTCTGTAATCAAGTTTGTCAGCTCTTCAAACTTGATTTTATATATATACATATAAATAAAGGGGAAATCTAAAAGGAAAGGGAAGGCATTGTCCTTTTTCCTTTTGATGTCTTTCAATAATGCATTCAACAGAGGTTCTTTGCCATGAAAGACCGCTGAGATGAAAGTGCTTCTTGTGGAATTATATTTCTCACGTTCATGGGGAAATGAGGAAGTATTTAAAAGAATTCTTATCACTTTTATCTAATTGCATCCAGCAAGCAACTTTTTTTGAAGATTATTGTGATTAAGAATATTTAACAGTAAAAGCTGACACCTTGATCTTAATGTAGACTTGATTTAAAATAGAGAGAAGGCTGTCTTCATTAAAGCTGATGTTTGAAATAGAAAACATTTTGGTAAATATAAAATACTCAAAATAGCTGCTCCATTCACCAAAAATATGGAAAGAACCTGCTTTTATAACTCAAAGTTACTCATTTCTCATCTTAAACAGAGTAAGATGCATTTGTAATACTGTGCAATGTAACTACATCTCTTCTTTAAAAATCAGAAAACTTCTTGTTTTATAATAAGTAACACAGGAAAACTCTACAAAATAAAGGAGGGTTAAATAAAAAACTATTACAATCTATTTACTAAAATGTCGTGGTTTAGGAATGGTATTCTCCAATTTAGTAGTCCCACTAAAACCAGCTGCTCACTTCCCTCTCCTCCTCCAATTGGAAGCACAAAAGGCAAAGATTGCAGATTGAGATAAGAACAATTTACTAGAAACAGCAATAAGATAAGAAAATTAATGATAACCCAGCAACAATATTAGTAACAAAAGGTATAAGATGAAAGGTATAACACAAAAAAAATAATTTACTTAGAAAGTTTGCAACAATACCAATCGGGACCAGCTCTTCCCCACCACATTTTCTCCCCACCAAAAGGAACACCCTTCTTCGCAGAATCGAGAAAGTCCCTTAATCCCACCCCTGGCAATGAACTGAGGTGGTATAGAATAACCTATTAGCCATGCCCACACTGCTTCAGGCTATGCCTCCTCACAGCTACTATAAAAAATTAACTCTGTCCTGGCCAGAACCAGGACACAAAATGGAAAAAGTGAAATGAAAGTAAGTTTTGTGGTGATAGTTCATAAGAGAAGCAAGAGTACACTTAAATCCATTGACCACAGAAATAGAATGTGAGTTAACATGTGTCTCAGCACTTCACTTCGGCATCTGGCAATAAATCCAGATGTTTTCCCAGTTGTGTTCCCAGTCCCAACTTTGCCCAAAGAAATTATATATTCAATACTCATTTCTAAAAATCGCATTAGAAAGTAATTTTCAGTTAAAATTTGGCAATATATTTACTAGTAGAAAATTCATTTTAATGAGAAAGAATCATACTTCCCAATGAAATGGTTATTTCCACTAATTGTACCCAAATGTTTTCTTAGTCTTTGGATGTTACAATTATGACACCCTGTCTCCTTGATTACGAAACTTTATATTGACTAATCATGTATGTTTTCTGAGTGCTTTTGACATTATACTGTGGCAGCATCCACAGATTGATGGAAATAACAGGGCACATGATACTGGTTGCATATAGATCGGTAGAGTTGTTATTTTATATTACTGGAACTGTTTATGTTGTGTCAGGGATAGAAGAAATCAGGTGATACTATTCCTGCGGGATTAAAACCCTAATAAGATACTGGAAGGCTAGAAACACCTGTCAAGAGTTGCCTGAAAAGGTGCTCTTCCACAGAAGAATCAGGATACAGTACCACAGATGCTCAGCAAAGAGAAAATTCGTGGTGTGCATTGAGTCCCTTAAATGCTATTCAGCACAGTTCTAATCCCAGGCTGCAAAGAGCATTCAGAGATGGCAGGACATGCTATTCAGGTGCAAATGTTCATGAGAATGCAGAAGTCCATGAGTATTCACACTGTTTTTCCTTTCTGTGGGCTTTCTTGGGAGTGCACTGCCACGCATACAGCTGTGTGCAAAAAAACAAAAGAAGGAACCAGGTTCTAGTAATTGATGGGAATTTCTTAACTTTATCTGAGTTCTTAGATTATTGTTGTATACTCACTCATCTTTGTTATCATTTTGTGTTGATGCTGCTTTGCATACTGACAACCAATCAAGCCTCGTGGCTGAGATAAGGTTTCACAAAGATCCACATGTGAATCAGCAGAACATTTTTTCTTACCTGTCTCTCTGAATCCAGGTTTAAGGCTCAAGGATCCAGCCCCCCAGGATACCTAAGGTATTCAGAGCCATTGTTGCTTCTGGAAATGGGGTTAACTATTACCTCTTTCTTAGTGAGGAACTGCTTGCATAAATGTTTCCAAAACTATGCCACTAAGGTATTTGCAGGAAGCCTGTGACAGAAGATTTGGAACAAATTTAAGTGCCTCTTCACTTCTTTTCACTGTTCCTTCCCTTGCCTGGTTCCTCAATAAAATACTTCTCAGGTAATAAACATCTTGGATATCATAGAATTATAGAATCACTTAGGTTAGAAAAGAACTCTTAAGATCCTCAAGTCTAATCATTAACCCAGCATTGCCAAGTCCACCTCTAAACCATGTCCCCAAGTGCCACATCTATACATCTTTTAAATACCTCTAACCATGGGGACTCAGCCACTTCCCTGGGCAGCCTGTTCAAATGCTTGACAGTCCTTTCAGTGAAGTAATTTTGCTTAATATCCAATCTATACCTTCCCTGGCCCAACTGTAGGCCATTTCCTCTTGTCCTGTTGTTACCTAGGAGAAGCCAACCCCCACCTGGCTACAGTCTCCTTTCAGGTAGTTCCAAGAGAGTGATAAGGTCTCCCCTGAGCCTACTTTTCTCCAGGCTAAACAACCCCAGCTCCCTTAGATGCTCCTCATAAGCCTTATGCTCTAGACCTTTCACCAGCTTTGTTGCCCGCCCTTCTTTGGACATACTCCAGCTCCTCAACGGTACAGATTTCTAGACAAAAACACAAAGGATTAGGGACAGCTCTCAGATGTACTGTGACAGACCTTTGCTTTCCTTGAGTGCTTCATGTAAGCTCTCTGTTGAGGCAAATCTTGGTGGCTTGAATGTTGAATTTTTGTGTATTGAATATTTGTGAGAACCAGGAATTGGAAGGATGAATTCCTATTTCATCTGGCTTGTGTGAGAGCCCTTTATTTATTTTACTTCTTTTTAGTTTCCCCACCTGGACATTTTAGCTTTTCCTAACTCTTTTTCTAGCCCTGTGTTGGTCCTAAGAAAGCTCACCTGATCTGACTGCCAAGATGAGTCAGCAGAAGAGCTCTTTATCCCTCCACGTAGTCCAAACAACTGACACTTCCTGGGAAGAGGAGTAATTTCTTAGACACTGGAATTTCCTTTGCTGCAGTCAGAGAGGTGGGCTGGGGATTAAATGAGATTGAAAGAACGTTCTTGCGGAGAATCATTGCTAAAATGCCAGAAATTCCATATGAAGTGCATAAATAAAGCTAAGATTGCTATTCCTTAATTCCAGAACATGTCAAGAAAAAAGTTGATATCTTGTGTATATGTATTTAGGTTGCATTGTGCCTGCAATTTAATTCAAGATAATATAAGGAGAGCAAAAATAGAAGCCAAGTCACATCCATGGAAAACTGGCATGTTTAGCAGACAAGACACTTCCTAGCTTCAGGAAACATGAAGACTAGAGTGATTTTTCTTGGATGTGCTCATTATATTGGCAAGCAGTACATGTTAAAATCCCCATTGTTGAGAAATCTGAATTCCCTTTTGCCTTAAAATATCCGTTCTCAGTATAAAAGGACTTATGACCTTTTCATAAGTGAATAATGACTGCAGTAATTCAGTGAGGATTTTGTGTGGGAAAAGTGCTGCTCCTGGCCAAAGTAAACATTGGCAAAATCGAGATAAGCTGGTGGAAGAGGCATTTTTCATGCAAGTTGGTAGCTTGGTAGCTTGTTCCAGACAAAGTCATCTCTTCCTATGTGTAGGATAGAAATAGTGTTTCCCACTACGAAGGGATGTCAGGAGAACACATCGAAGGAACGTGAGGCAGCCAAGACCATGCTCAGACTGCTTGTGCCCTAATGCCTGTCACAACTCCATCTCTCCATTGTCTGAGGAATCAAGTCTGAGCAGTCTGAATCACTCATGACTAATTTGAATGTAGTAGTTATAACTGCTAAATTAAGCTCCCTGAGTAGGGCGTGTGAACACACCTTCAGAAGTTACAGTAAAGGGAGGGCCATCTAATTATCTTAAGAGTCTGTTTTTTCCCAGAGATTTCTTGAAGAGAGGATTGGGCTGCTTATAGACTGTTTCTTCGCTTCTTACCCACTGCATGATCTTTTTTCATCTGCCCTAAATGCTCATTTTCCCATTAGTATTAAAACAAGTGGTGCACCAGCCATTTTTTTGTTGCAGGCTGACAATTCCAAATTCTGAGAAACTTAGTCTCTACTTAAAAAGCGATGGTCAACATAATCCTGTCAGCTAAAGCCCCTGTGGGAGATGCATGTCACACAGCAAAAGATCTCTGCTGATGCTGCTTGAATTATTTCCTCAGACAGAGTGAGCAGTAGTGACAGATAGCCTTTTTTCCTTTTCTTCACATATTGCTTGAGGTTTTCCTTGCAGAGCCATGCTGGTTGGAATCAGGAAAAAAACAGAGCATGCTGGACGCTTCTCAACAGCATCAGCACGTTGAAAGTTGGGGCTCCAGGGAGAGGAGCCAAAGCTGGACCAAACAGTGAGGGCAAAACCAAAATCCTCTGCATTTGCTGTGTTTGCTGCTGCTGTCACAGTGGGGTGGGAAAGAAAGAGTCAGTGATGGTGACTGGTGGAAAAGCACACCTCTCCCACTCCATCAGGGCTCTTGTAGAGCTCTACCCTAAATATTTTGTCACGGGTCACACAGAAACTCTGAATCAGGTGAACCAGGCCAGGTCCATCTGTGAGGAGAGAGAAGGGCTGATATTCCCTGCTAACACAGCTGTGCAAGTGGGAAGGAGCTTCTGGGCTAGTGAGCGTTAAGCTGTCAAAAACGTTGCTTGTAGCTGCATCGCTGCTCACTGCATTCAGGAGGGTGTTACACTGCTAAAAAAAAAATTCCAGCTTTACTGAAATAGCTCTGTCCTCGCTAGACATGCTTTGCAGGAGAGCACACTGCTATTCCGGTGCTGATAAAGCTGCCCTGTCGTGCAGATAGCCCTAACACTGCTGCTATTCCTTCTCCTCTGTAGAACGGCAGTCATAATATTTCTGCTCCCTCACCCCTTGTCTTCATCCTAAGAGCCAGGGATGTCAGATCCATCCCGGGGCAACAGCCAGATCCCCCATGTTTGGCTGTCAATTCAGCTCTGCATCTGTCGCTCCACAATGAGCCTCCCACTGCGGGCAGTTGTGGGGGAAGGTAGACTGTGACCTTGTGTAGCAATGAACTGCTTAGCTGTGCCTTATTGTTAGTGCCTTATTGTTGCTTTCAAGATTGGTCTGTAAGAAAATAAGTTCCCTTTTAGAGACATCTCTGTTTCTGCCCTTTGTTTCTCTTCCTTCCTTATTTTCCTGTCTCTGAATAAAGCGACGCACATGATTTATACCAGTGCAAACCTTGTTGCACTGACGTAGAAGGATCTGCAGCTGCTGGTGTTAGCTTGACTGGTGAATTGCTCAGTGGCTTGGACTCCTCCTAGAGCCTGGAGTCATTCTGCAACTAGAATGTTATGCTGCAGTGGTCGCTGCCCAGTCGCTCTCTCCAGCTGCACGATCTTGTCCTCATGTGGAGTTGTGCTGGCCTGAAAAACATTGGGGAAAAAGTATGATCAGTAATTATGTTGGCTCTGAGGAGAATGAGAATAGAAGAAAAAAGCCTTCTTTTTTTTAGACAGAAGCCTGAAGTCCAGTCTGTACATTGCTTTTCTATTGAAGATTCAAGAATTCAAGAAAAAGGAGACAGTGTTTGGGAAGAGGGTCGAGATTTCCTCTGAAACACACACAGAGGTGTAATTCAGGGTGTCATGTAAAGGTACTTTGGCAAAATAATATATTTCCCCCACTGGATAAAATTACTAATAATTTTTGTATGGAATATCTGCTTCCACACTTCTCAAGGAGAAAAAGAGGCATGGGGTATACACGGTACTTGAAGAATGGAAGTGAAACAACTTTTTTGTTTGGACAGGGCCTGAGTTTCTGTCAGGAGCAGCAGTACAGTCTGGGAATGGTTTTGTAGAGCCACATGTTTCAGACTAACTCTAGGCAGAGATGTGGCAGAGATGGCTTTTGTTATTTTTGGTAATTCCTTCTCTAATGCATTTTGAGGAGGCAAGGTCCTACAGTTGAAGTAATTTCGCTTTTCAATCCATTGAGAAAGTAAAATGGTTTTAATTCCAGTTCCAAGAAGCCTAGCTGTATGGCCCCATCTTTCATCTCATAAAAGAGCAGGAGCAAGTTGCCTGCCTTGCAGACTCACAGAGTGACTGTGGTAGGACACATAATTCACCTATCTGTCTTGCAAGCCACATAAAACCATCTCTCCTTCACTGATAAGTACCTATTTTTTTTCTATGCCATAAGTGGAAACAAAAACCATGCAAAAAAGAGAGATGTAGACACAGGTACAATTGCATCCCTTTGAGGACATTCATCCCAGAATCCTCAAAGAGCTGGCTGATGTCATCACAAAGCCTTTTGATGATTTTTGAATGGTCTTGGGAATCTGGAGAGGTTCCAGCCAACTGGAAGCTGACAAATGTTGTCCTGATTTTCAAGAAGGGCAAGAAGGACCCCAGAAACTACAGGCATGTCAGTCTCACTTCAGTGCCTGGTAAAATCATGGAATAGATTATTATGGGAGGTATTGAAAACACCTGGAAGACAATACAATCACTGGTCACAGCCAGCAGAGCTTCACGAGGGGAAAATCCTGCTTATCAAACCTGATTTCCTTTTACGACAAGGTAACCCACCTAGTTGATCTAGGAAAACCAGTTGATGTAATACTTTCAGACTTCAGCAAAACTGTTGCTGCTGTCTCTCACAGGATCCTTCTGGACAAAATGTCCAGCACACAGCTGGATAAAGACATCATATGGTGGGTGAGCAACTGGCTCATGGGTCAAGCACAGAGGGTAACAGTGAATACAGTAACATCAGACTGGTGACCAGTCACTAGTGGGGTTCCACAGGGCTCCATCTTGAGCCCTGTGCTCTTCAACATCTTCATAAATGGCTTGGATGCAGGACTGGAACAGATACTGAGCAAGTTTGCAGATGACACAAAACTGGGAGGAGCTGTTGACCCCCTCAAAGGCAGGCAGGCCCTGCAGAGAGACCTTGACAAATTAGAGAGCTGGACAATCACCAACCCTATGAAATTCAACAAGGGAAAGTGCTGGATTCTGCATCTGTGATGGGGCAGCTGTTTGTACAGACTGGAGAATGATACCCTGGAAAGAAGCACCATGGAAAGAGACCTGGGTGTCCTGGTTGATGGCAAGTTAGAATATGAATCAGCAGTGCCCTGGCAGCCAGGAGGGCCAACCATGTCCTGGGGGGCATCAGGCAAAGCATCACCAGCCGGTTGAGGGAGGGGACTGTCTCACTCTGCTCTGCTCTGGTGCAGCCTCACCTTGAATACTGTGTGCAGGTTTGGACTCCACAATATAACAAAGTTATTAAGCTGTTAGAGAGCATCTGAAGGAGGGCTACAAGGATGGTGGAGGGCCTGGAGGCCTTATGAGAAGCAGCTGAGGTCACTTGTTTTGTTCAGCCATGAGAAGAGGAGACTGAGGGGAGATCTCATTACAGCCTACAAGATCCTCACAAGGGGAATTGGTGGGGCAGGTACTGATCTCTTCACTCTTGTGACCCATGACAGGACTCAAGGAAATGGCATGAAGCTGAGTCAAGGGAGGTTTGTGTTGGATATCAGGAAAAGGCTCTTCACCGAGAGGGTGGTTGGTCACTGGAACAGGCCCCACAGGGCAGTGGTCACAGCACCAAGCCTGACAGAGTTCAAGAAGCGTTTGGACAACACTCTCAGGCACATGGTGTGACTCTCGAAATGTCCTACGCAGTGCCTGGAGTTGGACTCAGTGATCCTGAGGGATCCCTCCCAACTCAGCGTATTCTGTGATTCTATGATTAGTTGTAGCTAAAAGCTTGTTAAAACTTGTAACCAAAGCTGATTATAATTTTTTTCAGTACAGTCTGAACACTGCGGCTGTGCAAGATAAGCAAGGATCCAGCTCTGTGGAGCACCTTCAGTACTGTGCCTAGGAAGGAGCTGATCTTGGTAAGGAGATTCTGGACCCAAGAGGGTCAGCTGTACAATGACACCAAGCCTTTCTCCTGTGGTGCGGAGGCCAGCCTGGGAGTTAGCTGGAAGAACAAGTCCTCCTGCCAGCTTCACAAGGGTATGATGAGTGACTGCAGCGAGCAGGGACTTGCTTCTTCTCTAGCACTTTACTACTACAGGAGGCTGCAGCAGCCAAACCATGTAAGACCCCAGGTTCATCCATTTCCCAGGCACTGCTCCTCCCACACACACCTCCTTCTGTTGCATCTCCTTGTGGGACTTCAGCAACATGCCCTACCTGGCATAAAGGCATTATTCTAAATAATATTTAATAGTCATAAATGTGATTGCGTAGAGATACATTGTGCCATTTGGATATGTCACTGTTGAAATCTGATTTCTAATGCCCTTGATGATGTTAATGAAGAAAAAAACTAATTTTCTTTTTTTAATTGCAGGAAACAAATAGCAATCCTGCTGCTTTCAGATAGGTTGCAAGACTTGCAAAAATAGCTACTAACAACACTATTTGCATTTGTAAGAGGCATTCCTCCATTTTTACAGTATATTCTAATGAATTTTTCTAATCGTGGTAACCCCTTTCTAAGTATCCCACAGTGTGGTAGTGGCATTTTAGTGATCAAGCTTTGGGGGAAGGTGTTCTGGGAAATAGGCTGTTTTGGGACAGGGTGACCTTCACAACCACATTTTTAGATGAACCTCATAAAAACCTTTTTTAAAACCTCTGTAAATTAAAAGAGCTAATGTAGCAGTCTGCAGGTGACAATGAACAAATTAATGGGAACAAAGGCCACATGAGAGGAAACACAACTTAGTGGATGCTAATTCATACCCATAAACTACTATATATGCTAGGATTTAATTTCCCCACTTCTTTTTGGTCCATAAAGACAGAACAAAAAATTTGCACCAATAATGGCTTAATCACCCTTCAAGAAAGGCTCTTGGGGGGGGAAGTGAACAGGGGCAGGGAGAGGAGAGCCAGGATTTAAGTCTAGCAGCAGCACCAAGAAGTCTGGCTACAGATACCCAGGTGCTACTGCCTCTGCTTCTGCTCCTACCAATACTGTGGGAGTGCGGCTGCATGGCAGTCTGCTTCTGCTTCAGCAATGAAATGGCACATAATCAGTGAGGAATCTTGCTAAAATGCCAGATTATTATTATTATTATTATTATTATTATTATTATTATTATTATTATTATTGTGGTTGCTCTCTGATAAACCATAAGCATGCCAGCCTCTCCAGCATGCATGCCCAGTGAACTTAGTTGATGTTAATCTTAAGTGATACATTCCTGGGTGTGCTTCAAGTCTTCACAGCAGTTTTTTGCTTTGAAAGGAGCAGGACACTTGAGTGGGTCAAGCTGCAGCCTGCCCCAACCCTTCACAAAGTTCAGAGGACTGGTGGTGCTGGGGTTCTTACCTGTGACCTGTAGGTTGGCTCATCAACTCCTGTTCCCTCCTGAAATCTGACCTATCTTGGATAGCAATCAGTCCTTTCCATTTTTCCTTGAGAGGTTCCCTGTAACTGCTTCAGAGCTTTGATGCAAACACCTTTGTTTAAAATACAAAACAACAGCAGCAGATGCCTTCATAGACAGAAAAAGGCTTGAAGAAGGGCAGAGTAAATAAACAGCAAAAATTAAATGTATAATATTGCCACACAGAGAGGAGCTTTCTCCTCAGAATGAAGCAATTAACATGTACGGACTCATTCTGCCGGGCTGGGAGGAAGCAGGAGGCACGTTATTTAAACAAATTGCCATGTAGCCCGTGATTATCATTAGGATTCATTCAAACCCAGGCATTCAGTAAAGCTTCTGCTCTGCGGCTGGCTCTGTGCTGCCTCTCTATCAGTACCTATTGTTTCATAATCTCGCCATACTCGACGCTTTTTTTATCCCAACCAAGTCTGCCTTGTTTATTACCCTCCCCACTGACTAAGCCGAAGCACATTAACAATGCAGGGTTTCATTCAGCTCTTTTTCTCGTGTTAGCTGAAAGAGGGATGTCTTCTCCCCTAATTGCAGAGAATCTCTGCAGCTTTGCACTTTCTGTATTGAAAGCTTGTTTAGGGGAAGACGCGGGGATATACATAAACCTGAGAACTCACTGACAGGGGAGATAATTGCTCTTTCCCTCCGAGCACGGCAGAGCCCTCCTAAACAGCTCTGCACAGACAAGCTTCAGCATGACAGACGGGAACCTCGCACGTGGCTCACCAGCCACGGGCTCTCTTCCTCTGTCCCAGCCAGATGGCTTCCCTCTGCTCACAGCGGCAGAGCTCAGGTGGGCTCTCCAGGACCAGATCTGGCTGTTCCTGGCTGTGCTCTGCCCAGGGGCAGACCCCACATGGGGTCTGCAGTTGAGCAGGGCAAGGATGTGCTGCCGAGGGCAGAGCTTGCCCCTTGCACAGGCACCACCACTGCATGCTTCCCATTGGGAAGGTATTGCTTTGAGGTGATTCCCCTTCTCCCTTGTGAGAACATGGGGCTTGTCACCAATATTTTCATGTTTTTAAATATTTTTCTCCCTCTCTTCTGATTCAGAACAAAACCAACATCTTTATGTTGCTTTGGGAGCATTGACCTGACTGAGAAGAAGTCTTGCTTTCCAGATATCAGGGGGAGCAGCCTGGTCCTCTCCAAGCAGCCCCAGACCTTGCATTACCACTTTTCCCTTGGCACATCTGCGAAGTCCCCTGCGCTCGCAGTGTCCCGTGACAGGCGGGCTGCAGCACCATGCCCCTGCCCAAGCTTCAACATGCTCCAATCTCCCTTGGCATCTTCCCTTACCCTTTCTCCTCTTCCTTAAATGTCTGTGCCTTCCAGCATGGGAGCATATCCAGCTTCAAGGTCACCCCATGGACATACAGACTCACCATCACTCACGTCTCTCCTTCTGCCAGAAAGACACTGCACAACTACACATCACTTCTGCAGTTTGAGCCTTGAGAGGGCAGCCAGCTGTGCTAACCTAGCCTTCCTGTCCTAACTAGAGTTAATACAGGCAGATGAAGCCCCCTAAATAGAGAGTGAGAGAGGAAACCATAAGAATCAAAATAGAAGTGTTCTGCAATTTCTTTTTTTTGCAGCATGCATGTTAATAAGGATGTCTTAAGTCTGTACTCTGTCCAGAATAGAAAGCCACAATAAAATACTAATAAAATTGTCTTATCATCACTGAGTGTTGATTTGCCCACTCCACATTTTTGAACTTTATGCCTTGTGAATTTTGAAATTAATTTCCGTATTTTCTGAAATTTCTATGCATCACCTATAACTGAATTTCATAGCAACTAGCTCCTCAGGACATATCAATTGTGGAAGGGAAGCCTGAAAAATAAGCTCAGGGCATTCCTGAAGATGAACACTGAACAACTAATCATTAATCATAAGATGCATAATAATAAGGATGGTGATGGCCATTCAAAGACTAGCATATGGCAAACAGTAGTGTAAATAGTCTTCACTCAGCCTTTTTGATTTTTGCCTTGATACTTGTTTTGCTTCTTGGAATGTTAATATTGAGAAAGAGTTAACTAACAGGCTAAATCATGACTCTGTCAGTACAAAAGTATTGTGTTCCTGCAATTAGGATGCTAAAAAATACAAATAATTTCCTGGCTTCCAGTTATTTTAAAAATATTTAAAGTGAAACAGCAAACAGCCATGAAATCAAACACTCCAGTACTTATTGGCTGATGTTAGCTTATCCAGGCTTGAAGAGATTTTACTTCCTGGGCTGAAATGAGCACTCTAGTGTGTTGTTGCTGAAATGAGGGCTGACTATGGGTCCTTTGCCACAACTGATGCCACCTGAGTTCAGCTTTCAACTTCCCAAATTACTTGTGCAATCTCAGCTCCTGCAAGGGGTTAACCTGTCACTCCATGGCCCAACATCTTCCTTGGGGCCAGCTGGCTCTTGGTGTGAAAGACACAGCCCTACACACTGCAGTGATGCTCCTCATACCTGCACAAACCTGTCGGAGCTCACCCAACCCAGCGTCTCATGACCTGGCACGACCCAGCACATCATTTCAGGTTACCTGTGTTTTCCTGTAAGACTTGAGCTCTGCCCGTGGTCTCCCTTTGCAGCAGGCCACAGCAGTGCCCTTTGGGGACAGCTGTGTGGTACCTCACAGCCAATATGGCACATTCCAGGCCACGGTGTCGGCCCAAAACTGTCTGCCCTGGAGGGTTGGCCCTCATCCCTGGCACACTGGGGAGGACAGACAGCACTGTAAATCCTTGGGGTGGAGATTTCCAGCTCTGGGGCAATGCTCTATTGCATCCAAATAACTATGATTGGGACAGCATGGAGGGACCACCCATGGGAACAAGCAGGGAAGCACAGGGTGGCACCTGCCACCCCAGCAAGTACTGGGTGACCTCTGTAAGCATCAGCCAGGCAGGAGTTGCTCCAGGCTCCCTGTGATTGCCGAGGCTTTGGAGATCCTCCTTCAACTTAAACCAGATTTGCCTTCTTCAGCACAAGCCTAATGGGATTGTAAGCAGTTAAATCCCTGTGACTTTCTCAGACAGTGTAATTTTACACAGCCTTGCCCTCTTCTCCTCCCTTCTACCCCACAGCCTTAAGTTCATACAGTTTTCTTTCATTTCAGTTTTGGTTTACTTGAAAAAAAAACAATTACTCTCTAGCCAGTTTAAACAATTGTCAAATAACCTGCTGTGACCAGACAGAGAACAAAAATGTGGGGGGAAAATACCCTTCCTTCCCCTGCCAAGTCACCTTCCAAAGCAATATCTGCTCCTCCAGCTGATTACAACTGTCAGGTTGCCTCAAGGTCTCTTGGTGATTTTATAGAATGATCCATCAAGGAAACATGTTACACAACTCTGAGCTGAAAGGTTTATCCAGACAGCTGACAGACACATGCAAGCAGAAATACAGCCCGGGCCATGGCCCTCTTCCGACAGTGGGGTGACTGCTGGAGACCTGGGACGGGCTTCATGGTCCATGTCCTGAGTGGTGACCTGTGAGGTTAGAGCCTCTGCCTAGGCAGAGCCCCAGTGCTCATGGGGAGAAAACTTCAGAGGAGGAGGTAATGCTTTAAAGGTAATGCTTTAAAGGGTAGCATCCAAGGAAGGATATTAATCCATGGCAGCATGGAAACCCAGAGAAGGTCCTTTCCTTTTGGGTAAACCACAAGTTCTCACATTAGAGAAGATAAGAGTTATTAAAATATGGTAAAACTATGTGATTTTTTTATAACTTCGTCTCTTGTCACCCAAAGAAGAGGCATAAAAATGCAGTAGCTTTTCTCTTCTCCCTTTTCCAGACACACTGATGTTTGCTGTGCATGAGAAACAAGTCCTGTCTTCCAACATCTTCCTTGTAAACCCACCTAAAATCCGGCATTGTCAGCAGTTTGCTGTGTCTGTCACCAGGAGACACTCCATACACTGAAACAGTCACGCTGTTGCGAAACCATTTCAGCATATAATTCAGCAAGCGTCGCTGCTCATTTAACCTTTTCATTCTGTGTTGCACCAAGAGCCACCGATGATTTTAAGAGGATGACTCGCATCCATCAGCAGTTTCCAAGGACACTGTCTTCTCTTTAAAACAATGAATTTTATACGTGCTTTTCTGCTGGGTCGAGGATATTTAAAAAATCTTTGACCCCAGAGTATGTGCACCTGTGTTAAGAGGCTGAAGGAGATGGGCACAGCTCATACCACCCACACTCCTCACTCAGTCAGGCTTGCAGCAGCTAAAAGAGACAATTTAATCTTTAATCTTCCCACTTTCTCCCCAGTTTAAATCAATATACCAAAAGCAGAGGGGATGCTCTTATGATTTGGCTTAAATCTGCTTCTGATCTGAATAAGTTGAGTCAAGATCAGGCATTTTTACACCATAGCGCGTGATTTCTTAAGTATAAACCCTATCATTTCAAGAAATTTCAAGTTAGAGAAAGAAAGGCAATGGAAAAGGCACAGTAGTATAGTGGCAAAGCCATTCCCATGTTTCCTGAGGAAAATTACTATGGGGACCCATCAGAGCGGTCCAAAAGAAACCTCACACCAGCCAAACTCACCATGAAGACAGCAAGTGCAAAAAAACTGGTCACAAATGCCCTTTGCAAGACTTGTGCCTGCTAAATCTAAAGACAAAAGAAGATGCTTTGAAAATTCATTACTTGATCCCTAATTGGATTCTTTTCTCTCCCCTGTGTTGGCTCCCTGCTGATCAAGAAGATATTTGTACGACCAGGGCATGAGTTTGCTGAATCCTGCAAGCAAAATACTGTAGATGAGAATGTCGAGTGTGTGGGGTCTGCCAAGGTGACAAAAAGGTCCCTGGAATCACCAAGTTCATGGCAGATCACGGAGCAGAGCAGACACTGTGTCTTCAGAGACAAACTGTAGTTAAAACCCATGGGGCACCATCCAGAAAGGGACTGACATGGCATTACCCATTATTTTGAAGGGTACGTAGGAATGGAAAGGCAGTGGCCAGGTTAAGTCTGAAGCAGTCCAGCTTGTGGCCCCTGCTCCATTAGCAGCAGGCATCTGCTGTGGGTCTCTTCCCCCTTTCTTGGCTTCTCACAGATGTATTAAAAAGCCACTCCTTGAGCCATGGACAGGGCTGGCAACTTGGGAAATCACTGCTGTAATTGACAGCTTTGGACCTACATTTGTGACAGTTATCCAGGTTGCTGCTGGTGTTTCACATGCCCGTCATTGTGGCATCTTTCATCACCGTGACTAGCCTTTGCAGAGGTCTCCTGCCAATCTGCCAGAAATGGAACCTGGACAGCAATTAAGGAGAGTTGATGAAAGGCATCTGCCCTCTGTTTCATTGTTTCGCTTCTTGGCATCCTTTTGAGGAATGAACTGAAATGTAGATGCTAAATAATTCCCACTGTGAGGGATTTATTGCTATCTTAACACTATAAGTAACTTCCAAAAACTATACCTCCAAATAACGTGTGTATATTGGTCCAATATATCCAAGAGGTGAAGTTTTAATGGCTGCATTTGTCTTCCTGCATTGCATTTCTACTAGATTTACAAAATGCAATCATGTTTCACCGTCTCCCTACCAATATGGGCCTATAATGATCTGCACAGATATCTTGTAATTTCTGCTTTAACTGTTAAAGGTAAATGTAAAAGGAAGGTGAAGAATGAATTGTCTTCTTTCCTCCTCATAATCTGCAACGATTTCCCCTCCAGCTTCAGGGCCCCAGTACACATTCCCAGTGTTCGATACAACTCAAAAATGTAACTGTAATTGTTAGGCAACCACCACCAGCACCTAGCGAGAGTCTGAACAGAACCCCAAACATATTAGCTACCAAACCAGATATATACACCTGACTGCATCTCGGTCTTTTGAGCCTCTGTAGTAAGCAAAATATGCTTATTCTGACACTTTCCCCACAGCAACCTACCAGGTTTCAGATATTACAGCCATCAGTCAATGCAGGTTGAGCATATTTGCAGCAGAGGCACCCTGCACTGCTGTCACGGCTGTAAGATTACATTAAAAAGCACAGTTATCTTTCGTAGCCTGGAGCACTGTTATTTCTTCAAACACAAAGAAACGCTATTCCTTTTACGCTGAGAGAGCAATGTCAGGGACTCACCAGGTGTGCTCTGTGCAACACTGTTTTAAAAAATTAAGATCTGTGGCACTGACATAATTACCTGAACTCTCACTTATTACCTGGAAGAAGAGAAACCTAGCAGGGACTTCAGCAGATCTGGCACAGATTTTCTGCCTGGGAAGGAATTCCCCGTAGCCAGGAGGGAGGCTTTCAGTTTCTCTTCCACTTGGCCTCCCTCTTGTTTTAATATCAGCTTGCTGAGGGCTGACAAGGGATGTGGCAATGTGCGGAGCAGAGGGGGGTGGCAGCTCAGCATTTCATGAAGGGAGCAGTGCTCTGGCTGAGGGGCAGGAGGGAGAGGGTGGGTCTGCCAAGAAGCTCTCTGAACAGGACCCACCCAAAAATCCCTCCAAACAGAGGCCCCTGTCAGTACCATTTTTCAAAGTGGATGAAGAAGACTTGCAGGGTTCTGGGGTTTACTGCTGTTATTTTTCCTTACTGCTTGTCTTTACCTTCACAGCTGGGGAAATACTGAGTTGCCTTGCTGCAGGTTTGCTGGAGTGTTTCTGGGAGGCCCTGGTGGTTTCTTACTTAGTAGCTGGCTGAAGGCAGAAAAAACAGCCTGGGAAAAGGAAAAAAAAAAAAAACCACACAAACACATTTCTCCCTTTTTCTGTTTTTCACATTGATATGTTCTCTGACCTGGTTCATGACCAACCTGCCAATTGTCCCTACTGCCAACGCCCACAGCAGGGGACCTTGGGGAGCAGAACCAACCATCATGGATGGGGCTGGCAGAAGGGATGCCAGCCCAAAAGGCAGCATCCCTCTCCTCAACTAAATAAATTGGTATAAAATATCAATTTCAGCTAAATTTTAGTAGCCACACCAGGCTGGCTGACACCCAGTTCAACTCAGCCAGATTTTACATCAACAGTGTTTGAATCATCATAAAACTATCTGCAAACAAGTGCTTACAAAAAGCTCCCTGCCCTCCTGATTACTCCACACTCACATTTTTTATTCATACTGTGTTGTCATTGTCATGCTTTAGCTTAGATAGAGCATTGCCAACACTCATGCTGTTTGAGGTTGCACTTTAAATGCACTGCAGTTTGAGTCAAGCAGTGAAATAGGAACTACAGCACTCCTTATTCTTCTCCTCCTCTCCTCTCCTCTCCCCTCCCCT
>JAWWLV010000001.1:53879326-53889359 GCA_035041135.1 Platyrinchus mystaceus
CCCCTGTTTTTCTCCTGCCTTTTCTTGCCTCTGCCTGCTTTTTCTGTTGCCTTGCCTTCTCCTTGCCCTCCCTTGCCTTGTCTTTCCTTACTTTACCATCTTTTCTTTTGCTTTGCCTTCTCCTTGCTTTGCCTTTTCTCCTTTCTTTTGCTTTGCTGTGCCTTGCTTGCACCTTACTTTTTTCTTTTCCTCGCACTGGTGAAGAAAAGCTGAAAAATCCTTTGTGGGCTCACTCTGAAGACAAAGCCAAACTCAGGACTGGCTTAGCTCAACTCCTGCTGCTGGAAAACAAGCAGCTGGTGAGTCTGTTTCACCAGTGGGTTGGATGTCCTTGCCCAGGATGACAGCATCCATTGGTGGATGCTGGGGACAAGAATGGCAGTCAGCTGCAGTGATGTGTCCCAGCTGCAGCCAGATGCCCCATGCCAAGCTTGGAGTTAATGGACTCCAATTTCTTCCAGCAGGGTCCTGGCAAGTTCAGTGCAGAACCTGGCATTGTCCCATCCTGGCCAGCAAGCTGTGGGGCCTCAGTCACCTCACCCAAATCCCACAGGATGCATTGAGATGCCCTTGTGCCAGATGGCCTGTGAGAGTCAAGCAAGGGGCTGAGGACACTTGCATTTGAGCAAGCTCACTTGCAGCTGGAGAGATATCATCATGGCAAGTCGTTGTCACCCACTCTACTAGTTGGGATAATAAGAGACAATTTAGAGTTGTACAGCTCCAACTGAGAGTGTTTCCCAGCTGTGTGTGCTTCTCAGCCATGCCACAGCTTTGCTCTGTGTCGTGCAGAGCTTGAAGTGCCTCAACTGGTGTGACAAGAAGAGCTCCTGTCTGGAGCTTTGCAGCCTCCTCACTCCTCCTTGCCATGCTGCTGGGTTTTCTTAAGCCTCTGGTCAGTGGTTTTCCCTTGTCAACCCATGTTGGTTTTGTATTATTGTCATGGCCCTGCACCTGCAAGCCCTGTCATTACAGCCTCCCATGAGAAGTGAGGGACACCAGTGTGAGAATCCTTTCCCATCTCTTTTCCTATTTCTCTGCTATTGCTCTCAGCTTGCATTAGAGAACCTGACAAAATCATAAAATCGTATAACCATTTATAGAATCACAGAATCATTTACATTGGAAAAGACCTCTAAGGTCATTGAGTCCAACCAGCAGTGAGTTTGTGGGCCAAAAAAACTCCCTAAAAACCCCATATACTTACCATGGGAAATCTGTGTGCAAAGGGATGACAGATGTCACCAGAGAGGATGCTTAGGGGAGGACACCCCTCTAGACACCTCCTGTTCCTTGTCCTCCCAGCTGGTCATGGAGGTGAGATTTCCTTCCTCTTCTGTTTCTCTTATTTTTTTATCTTTCCTAAAAAGTGGCTATTACCCATGAAGTCAATGCATGTCACCAGCTACAGATCTTGTGAAGAAATCTTTGTACAGGTCCAGCTGTCTCAACATCCTCTACACAACAACCTGGGTGAGGCTGTGAGCAGCTGAATACAAGTCAGCAGGTGAGCACCAATGGTAAATGATGCCCAACTTGCTGAGGGACTTGGTGCCTGCCAGCTTCTGGCATTCCTGCATAGACATCACACAGGAAGCAGGCTCCAGAAGTGAGGCAGAGTTGGGCAACCAGGAAAGAAGGTCCATGTGGTACCTGCTGACTGCAGGAAGTCCATCCATGCATAGTCCTGCAGGAACACCCTCAAAGGACAGAACCAGGGTCCATCAGAATGGCAGAGAGCTGTGAGTAAAGAAACTGACCATGTAGTTGATTCTTCCTTCATCATACATTATCTTCAAACTCTTTAGGCACCAACAAAGATGAAAACAAATTTCTGTTCTTAACCAAAACAACTCACAAGGCTTCCTATTTTGATTAACAGCTCTGGTCCACCGGGGGAACACATGAATACACAAAACGAAGCTAGAATACTTTTTTCTCCCTCTCTTCTTCTGTGGCACCATTTCAGTGGTTTTTTGCCAGGAAGAATGATGCCTAGTGGGTTCCCGGTGCATGTACACCACAACAGATATCATTAGAAAGCCATTCAAAAGGGGGGATGCAGGCCTGCTTTAAAAAGTGGCAATGCAAAAATGTTCCTCCCTCACTTGACACATCTGACCAAGTAGAATAGACCTCTACGTGCACTTGGAAAACAGCTATTTACTTTCATGACTGAAACGAAACCCTCTCCCTGCAAGCACGCACCCTTATGCTGAGCCTTATGCATACGTGGCATCTGGTTTATTGAGTCAAAATAGCTGTACACATTGTTATTTTCAGGATTTGAGAAGCTATTGCCATGGGGACTGAGGATCCAAATAGATCCTGAGATCAGATCACAGGAGGTTTTAAAATAAAATTGCCATTTCTGCCAATAATCATGTGAAACCAGCTTCAATGTGTAAGCACAGAGACTTGCCACTTTGGTGACTTCTTAAAAATTGTAGTTACCGAAACAAGGAGGATATTAGATGTTGTTCATAACAGCCTGGTACCAAATGTGTTTTCAGGATTTAAATACCCAAAACATCTCCTTAAAGGAGCAGGAGATGATGGCAGTAGTCAGCTGTAGTGGGTCTGTGTTGGCACCAGAATCAAAAATACAGCTGAATTTTCTTCCATCAAGACACACTAAAGGAAGCCTCTTTTGTTCCAGATTCACATAGAACTGCACCTATGACTTTCTTATCTCTGCAGGAAGAAGAGCTATTACACAGAGAGAGAGAATAAATATAAATATATATAAAATATAAACTTATACCGGAGTAGAAACTAGAACTTGTTTTGCAGAACAGAAGTTATTGGAATCTGCTTCTACTTCTGCGTAATCTCTGCAGTGAAGGGATCTCAAGCTGTGCCATCAGCTCTGGCAAATGAAGCGATGTCAGAGCAGGTTAATACTTGGATACGAGAACACGAAAGAAAATCCGCCTTTCTAAGGATGCTGTAATCGGAGCTGCATTAACCAGGGACAGAAACAGCCTGCTTGGGGTGGGTGCAGGGAGGCACTGGTTGCACAACATGCACACAGCGTGCAAATGCACATTGTGCTGCTGGGATCAAGGGGTGGGGGGTGGGAGCGGTGGAACCAGAAGCCCCCAAGATCCTCCTCAGTAAACTGTTGCACTGTTTGTCATAATTATTTGCATTAAATTGTCTTTGCTTATACAAAAAAAATATTAGTCTGAGCTAGTGAAATTAGATAAAGTGAAGGCTTTGGTGTCACTGCAATTCCACTTTGAGATACTTCTGTTAAAAAAATGTTTTTTCCTGCAGTGCAGATGTAAGTCTTTAGCTCTCAGCAACTGTGTTCAGGAGAAAAAGTGTATTGCTAACATGTACCAAAATCTGAAAAGGGTCATCATGCTTTGTGGTAGTGTGGTGGGTTGACCCTGGCTGGACATCAAGTGCCCACCAAGTCACTCTATCCCTCTCCCTTCTCAGCAGGATAGGGGTAGAAAAATAGGACAAAGGCTCCTGGGTTGAGTTAAGGATAGGGAAAGATCAGTCACAAATTACTGTCACGGGCAGAACAGACTCAACTCAGTCAAATTAATTCATTGCAAATAAAATCAGAGCAGGGTAATGAGAAATAAAGCCAAATCCTAAAACCCCATGGGATCACAAGTGCACAGGTCCAAAAGTCCTGTCGGGGTGTTCTCCAGCATGGGCTTCCCACAGGGTCACAGCCTCCTTCCTTCTCCTGCATGTGGTCCTCCACGGACTGCAGAGGCACAGCCTACCTCACCTGCATCCCAAGGCCAAGGCTAATGAATCCATGACTCTGCAAACAGTATCTCAGGAGCTCTGCTTGGATTCTCTGGGCAGGATGACATTCCCACTCCTGATCATCACCTATCTTAAATGTGGGAAAGCTGGTGTGAGACTCCATGACTGTCCAGTTCTGTGGCTTCCTGGAGCTCAGACATCAGAAGAAAGGGATGTCTTCAGCTCCAGGTGGGTGCCTGGGCCCTGAGCACATCCCCCTCCTCCTGGGGCTTGGGCTGCCTGGGCCCAAGGCCAGCTTTGACAGTGCAGCTGCCTGGCCTTGAATCAAAGAGCTGTTTGAGAACAAGCTGTGAGAAGCCTTGGCAAGGACTCATTCCCCTTATCTCAGGGACTGCTTTTAAGCAGGGCTCTTGCCCTTGGTCTCTGCCTGAGCTACATTGCAGCTATCCCCATGCTTGGCCATATAACTCGCTGCTCTGGACCCAGATGTGACCTGCCTCATCACTGTGATCTTGTCTGGTGATTGGGTTATTGACCGACCTCAGCTGCCGTCACCCAACCAAGCTCTTGCTTGGGTACCACAGCAGCAGGTCCTTGTCCATGAAGCCCCTACTCCATGCCCACCTTACTGTCACCTTCAACACCAGCTCACCAGCTCTTGTGGGGAGCTGCTTCATAGTGGGAAACAGCAGAAGATGAGGAAATATTGCATACTTTAGGATTTCCTATGGGAATAGTGGAGAAGGAAAGTGATGCTGTGAATCAGAAGGAGCAGAACCTAATTCCCCCAGTCAGAGTGTGGACAAAGATGCTGAGACAGCAACTTGGCTCAGACAGAACACAGGACCTATGAATAACCAGAGGTTTTGTAGTTCCTCCTTCACTAACAGTGTCTCCCAGATTCTGGAAACGCTAGCAGACTAGCCAGCTGCTCCCTCAGTGCTTCTGTTCCTCGTCTGCAGATAATGAGGCATTTATAAATCCTGACCCTGGGCTGTTCACTGGTTCTTCCAGAGCCAGCCTTATACCTCCTTCACCAGCTCTTTGTGTTGCCCCCCAGAAGTGACTTCTTCCAGCAGAAAGGATAGTTCTCTGGGACTGGTCCTGGCACAGATGTTCTGAGGAGGGTCCTCATTTCCCTGAGCCCTGTACCAGTCCCACATCTCCTGACATCTCACTGGAGCTGCTTGTTTTGGCAAAGTGCCATTGACTGTGCTGCCTGTAGCAGGATAAGGTGCACTGCTGCAGAGAGGTATTTCAGACTGTCAGGTCTGCTGAGACAGTGTTGAAAGACCGGGAAGGGACATCAGAGAGCGAATTTGATGAGGTACATAGCCCCACTGCAGACAGAGGGGGTTTTCTTACGTGCACCATTCTAACCTATGGCTGGAGTTTTCTTCCAAAAAAGCAGCCATTTTCACATCAGACTGGAGTCTGGCACAAGGTAAGCTGCCCCCAGGATGGATGACTGGAGAACTCATACCCTGGTATGAAAGGGACAAAACAGCAACAGGACAGCCAGGTGACACCCGTACCATACTGCTTTGACACTGGAGGACCCCCTTGTACTCTGAGAGTATTCAGATGTCAGATTCATACTAACATGGTTCATTGAGCACTAACTTTCTGCTGTGAATATAAGGACTATTGTGGGTCAGACCAAAAGACTGTCTTATTCAACATTGCATCTCCAACAGTCACCAGTAAGCAGATGTATTAAGAAAAGCATAAGAACAAGAATAAAAAATGATTCTTCCTCCAGCGCTTTCCCAGCTTCCAACTGTTTTCAGATTGGGGGTTTCCTGACCTGGGGGTGTGGATCTTTTTACGCAGCAACTTACCATGGGCTCCTCTTCCATGCATGTTACCTCTCAGCTCACATGACATTTCTTGGCAGCCTTTGACAAATCTGGAGTCTTTACCAAGATTTACTTCACATTCGTTACTAAGCCTTAGTTACAATGAGATGAAAACTTGACCCTTTGACCCCATGAAGACAAATTTTTTTACTTCAGTGATGGAGAGGACTGCAAACATGCATTAATGGTCTCATGGAAACAATACATGTATCTTAAGGGAAAATGAGTGTTAAAGGCATTGCTTTAATTCACTTTATGTGTTACTCACCCCTTTTTGTAAGAGAGCAACACCTGATGAGACACTGCTTATCCAGTTGTTGTAGAGCCATACATACAGTGGGGACAGCTACAGATGATCAGGACAGGGACCCCAGCCTCACAAGTGTCTGAGCCTGCGCTGGTCATGCTCTCTCTAACCGATATTGGAAAGCAAGGCATGAAAGTTAACATCTGCTGAGAGTTAGAGAGCACATGATAATTTTGTAGGAAAAAAGGCTTTCTCTTGCTCTGCCAAATCAGTGGTAACACGTGGTTACAGTTGTCGTGCATCCCAAAACAGAAATGCATAGGTGTCCCATTTTGAGATGGGCAAGCAAGACACAAGACCCATGAACAGTTTAGGTAACAACTTTGGCTTACGTAGCAATTTTTGCACTACTTTTCTGTGATTACAGGTTGCATGATTTTACAGACTGTTCTTGACAGGTGGTTTGTAGCCAAGTCAGCAGTGGTGGTTTAAGCACCTTGCAGCCACCCCGCTCGTCTGCTGGGGAGGCATCCACACATCATCCATCCCACATGTCCTGGTTTCAGCTGCTCATAGGTATGAACAGAGACTGAGGAGATTACACATTTCATTTGTCTCTCCTGCCTCACCTTCTAACATCCATTAGCAGGGTGGGACTCTTAAAGCACTGCACCTAAATCTCTCCAATCCTTCTTGGAGGGATTGCCAGCAAGAACATGACTCAGGTTCATTACATTTCTTTTACAAGCTGGTTTTCTTGAAGTTGTATTGACTGGTGGATACAGACAAGATCACTGACTGAAAACCTCTGACTCTGGAACTGCAGGGTGGACTCCTGAGCTGATCACGTGCACTTCCCAAAATATGGCAATATCACCTCCTGGGTTCATTCCATTTTGCTGAAGCCAACAGCTCATCCCAGAAACAAGCACTACTCAACTCTGTTCAGTAAGGGGACACATGAAAAATTTGTATTGTTCCACATCTTTGAATTACAAAAGTTTTTTCCTCCTCATAGGTCTTTAAGGTTCAAAGTTTATGTTGTCAGGACACTGAAGGCACCCACAGACCCTGCTGGCCCTAACCGCCCTCTTTTGCTCCCCTTCGCCCTTTCCCATCAACCAGGGGCCCATTTCAGCTCAACCAGTACATCAGCCTGCATATTTGGGACAGGGCTGCAGTGGAGCTGGAGACTGGCACCACTGCAGCATTGCTGGGGCAGAGGGCTGAAATGGCGTGTGGGGAGGCTGCTCAGGGTCAGTAAATCCTATTAATGTGCTCATGGCCCTGATACATGTCTTGCAGGTCTTGGCAACAAGAACACATTAATATGAAACTCATATGGCCAAGAAGAATGGCCACCCTGAACCACATGGTTTGTTCTATTTTCAAAGTAACAAAGTACTTCTATTTTATTAGTGTCTGTTAATTGCAGTGCCAAAAAGTAGTATTTGCTTAACTGCATCAAAATGTTGTCTCCCTGAGTACATGCAACTGTAATTATCAGGTCAAGAGCTCCACCAAGAAGCTTTATTCAGGCAGTAAAACCAAGCAAACTTTCATGTAGCTCTGCCTAAGAGGTGTTCAGTTCCTGAGTGTCTACTAAGACTAATGAAATGCACTATAGAAATTGAAATTATCATATCATGGATAGGAAGGAATGGGAAAGCAAGGACCATTGAATCTATAAATCCTACCTAGTGCAATGGGTGTAGATTTATGGACTGGTAAATTGAGTTGTCCCAGTCTGGAGACTCTCAGTTTTTCAGTTGCGAGTTTCCTTTTACCTCTCAGATTAAGCTGGGTGGTGATGAACAACAGTCTTTTGTTCATGGTACTGGTGAGCAACTCCTCCAGAGGATAACTGCAGCACCCCTGTCCAGCAGGGATTATATTGGCATTGCTTTAATGTCCTACCAGGTCTGAGTTAGCTCCAGCTGGCAGCTATGGCCACCTTCCTTGGTGGATAAAACAAAGTTCTCAGCTGCTGAATCTGCTTTAGCAGCTTTCTTGAAGACAGCTGGACAGCTGGGGCCAAATCTGCTTCAAAACAGCAAATGCCAGAGCCTAGAAACATTAGTAGTCTTGACAAACACTGGTCACACTGGGCCATTTGGGCTTTGCATGCTACTGGCTCCTTCTTCTCTCCCATTGCTTGCAACAATTGCGCAGCACACCCAGATAAATCTGCTGGGAAAAGGCAGAGAGGAATGCGCACTGGGAGCCCAAACTACTTGGAAACAAGAAGGATGGGACTGCTACATTGATCCCTTAGATAACAACATTTGGCATGCAGCTGAATGACAGTGAAGAAGAGCATTAGTCTTCTAGATTTTTACTCAACTCCATCAGGCTGCAAGCCTTGTTTTGCCAGAACTGTGAGTTACAAATTAAAGTCATCTGAATGATATGAAGAGGGGTTGGGGGAAGGCAATTAAAAAGTTGACCTGTCAATTAGAGGAAGAGTCTCTGAAAAAGAAAGAGGTCTGTAAAAAGCTTATATATAGCCATAAGGGTCTGTTGCAGAACCTGATGTGGTATAAGATGACCTAAATTTGAACATTATATGTTTTTGTTATTTTGGGATCTTAGTTTTCTTGGATACTTTTCTTCCAAAGAAATAACACTCTGCATTATGGGAAGTGTTAGATCAATGCTTACCACTGTCTACAACTACATCACCCACACACATCCTCTTTTCTAGCCTGGAAATTCCAGCAGTGACTTCAGGACACTGTATTTGACCCAAGCTGCTGTGCTCAGGCTTCCATCAATCTGGAGGTCTTGGGTCTGCTTGCCGTCTGTCCAACCACACCCACAGCTGCACCAAGAACTTGGGGAGTGATGGTGCGGTAATTCTGACAGTTTGGGGATGATTTGACGGGCTGGCAGAGACTCTTCGTACTCTGCATTATGCCATATGCACATGTTATATGAAAGCCGTGTTGGAAAAGCTTTGGATTAGCTTTTTTTTCAGGTAGGGCTTGCTTGCACAGCAACCTCACCAAAGGGGATTCAGGGCTTCCCAAAACACCTGGATTTTTTACGTGCTTGTTGTGCAGCATTTCCTAGGCAACGTGAGGGTAGTCATTGGGAGCAAAGGGAGGTACGGAGCAGACCCCCGACACACTCTTGGCTGGCAGAGCTGCTTGAGGCCACTTTGTGCATGAGCTCTGCCAGCAGGGTCACTGCAGAGTGTGTTTGGGGAGACAGCTAACAGCCACAGCCCTGCTGTCAGGGCTGACCCCGATGGGGCAGGTGAGGTGCTGGCTCCCTCAGAAGCACGAGGCCATGGAGGAGTGTATGTACATGAGCCAGTAGTGTGCCCTTGTGGGGCCAAGAAGGCCAACAGAATTCTGGGATGCACTGCCAGCAGGTAAAGGGAGGTGATCCTGCCTCTCTACTCAGCCCTGTTGAGGCCACATCTGGAGCGCTATGTCACTGGTATGGGTTAGGGTTAGGGAGCAGGTCCAGTGGCGGGCAACAAAGATAATTAAAGGACTGGAACATCTTCCTTACAAGGAAAGGCTGAGGGAGTTGAGCCTATTCAGCCTTGAGAAGAGATGGCTGAGAGGAGACATCATCAATGCTTATAAGTACCTGAAGGGAGGGTGTTAAGAGGATGGAGCCAGGTTCTTCTCAGTGGTGCCAAAGATACAGGCAATAGGATAAGAGGCAACTGACAGAAACTGATGCACAGGAAGCTCCACCTGAACATGAGGAAGAACTTCTTTGCTATGCAAGTGACCATGCACTGGAACAGGCTGTCCAGAGTTTCCCTCACTGGAGAGATTCAAGAACCGTCTTTATGCAATCCTGTGCCACATCCTCTAGGATGACCGTGCTTGAGCAGGGAGATTGGACCAGATGACCCACCGTGGTCCCTTCCAACCTAACTCATTCTGCAGTTCTCTGATTCTGTATAAGCAGCACCGCCAGGCCCTTCCCGCCGGCGCTGGGGTTCTCCCGGAGGCCCAAAGCGCCCGGCGTCGAGCCAGAACCCCGCAGCCACAGCACCCGCTCCACGTGCGGGGCCGCCCCCGCTGGGACTACACGCCCCAGAATGCCGCGCGGGGCCGTGCGGAGAGGGGAGGGGCCCGGGCCGGGAGGGGGCGGGGCCAGGGCCGCGAGGCAGCGCCGCGATTGGGCGGCGCCCGCCCGCCCCCCGCGGCCCGGGCGCCCGCGCCGCCCGCGC
>JAWWLV010000001.1:53889730-53930929 GCA_035041135.1 Platyrinchus mystaceus
CGGCGGGGCGGTGGGGGCGGGGGGAGCGCCCGCGGGTTTTTGTTTTTTTTTTTTTTCTTCTCCGTCATGCGGGCGGGCGGGCGCGGCCGGCGGGGGCGGCGGCGGGGGGGAAGGGTTGGCGCGGCCGGGCCGCCCGCGGGCCCCTCCGCCGCCAGCCCGGCTCGCCGGGGCCCGGGCAGCGCCGCCGGGATGCGGCACTCGCTCCTCCCGCGGCGCTCCCCGCGCCCGCCCCGGCGGCCTCCCCTTCCCGCCGCCCGCCCCGAGCTCGGGGCTCGGCTGGGGCCTCGGACAATGGTGCGCCACCGGGGCGGTGGCGGCCCTTCCGCCGGGGCTCCAGGCTGCCCTGCCCGCGCCCCGCGGTGCCGCCGCCGTGCACGGAGACCTGTGCTGGTGCCGGGGACCGCTCCCACGCTCTGGTGAGCCGTGTTACGGCGTGGTGTGCCGGCCGATTCTGCTCCCTGTGCTGCCTCGACTCACACCTTTTTTTTTTTTTTTTTTTTTTAAATTTTTATTTCTTTTATTTTCAAATGCTGGTAGGCACATCAGTAATGGTTTGCTGGGCGTCTCCGTCTAAATCGGGAAGGAGTGTGGTGCTCGGTAAGGCTGATGGGGTAGTAGTTTGCTCCTCCAAATTTGAGAGGTGCAGGGTTATTGCAGGCTTATTCCCTGGAGGTATTCCAGAGGTCTTCCGAATCTGCGTGTCATTACTGGAGACATCTTCAGTTCCAGTCGCAGCTGAAAAGGGAGGAAATCCCAAATCTCGTGTTTAAGTTTCTGTAATAGGAAAGGAAGGGGAAGGGAGCTCTGAAATCAGGCTAGGATTGAAATCGGATTAGAATTCGCTAGAGTGAAATCCTAAAAATGTGTCAAATTACTTTGACTTAACCTGAGGCTGTTTTTCATGCTTCTGTTGATTTTATCGCTTCACTTTTGTAATGAATGGGACTGGAATTGTAGTCCTCTGAAAGCACACTTTGTATGTTAGCAGAATTCACACTTCTGCTGCTATTGTTTGGGTGGAAACAATTTTATGCAGGTCAGGCTCAGAAGCAGCAGTGTCTTTAAGATGACATTCATGGTGTAAAGTAGTCTTTAATTTTTGTTTAACTCGGTGACAGTGAACCTCTCACAGAAAATGTTGCATGTAAAGAATATGATAACTTCAACACTTCCTGGCTAACATTAGTAAATGTAAGAAAGTAACTAAAAATTGCCCATCCTTCTGTTGAGCAGTTGCTTCTCAGGGCAAGGAAGAGGCGTGGTGGGTTTCTTTTCCCCCTTCTCATCCAGTGAGACTCTTCCTGCTGCTTCTCATTCATTTTGTCCTTGTCTCATATCCCCGTATTGGTTACCGGCTTTGTTGCTGCTTTCTCAGTCACTGGCCTGAATCCATCACAGCTCTAAACAGGGAAAGGTTAGGTATGTTCGTGCCTAGTGTGAACTGATCTGTCATCCATGGTTGCTTATATTATACCATGCCCGAGACTAGGGGGGTTAAATATCTGCCTCCATGGGGAGGAAGGAGGACTGCCTAAGCTTTACAGAAATTACTTATACCAGACCAGCTAAGGTAGCTTAGCTCTCATTTCCCCCTGAAGGGGAATAATTATTTTGGAGTAGTGTATTTGCTGTTATGGAGAAGTATATCCCCTGGGGTTGTCTTCCAGTGTGCTGACTGACTTCCTTTTTATGGCCGGAGCCTAAGATGGGTAGACAGCTCCAGTAGTGTTAATATGGTTAAAGCTTTCATCCATGCTTTTGAAAAGGGTTAAAATCTAGGAAGCATCTTTCTTCTGGGGTAAGAGATAAAATGCAGAAGTATTTAAAAGCTATATACCCATGAAGATATGCTAAAATAAAATTTAGGTTCATTTAATCCATAAAAGATTGGACATGTGTTGTCTTTCAGAACAACTTTATTTGTATTAAATGTCTGCATTTTTCTGCTCCACCTCCTTTTTGACTCTTTTCTGATTCAGAGTACTTACTTAAAAGTTCAGGTTTGAAGTACTCTTCTGAGTAACTGTTATCTAACTTAAGTTTCTGAAAGTAAAACAATGTAAGTTAAGTTCAGAGTGGAGAATGAAGTAGCAGTGCTGTATAATTGACTTAGTTACTGTGCTTCCCTTGAGCTGCTGATACACAGACTGACCTGCTGATTGGACAGTTTGTTTCTGTGTAGTGAAAGTTGTCAGTTCTCCACAAAGTGTTTATTTTCTAAATCGAACATACCTAATTTCCAACTCTCAGCCGTTGAACACACTTGCTTTGCTCCCTGTGCTGGAGTAGAGATTTACATAGAGATCCTGCCTCCAATTTTCTGTACTTAACTTTGGAAATCAGGAGGCATCAGTGCTATCATTGGCATTGATCTGCATCTTCATGTTTTGTCAAATTCCACCAAAGAGAAATGAAGTAGTTAGAATGATGGCATAATAAATTATGGTCTGATATCTAGATTATGTCCTCTGGAAAATTTAAGATACTTAAAGCTGTATGCTCTCAGCTTCAGTTTGAAAACAGTGACACTTGAGTCACCTTCTGTTTGGAAACAGTCACTGCCTTTGAACTCATCAGGCTTGAACACATTCTTTAGTAATCTTCCTTTGACTTCTATTAAATACTTGTGAGTTGCTATTGATCCCCTCTGGGTACAGACTCTTCTGTCAGACCAAAATACTTACTCCTTTAATTTGTAGTTAACTCATATTTTATTACTGGGTTTGCTGGGCCGTATAATTGTCTTTGCTTTTGGTTAATGCAACTTTAAGGGAAACAAAGCATGAGTAAGTACTTTAGTTTTATTTTATGACAGACCTCAGTGTCCTATGCAACTTCTCATTGTGTTTTCTAAGAGCCAAAAAACAGATCTTTTGAGCAGAAGTCAAAGCTTCCGAATCCTTGACCTGTACAGGTTCACTCTCCTTTTTCTGGCTTCAAGTTTGGGTGGAAGTTTCATACCTCGTTGGCTTCTTTTGTAAGGGGTGTAGAGTTGTGTGTATAGAACTGGAATTCTGATTTTGAGGTATTAATACTTCCAAAAAGTATTTAGCCCCCAAAGGAGATCAAAACAAAATCAAATGCCAGAAATTAAGTATTCCTTACTTAATGAGAGTTTCTGTTCTTGCTTTCATTAGTCAGACTCTTCTATTTTTATAGGTACTGACATGTGATTAGCAGCAAAGTTAACCAGAACCTGCAGAGTTGATCAATAAGGAGCCAAGACACTCATGACTTCATCTGGACAAATAACTGCCAGTTTTCTCCTCACAACCATCTCAATTCTATATTCTCCAGATATGTGAAAGAGCTTTTTTAGTTGTTGCACATTCAAAGAGAAGGCTTTTCTGGGTTGGTCATGGCCATGTATTCTTAAGTCTCGGTGGTTTTTTTCCTAAATGTGAAGCACTGATCTTTCCAGTACAGTGGAGGCTTCACGGGACAAGATTAAACAGTTGCAATCACTTAATTTGTAACACCCCTTGTAACTGCTGTGTTTATTTGTTTATATTGATATCTAAAGTAGCCTAGCTTTTAGAAAACCTAATTTAAACCTTCTGATTTTTGCGGTTCTTTAGCTTTATTCTTTGCCTAGTAACATCCTTCTTAGCCTTTTCTACTCCTCCATCATCTTGTATTAGAAGTGTTGCTTATTCTTCATTACAATAGCAGGCACCCATTTGTTGACTCACAGTTCTGATGTTTAAGGTGATGTATCAAACAATGCAGCCCATTTCTTTTGTCAGGATTAGTCAGCATCCCTGACTAAAACTGAGGAAAAAATCTTGATGAACAGAGGTGTTATAATTTGTAGGGCTGTCTGCATGACTTGCTGGGGGTTTTGTGTGTGATATAATGAGACTGTGATCACGTATGCAAAGCGCACAATAGATCAAAAGTAAAACTTCACGTGCACTCATTTGGAAGAAAACGAACCAAAAAACTCCCCAAACCTAGTAAGGAGTTAGTGCATTATAACCTAAAAACACTTCAATGACTGGGATTAAAATTTCCTTTTTGTATACTTGTTGTACCCCTAGTTGTAAGAACACAAGTCCTTGAACTTCTGTTACTTAGACTGTAGGGTTATCCTTCTGAAATTTGTTGAGGGCTATTTACCAAAAGGAAACATAGCCACTCTGTCATCTTTCACCTGCCCTATTTGATTTTAAACTTCAGAGGTCCTGGCCACTGATGTCTTTTCCCCAGTTACAGTTTTTTGGGGGAAATTGTGTCACCTTCTGGTCTGTATCACCTCTGGGACCAGGAACTTTGAAAGATACATTTTTATTCTGTACCTTTAGCATCCTGACCCCAAATGAGGCAGAGGAAGAAATGGGCCTTTAGCGCAGATCTCCATCATCAGCTCTGGCAGCTTCAGTGTATTTACTGTTCCTGCTTTGCTAACAGTGAGGACCTAGTTCTTGAGGATGCTTGAATTCATTTACATTTGTGAATTCATTTTGACATTTTTTGTAAGTGGAGGAACGTCATTCTGGGGAGGCCAAATCTGTGCAGTCTCTGGACACCTGAGAAAAGGTACAGGTTGACTTAAAGCCATGTTCCCATCAAGTGTCAAAGGCTTTTTGCAGTAGAGGTACTGTAGCTGCGCTGTGTTAGTGAATGAGCCAACATGCTGCTGCCAGTTCATTCCTTCATGCTGTTCTGCCCGCTAACTAGTGTTTTTGCTGTCTCGCTGTACTCCTTCAACACTTCTTGAAACAAATACAGATTGTAGCAGTCCCAGAAATCTTGTTATTCCCAGCTACTTTGTAAGGATCCAGTTTCTTTCAAAAGCTCACTTTTACAGATGGGTCAGTTCTGTTTCACTTTGCTGACACAGGAATGAATATTGAGATGAAGTTGGGCTGTAACAGCTGGTTTTAGGTAGTTTTAGGGTACTGTGGACCTGCTGTCTTAGTAGGCTCATTGGCTTCTTGAGTCTCAGTAGATTAAGTGAAAACACAGGTGTCAGGTAGCTTCCTGTTGGGAACTGGATGTAATACAAGTTCTCTCATGCAGTACTCTCATGCAGAGTTTCTAACTCCTGCAGCTTCTTTTTACCCTTTAAGACAAGTACATGTACTCTTTTGTACCTTGGAAAGAATTATGTGGGTAGGAAGTAAGATACAGATGTGGGAAGCCTCTTTGGTTGCTCTTGCTCCAGAATTTTCCAAACTTTAGTCTGCAGGTAAATAGTACAGTGCTGTGAAATGTTTGTGACTCTTGGCAGAAAAAACCCACCTACTATGTCCACTTAGATGTACTGTCCAATGCTTTTGAGGTTCAAAATCAATTGAATCCACTGCATTTTAAAAGGTTTAAATACACAGATACATGAGGAAGTCATTGCTTATTTCAAATGTACCTGTGGAGAGTGCAATTTTGAGATGGCATCTCATGATGAACATAATCTTCATAAGCTGATTGGGATCCGTGCTGGCTGTATTGAGGCCCAGTTATTGCTGTTTGCTGTTGTGATATACCAAGCCTCTGATAATCTTCCTGTAATTACAGAATTTGGTTTTCTTCATTCTTGTGTATTTTTAACACCTACGGCAGTGACACTGGATCTCTAAAGATTCTTTTATTGAAGGACTGATTTTTAATTTGTAAAATATCAAAGTCTGGTCAAAGTTGGTAGCAGTGTAACTGTCATGCTGCTTTTAAAGAGCTCTTTAACTTATTTTTTGCTTAAGTTCTTTGAGGCTTTCATAATATTTGTACAGTTCCAGCACAAATCCAAGCAGGACGTTTTGTCCTCTAAAACTGTGTTTTATGAAAAGACAGTAATTAGGAGGATGTGCCAGATACCAGCAAGTGATCAGATTTGTATTTATTGTGGGATTAGAAGTGGAATGAGGCATCTAATTTACAGCATTAGGCTAAAAGAGGCAGTGAACTAGTTGAAGATGATGGGGCATGTCATCAAGTAGTAAAGACAAATTGTTGACTGAACTGACTCGAAATGAAAAAGAAATGTAAAAACCTATATCTTTTTCAGGAGTATAGTCTGTCAGTTGTTTCCAAAATACCTGGTGCTGTGAAATTCTGATACCGAATTGGCAACAGTACTCCCGATTACTTTTGCGCTAGCAGAAACTGGGGTTTATATTCCTTTTCACAAAATTTGACATGGGTGGTCAAAAGCACTAGTTTCTTCCCGCATCAGAAGTGTCTGTCTCTGTGCCTTGGAGTGAACTGGTTGCAAAGCTCTTCATGTTTCTTTAATTTTCTGCTCCCTTAGCTTCCTGAGCCAGCCTTTCACATCTGGAGAAGACCAGTGGTGGCTCAAAGAGGTCAGTGTGAAGGGGAGAAGGTATATCTTGTCCAGTGGTATTTAACTGTTGGATTGCTATCCCTTCACAGTCAGATTAACACCATTTAATCTGCTGGGGCGGTTCCATCCATATTGTTTCTCCCGGGTCTCCTTTCTCAGGTTAAGCAAATGTTACAGTTAGTTTTTGTGTGTGTTAATACAGCAAGTACAGAATAGGAATATATACTGTGCAAATGGCTGCAGAACAGAAGACAAATTCCTGTCTTCCCCATTCAAACACCTATTACTGAATTACTCATTTCCCTTATATTCTGTCATGTCTCATCAGCTGAGGACCTCTTGCGCTTTTTTAACCTCAGTTATTGTCAAAGCCAGTAACAGGTGGACTTTGGAGGTGGTGACAGAATAAGGGATTTGAAAAATCAACTTGGAGTAGTAGCTTCCTTTCAAGACTTGTTAGCCTTGATGGAGATGTATTTTATTGAGTGTTCAAACTCTACTGCAAGAGGAGAAAGTGGTCAGACAGGGTGCTAGGGTGGCTAGTGGCCAGGTTTTCAGAGATGCAGTAGGGGATTCCTGACCAGGTGCAGTGTCAGGTTTCAGGTTTGCAGTTCTCAGAATGTCCTAGTCCTTGCCTTTTCCTGGTTAACTACAGTGTAAGTCAGAAAGTTGATGGAATTATGCAGAGACACATTGTCCCATCTCTCCCATGTAAGCTAAAGTCACCCTAAACAGCAGATACTGTCTTTGCATGCAGCTTTCTGACATCAGGGTCTCTCACTTCTGATGCACACAAAATGTTACATGCCAAGTTAGTGGTAGTGATTTCTCTGCAATGAAAATCTGACTTCCAGCCAGATATAGAGAAGGCTTTCCAGGAGAGGATCCTGAAATGAGAGAACCCTACTACGAGTCAGCAGGATCCTGTTAACCACTTTTGTCTGGCGTGTAAGAAGAATGTTGGCTGGTAATGTGTAGTGTTCATATCACTGATCAAACAACAGTGTGGAGCAACCTTCCAGACAAGAGACGTTTAAGGAGCTCTGACACATGTGATCAGTGTGACAGCACCTTTGAGCATCCTGAGTTGCCAGCCAGTCTGAATCTGGCAGTACCCCTTTCCCATGTCCCTTGCAATAAGGGTATGTCTCACTGTACCTCAATGTTCCATGTGACCTGTCTTTTACTGGCTTCGTTTAGCGGTGAGGTTCAAAGGGGGTTTGTTTTGGTTCTTGTTCATCAAAACCGGACCGCTTTTGGTAGTCTAAGCAAATTCTTAAGGCTAGCCAATACCATTTTTATTGTAGGACATATAAATTGGAATTTTGAGAAATTGAAGATATCCTCAGGGAGAAAGGTATGGTACACAAGTATGCAAAATGTTCAAATGATCAAAACACGGATCAGTGCTTATGTCACATTAAAAAGTGAGGTAGAAGCATCTAGAATTCCTGATACTGAAATGATTAAATCAGAGGGGTAACTGACAGGGTTCCTAAGATTGTGGCATGTTGCTGGAGTGTATTTGCTAATCCCTAATGCTCCATCATCTTCCTGGGTTGTCAGCTGGGTTTGTTGTTTTCTCTTGCATCTTGAGCAGAATGATCTCTTCATAGATTTAATTAGGCAGCTAGCACATGTTTAATCTTTTTTTGCCTTTTGATTATATCTTTCAAAAAACACCAAAGAAAATCTGATTTCATTTGAGCCATGTAATGTTATACCAAAAAAGCTTGCTGTGGATGAATATAGCCTAGCTCCTTAGGGACTTGATTTGCTGGTTTTTTCATGGCACCCTGTGAATGTATGCAAATTGCAATTGTTTTCCCATTTTATAGATAGAATAACAGGACTTTTTTCCTCACTTCAGGGAGGTGCTTATAAACACATCATAGATTCGTAGAATGATTGAGGTACTTTGATATTACGGTTGAAGACTGTTCAAGTATCTGAAAAGGGAGTGTCTTTGTTCAAACATAGATTGCACAACAAGGTATCTGCCTAGTATTTAGCATTGTAGGTTTTCTTTTATTTTTTTTTTACTTCCTAAGGGAAACTAGTATAAATATTGGGCAAGCCTAAGAATGTCTGGTCTTCTGGCATTTGCCCCAGAAATCTGTGAGGCTTTTCTGACCAAACACTTAAATTTGTAATTAGTTTCTTGAAAGTGGTTATCTGCAATTTATAAAAGCTATTACATTTGAAAGAATTTATTTAAGTCTTTATGTTGATCTGAAGATCAAAATTTTAGTCTGATGTTTGCACCTAGTTATCATGAACAGTAGTAATTTTGCTCTGCTGTTTTCTTGTGCTGTACACGAGTGAATATGGTATCTTGTCTGTGAAAAATAGTATTAATTGGTAGATTTGATTTCTGGTGACATCCGTAAGTAAAAAAATGAACCTACACCTCTGAGTTGGTCTTCTAGACTCTTCTTCAGACTATGCTGGTCTTCTGGACTACGGAGGAGGAAAGGGACTCCTGCTCTTTTGCAATGGCAGTGAGGTGTACTGATTAAATAGACAAAATCTGTGTACTTTCCCTCCTCAATAAGGGAATGGGAGGGACACTTGCTTAGAAATTCTAGGAGAGGACAGAGGTGGTGTCATGTCTTAGGAGAGACCAAGGAGTCAGTGTAGGTGCTTCACTTGTTCTCCCTCAAAGACAGGTTTCCAGGAAACTAAAACATCTACACTGCTCATGCAATACAGGAGCATAACAAATATCTTTTTAGAAATTTGTGTACCAGCAAAAGCAGATTCCTGTAACACAAAACTACCAAATTTCAAATCCGTGTACTGATTTAGTGTGTCAAGAAGCCTTAATCATCTAACTTCCTAAAAAAGTAGGAATAGGAATCACTTGTAATTAGACTATCTTGGTTATCCACTTTCTTTGGTGCTTATTTGACATATCACAGTATTCAGATAATGCATTGTAAAATTCAGTATGCCCTTCTCTTTACAAAAGATGCAAGAGAAGAAGAACTTAACATAGGTGTCCTTCAGACCAGTAGTTTCTTTTGGGCTGCAGCATAAATGACTGAACTCCACAGTTAAGTTTTTCAAGGTGAACCCTTGTCAAAATGAAGGTATCAGTGACTGTATTGCCAGTGCTCTTTGGAATACTACATGGACAGGTTCCTTGCCCTGTTAGGACCACCTTGTTCGAATTAGTTGGTGATTCTCGCTGCCTGCCTGCCTATTGGTTTTGAGCAGTGATGAGTTTGGCTTGGGATGCTGTGGGATTACCTGGAAACTTCAGTTTAACTTCAGGGGGAGCCCATATGGGTGTGTTGCAGTCTTTGGTCTGATATCAGTAAAGGTGGGGTTAACAATGTTTTAAGATCTACATCTGAATGGAAATGCTGTAAAACTTTTCACTGCATAGGATGTCCTTGATTCACACAATAGCAGTAACTGGAAATCTACTAGATTCTGTCTTCCTTCCCCCAGCTGAGTTTTGATGTCAAATAGAGAATTCCAGCTCTTTTGTTCTATATAAAACCAGCAGAAAACGTGTTGATTGTATTCCAGATTGCTTTGTGTCCTTCAGTATTGGTGCAATTTGTGTTGAATGCAGCCAACTAACTGCCTTCAAGTCCCGTCTCCTGAGGATTGTTTGATATGTCTGTACTTGTAAACTAGGTAATTGGTATATGGGAATTAAAACATGGGTGCTCACATCTCACTTCTTTGCTGGTAGTAGCTCAGTATGGAGATTAAACAAATGCAGAGAGGATATTGGGACCTCAAATAACATGCTTACAAAAGAGCTGGTAAGACATAAACACAACGGTTGCTTTTCTGCCAAGATTTTTTGGAGCAGTAGAAGCAGACAATGTGGATGGGCACCTTTGTCTGCTTCCGTAGGGCTTTCAGGCAAGTCAGCATCATGAGCAGCAGTAATTGGAGACTTGTGGCTTTCCATGTTGGCATGAGTGTCTGACTTTAGTGAGTCATTACCCACCAAGTAAAAGAGTTACAGTAGATATCTCAACTCATCCAGTTTGCTGAGGCTAGCCAGGTTCAGATGTTTGAATTATCTTGCCACAGACTGGTTAACAAAAAGCATCTGGTCTTAATTTTAGGGGCCTTAAACTGAAGATTATAAAAAATAAGTGGCAGCTCCAACTGCAAAAAAACTAGTTTTCCTTCAGTGGTCTTTATTAACCCTGAGGAACATGAGTCCCAGATAGATTATGGCATAAAATACAGTAGCATAAATACTGTGCTCCACTCCTAATGTACCTAGTGCTGTGTTTAAAGGTTGGAAGCCAAAAGGAAACTTTGTAATATTAAGATTCTGCAGCACACAGAGAATCTCCACTAAGTTTTAAAACCTTCTGCAAAATAATAGAATATTTCCCTCAAAGAGGAGCAAATACCTTTCAGGTCAAATAATAATCAAATGAAATAAAACTGTCTTGGAGTATCAGATCAGTGTACAGACACATTGTAAGTTTGTTTGGCTGCTTTGGTAGATCTGCTGCTTGTACTGTGGAATCCTTGCCCCCTGCCTGCATTTTTAACTGGGTCAGCATAATTTAATATGGAGCTGTGATAACAAAGCCAGAAGTAAATTGTTCTAACTGTCTAGTCCATACCACTGGAAAAAAAAAATCGTGTTTTTTCTTAGAAGGACAATTAAGAGCTTATGGGAGTACTTGGTAATTAGGTAAGTCTCAAAATTGGGCATAGGGAAGAAGAGTCTGCCTAGAACATACACTGGGAGGGGAAAGCTGGGTTAATAATCCATGATGCTTGTAACTAAAGGGACAAGCCTAGCTGGAAGGGTTAATTTGGACTAAATATTTGTTTTAGTTTGGCATGGATGTCAAATCTTTTTGCATGCCCAAAAGAAGTAGAGGGGATTGGTCTGCACAGCATCATTGTTTTTAATTCTTGCAATTGTGATTGGGTAGTTGCATTTAGACCGTTGTGATGCTGTCCCAGAATTTCAATTAAGTAGTTCCAGAATTCTTCCTTCCTGTACTGAGATATATGTGTAATTCTTGAAATAAGCTATATGCACTTTGAAAGTGTGAAGAGGTAGAACAGCAGTATCACCTTCTGTCAGCGTCCCTTTGTCTCTTTATTTTTTTGGCTGGAGCCAGCTGTATCAGAACAAGTAGAACTATATCATCAGTTTAAGCCTCAACTTTACACATACTAATTATATTATATGCCTGTGCAAATAAGGAATATTTAGCTTCTAATGTTAACCAAAGATAGGCAGCTGACAACCTTAATCATCTCAGCAATTGCATACAAACAAGTGTTTGAATTTTTTTTTCTGCCCAAAACCAGCCCAGCTCCTGAGGCTTCTGCATTTTCATGTGCATTGCAGTATTTCATGCTTGTTAAAAGGTGTCAGAGAAGGAATAGGGAAAAAAGGCTAATAAAGCAGTTTCTGCAGAAGAGTGGTATTTACTTCATCAATGCAAACACCACCTTTCATGTCTTGCATTTGCACCCATGTCATAAAGTATATAAACTATACTCTAGGGAGTATAGTGCAATGCAAGTGGGAAGGCATTAGTTAAATCCAATCCAGCTGTTGGAACTGGGCCAGTCTTTTTTCTTTCAGTTAGGCAGGTGGAAGGAGTCTGGAATTGACTTGCAAATACTAAGCTCTTTGGGTACCCTGTATATTTAATCAAGCTGCTTTACTATCCCAGCTATGTATTCAGTGTAGCTCTTTCCTCTAAGCGTGTATCTTCTGATTTCCCAAGATCTGTTCCTCTAATGTTAAGAGGCAAGAGCAGAAATAAAGAACTTAAATGACCAGTTATCTTTTAATGAGATTTGTAGATACAGAGAAATTAGAATCAGTCAGTGACTTTGCTCTTTCATCTCCATTTAATAGCTGAACTTTCAAAGGAACTAAAGGCACGTCTTACCAAAGTTCCTGAAAACATATCTTTTGTGTCCACAGAATAACCAAAATTGACATTGGGTTGCAGTGTTTGTCTTGTCAAGGTGAGCCTGGCTTTCCTACTTCCTTGGGCTGGCTGGAAGCTGATGTGTGCTTTGGCCTGCAGGAGGGCAGAGGTGGCCAGCCAGCTGCTTGTGGGACAGCTGACAGTATTGATATGCCGGCTGGATAAAAACATCTGTTTCTTGCCTCTCCATCTCTGATGTTTTGTGGACTTGTTCCTCTTGTAATGGAAGTGGTATGAATGTATTGATTAAAACATGACAGTCATGAGGTATCCCACTTAATGAGGTGTCCAGTCAGGATGAGCACCATGCTGAGCTCTCTATCTCATTGTTACAATGGCAGGTAGATTTTTCATCATTAAATGCTAGTTATGCTTTAATCTTCCTTCTGACACAATTGGTATAGCTGAAAGTAGTTAAAATTATTAAAATTCGTCAAATGCTGCAACAGCAAGTGGTAATATTTTCTCCTGTGCAGGGAATGAACGTTATTAAACACCTTGTACATGAAACTTAATTTTTAGTTTTGTTTAAGAAATCTTTAGCCCAGCCTACCAAGTGAAATCTAATGACTTGAGCTTCTCACTAGTTGTGTCATCCACACATTTAAATAGTTTTGGTTTTTCTGATTTGTACTATAACTGAGGATGAACTAATCTTATCAAGTATCCAGAATTTCTTGTCTCTGAAAGTGGTATACTTTAAGGGACTTTGTGTTTATAATCAATTAAGAATGATTTTTAGATATGAAGTAGAAATTTCATGTTAACAGACTAGTTCTGATATTTCATTGTGAATGGGATCGAGCTTGCTTGGAGTAGTAACAGTGTGTTAAATAATTCTTTCATAAATGGAAGACTATTCTGATTGCTTTGTCTCAGGTGTGATTTTTGTCCTTTTGAGTTAGCTTGATTTTTCTTTTTCTTGTAGTCTTGTGTAGCTTTAGTAGGGTTTGGGGTTGTTTGTTTTTTTGTTCTTCCCCCACTCTGGAAAAGCACACAACATTATGTATTTGCTACAGAGGATTTTAGAAAATGTTATCTTGCTCTCATGTAGGTACAGCTGATTGGTTTGGGGCTTCCTTGAATTTTTTATTTTTATTTTTATTTTTTTTTTTTTAGTTTGCAGAAGCTATATGGGTAGCCCTTTCAGGCAGTTGGATGTATTATGCAGTTAAACGTTTTTTTTTATGTTAAACAAAGGATCAAGAAGCTTGTTAGATTTAATTATTTTCTTAGAAACTCAGTGTTATTCAAAACTTTACAGTAATCTTTTTAGCTTTTTGTTTGCCAGAAAGGTCTTTATGGCCCATCTTAGGCATCAAGTGGCAGCTACTGCAGTGCTGCTTGCTCTTTGACATGTAGTGAGCATCCTGTGCACCTCTGTGCACGGTTTCGTGGATGCTACTTGTGAAGTATGTGTGGGTGAGCGAGAGGGTCCCATGTGCTGGCAGTACGGGGTGCTGCTATGCTGATAATTTAGAATATCACAGGCTTTTTGACTTCAAGAGTTCTATGTAGTTTTGTGTTCTGTCATAAACCAAATATCAGCTGAGAAATCAGGAAGACATTTTCCCTTCTCCACAGGTGGGTAAAACAGAACTTTCAGTTTCTTGTAGCTTCTTGTTTAGAGAAAGATACCAGAGCTGAAACACTGATCTGATGAGGGTGGCTGTATTCTGTGTTACTTCTGCCCATTGAGTGTGTCAAAGGCAGTTTTACAGGGACTGTGGCATTCTTTGATTTATTTGTTTTTCCCCCCCAAGATCTAGTGTCTTTTAAATCTCTTGTCTTATGTCACCTTAGCATTTTTGTGCTTTTGTATCACCATGAAACAAAGTTCCCTTGCAGCCTTTAACACAGCAGCCCTAATGTGTGCAGTAATTTTCTTCATTGGCATATGAAATTAATTTCAGATTTTATACTTTGAGAGAACTAGAAGTTATTTTTCCTTCAAGTGGAAGGTGTTAGGGAGAGATTTTTGTTATGTAGCATTTTGTATCTGGTTTTGGAAGAATACTCAGAAATTCAGGGTAGAAGTGAGAACACTAATTTATCTAACAACATCTAGTAGATCCTCTGGGTTTTCTTATGGTTTATTTTAAAAAATAACAAAATGCTGAGGAACTTGAAATTAGAAATACTGCTCAACATCTATTTTTTACTTCTGACAAGACTTAGAGTACTTGGTGCAGTACTGTGGTTCTGTCGGCCTGTCAAACACACTGGTAAGTTATTGTCCTTTACAGATGGTGAACTGAGGAGAAGCAATCACTTGTTGCAAAAGCCTTATAAACTTAAGTCTGAGTTGTGTAATGATTGAGATGTAATGTTGTAGCACAGCTTAAGTGTTGTATGTTTGTTGTATGTTCTTGTTCCTTATTAGTACATGCTGACTGAGTAACATAATTGTAATAGTAACATGCTATTACTCGTTTTTACTATTTGCACTTTGTGTATGGTGCATTAATACCCTTGTGTTTAGGAGTGGCCTCACAGTTCAGATTCTTTAGCTGTCATCAGTTTTGTGATTTGTAGGATTTTGTCTATGCCCTGTTTTCTCTTTCTGATATTTGGAGTCTGTATTTTTTATTCAGTGAAACAGTTCAGTTTTGTCTTGGAGATAAGTGATCAGATGTGCTGTTTCAGTGTTACATGAAGTTACTTGTTTGTGTACGTTATGCTGAGAAGTGCTTGTAGTCAGATGCTGTGGATGTCAAACCATGTATTAGATCCATTGGTAACCTCTTTCTAGGCTTTAGTGGTGTTGTATGTACAGACTTCAACAGATGTTGTCCTCCCAGCTTGAAAGCTGGTAGTGAAATCATGGGATTAAGTTGCAGAATAATTTTGCCTCTTTTCTCTGTTTCATCTGACCTGTCTTAGCTGGGGAGAATGTTTAACCTTTCTACTCCTGTATAAATTGTCTGTACATGCCTATCGGTTCCCGACCACCTGGGGCTTGCAGGTAGTATAAAAGTATGGTATTCTGCTTACAGCAGTAATGCTTCCTTAGAGGGAGGCTAGCAGTGGTTCTTATGACTACTTTTTTTATATGCTGTAGAATTATAGTGTATGTTGTTCTTCTGAGGCTGTAGGAAGGTGCTGATGACCTGCTGTATTTCTGAAATGGTTCATCTGAAGCACAAGCTTTAAATGCTCACCTTTTAAGAAATGCCAAATCAGGATAAAAAAGTTAACAGAATCACTTAAGTCTGTTTTCTGGGGAATGAAATCCAGGCTTTGCCAACCTTCCCGCCCCTCTTACCTCCCTCCAACAAATGAGATTAGATTTGCGCCTATTGGTCTGCAGGTTTTAAAATAAAGCTTCCAAAAGTCCAGCAAGAGTATCAAGTATATTGTATTCAAATGAAGTTGAAGCATGTTTTTGCTCTGAAGAGTATGGTTTTTCAAGGCAAGGATGGCTAAATTGTGGACATTCGGAGTCCTGAACTGCTGGTGTATCAGTTCCCATGGATAAAGAGGAGAAAATCAAGATGGGAAACAGTCTGAACAAATACCCATTAAGTAGCATGAATAAAACTAAGTCAGGCCAATGTCAAGTGCATACATGTGGTTTTCATGTACAGTCTGTAATTGCCACAATCGACAAGTATGAATGAAGTGGAGTCCATGGTCTTAAACACACTGATACGCAATGGTCATCTCATACCTCAGGGACACAAAGTGCCGGGTTAGAAATAGTGTCAGCACACATCTAGCTGAGAGCAATGATCATGATCCAGCCTTGGCAACCAAGTTTAACTGCCAGAATGCACCAAAGGCTCTTTGGGAACTTCAGTTCCACATATATGTAGGAAGACTCTACTCCTAACATTGTATCACTGATTCTTGGATGATCCTCATGACCCTGGCAAACTGATATTGTTAAGGATGATGTGCCAGCTGGAGACTCTGTAAGACTAGGAGTCTTGGTTTAGTGGGGGACAGATAACACTCATCAGTTCTGTGGAGTTAAGGCTCAGTGATATCCCAGTTATCAACCTAACTTGCTCTGTGAATGGAGAGGCAGCTCTGGACTTACTGGTCACTACTGCTTATTGTGCCTTTGAAAGGAAGAAGGCAAAATGTACCAGAGCTACTTTAAAAGAGAAAACACAGTAAGTTTAAAAAGAAATACAAAAGAACAGCTAAAAGGATAAAACCCAGGTAGTATGGAGATTGCCTTAAGAGTATAAAAGCACAGAAAATGTATAGTACTGGTCAGCAAAATGTCTACAGAGGGTGATAACCTTTTTTGAGGAATCTTTCTAGAGAGTGGTAGCTCTCTAGCTGAGGAAATGATGGGAGATTCTTGCACATTAAATGTAAAAATCATAATGGAGTAGTCAAATACTTTGAAGATCAGCTTGATAAAAACTTGTAATAAGGTATCGAGACAGAATTGTTATATGGTAGGATCAGTGGGGCTGAGGTAATGAAGGTATGAAACAAAGATAATACCCTAATGGAGAAATCTGAGTGAGTTATTTGCCTTTGGAAAGAAGCTTAAAGTCTTCCCAGTAGAGCCTTTATGGATGGATGACTCTGAGTAACTGTATTTAGTCAAAGCATTGTTAGGGAAGGTTTTAGAGGAAATTGATGAAATGAGTAGTAATACCTGGGACTGCACTGTGTTTGGTTTTTTCCTAAACCAAAAATATTAAGCTGCTGAGCTGTTAAGCACAGCATAAAGTGTTTCTGAAATCTGCCTTGCTTCCAGAAGAGTTGTAGGTGGTAAATGTTATGGTTGTCCCCTAAAGAGCTTCAGGTTTGGTCTGATTTATATTTTTGCTCAATATAATTATTCTGGAGTATTTTCACATAGATAAATGAGTAAATTGTAATTAGGGAGCACATCTAAAAGTAGATTGTGCCTTGCATCACTTAAATCACCAAGAGTTCAGATTTGACACATACAATACTGGATTTTGTCATGTGATGGGGTACTCCTTAAAAGTTAAGTAGGATTTTTGGGGGAGGTGGGGCAGTGTTGCTAGTGAAAAGTTCGATAAAGAACCTTGGTGTCTAGAACACAGAATGATCAAGAAAAGGAGATATTACAGCCTTGTCTAACTACATTTTTTCATTGAAATGCAGAGTCATGGAATCATAGAATGGTTTGGGTTGGAAGGGACCTTAAAGACCATCTAGTTCCAACTCCCTGCTATAGGCAGGGACACCTTCCACAACACCAGGTTGCCCAAAGCCTCATCCAACTTGGCCTTAAACACAGGGCTGGAACATCCGCACCTTTCCTGGCAAGCCTGTTCCAGTGCCTCACCACCCTCACATTAAAGAATTTCTCCTAGTGTCTAATCTAAACCTGCCCTCTTCCAGTTTAAAGCCATTCCCCCTTGCCCTATCTCTCCATGCTGTGGTAAAAAGTCCCTCTCTAGCTCTCTTGTAGCTCCCTTTAGGTGTACTGGAAGGCTGCTGTCATGGAGCAGAAGTGTTGAAAAACTTTAGGCTGTATAGTACCCGTAAATTTGACGCCGTTATTACAATTATTCAAACATTAAATTCTAATAGAACAACAGACTTGAATGACTGGTCTTCCTATTTACATTTCCATGACTTTTTGGGTTCTTAATTTGTTCATGACCTACCTAACCAGTGCCCTCCCATTTCCTAGCTATCCAGTCCTTATCATGATGAGTTTTTGCAGCAGGCTCAGGTGGTCACAAGTATCAAATGGTTTACCAAAATAAAGTGGCCAGTCTTCGCGAACGAAGATCTGGGAAAGGTGTTTTTACCTTTCAAGCCTGCGCAATGGATTTTTTAGGTGAGACACAGCCTGCGCTGAACTGAGCTCACCCTTTAATCCTAAGGTTCATACATTGCTTCTTTTAATATGAACATAACAAAGAATTTATGGTTTAAGGTCAAGACAATATCTTAATCAATGGAAAACTCATAGGGATTCCCAGTACTCACAAAAAAGTGGAACAGGATTGTAGATCTGCCTAGGTTTCACAAGGTAGTGCTGAAAAGTCTCTTGATGTGAGTAGTTCTTGTTCATGCAAATCAAAATCTAAAGAGAAGGTGTTCGATGTGTTTTACAATAAGTTCAGTTTCCTGTTTAAATTTCATCCCCATGACTCTTAGTCCCTTAAGGTCTCATCCTTATGTGTAATTTTGACAAGCTATGATTTATAAAGATCTGTGATTGATACGCCACCAAAACCACTTGATTAATGCATAATCATAGAAATATGCAATAATTTTTATTTTCTTTGAACCAAATAACTTCTTACTGTCTCCACACAAAGAAAATGTCACAATTTATTCCCTTTCAGTGCTGCAGAAAAGGGTCTAGGCAGTTGTTAACTAATGTTAAATCTGATACAACTGAAGATAAAGAACACGAAGTCTCTAATTTACATAATTGATTAAACTACTAAAAATGAGGACACCAGATAAAACAAGCACTATTCCACATCAGACTACGCCATTTAGTCTGAGTCAGTTCAGAGAAGAAAGGCACCTTGACAGAATGCTTCCCCCCCAAAATGAAAGTCTGAAGAGATATATCACTGTGTGCAGAGAGACATAGGCATTGTAGAATCATAGACTCCTACAATTGCTTGATTTGGAAGGGACCTTCAAAAATTTCTCTAGTTTGTTTATGAAAATATTAAATAACATTGGTCCCAGTACAGGCTTTTGAGGGACCCCACTCATTACTATCTTTCCACTTTGACACTGAACTATTGACTACAACTCTAAGGATGTGGCCATCCAACTAATTCTTAGTTTATCTAATAGTCCATCCACCAAACCTATATCTTCCCGATATAATAACAAGAATGTTATGGGGCACTACATCAGAGGACTTAGAGAAGTCCAGGTAGGCAACACAGAAGCACTTTCCTTGTTCACTGATGTAGTCCCTTTATCATAGAAGGCCACTAAGTTAATCAGGCATGATTTATGTTTGGTGATGCCATGTTGTCTGTCTCTAATCACCTTTCTGTCTTCCATATGTTTTGACACATATTTCAGGACAATCTGTTCCATTATCCCTTCACTAGTGACTGGTGACATTTGCCTTTTAGATGCCTAGAAATATATAAAATTATTACTATCAAAGTATTCATTTAATGTCACAGGTTACTCTGCAACCAAGTGCTGACTAAGCCACTGAACACAACTTGCTCATCTGTCTGTATCTGAGGACCAAAAGTGACTTTACAGTGCAAGAGAGCTTTCCTGAATATGTTCATAGTGTTCTGAATGCATCTGCTTATACTTGGTGAAATCAAATCTCCCCAATATATGGGATTACTTTTTTCTTCTGTAGAGCAGGGAGGAAATTCTAAAAGCTCAGAGGAAAGAAAGGAAATCTGGAAGAGATTCCTTCTTACAGGCCAGAACCAGTGAGTATGAGGGGCAGTGAGGAAACTGTTGTGCCTTCTGCATCTCCAGGCCCACCACTGTGCAGGTTCTCTGCTCACTACAGATGAACCAGCTGTGGAAGACACTCAGTAAGAAGCAAGCTACCAGCTGAGCATATACCTGAGCTACTTTATATAACTTTTATTAGACAGTAATATTCCAATGTAGAGAACACCTTTATTTGCATTTAAAAATTAAAAATCTAGAAAAACCTATATATGCATAATTAATTTTTAAAGAGACTTACTATTAGTTGTCTAAATATAGACTTTACTTAGAGACAGAAAAACCTTTGTATGCCAGAGAGATATCTTATTATAGGAGGCAAAGGCTTATAGACCTGTTTCCCTGTCAGCTATGATAGCAGTACCGAGGTATGACAAACAACAGATAGCCCTGGCTCATGAATAGAAAAGTTCAAAGCTGCTTTCAGAAAGGTTTTCATGGTGTCTGCTGTTTAAGTGCTTCTGCCTTCTCTTCCAAATGCTTCTATTCAGCATTTGCGTGCAGCATGCACTTTCACAAGCATTGGGCAGGTCCCTCACACAACTATAATAAATGAAAAGAGCATAAAATGTATATGTTCTGGGAAAAATACAGCATATCTGGGAGAAAAATATTCTGTTAGATCATTCAACTTGACAGAATAATTCATGCCTGTACCATCCCTTCTCCAAGTATTATGGAATGTAATATATTACATCTTTTTTGGTCTAATTTAAGAGTTCTAAAAAATATGTATGTTGGCCTTCATGTCCCATTGCACCTGCATATCTGTTGCAGAGAAGGTGAAACCTGGAGGTTCCTTTTTGAATGTAGGATCTTTGCTACAGCAGCAACACCAACCCTTGCTCCAGCTTTGCTCATGGTTAGCAGGCTTGACTCAGTTCATGTCTGCAAGAGCGAGTTCCTGCAGTGACTGGTGTACAAAAAGCTACTCAAGACTTCGTGAACTGAGCTGAGGGTGAGTCTGTTCCCTTGGTGTTCACATAACCATTCACTCCAGTGTTTAGAAGAAAAAATAATCTTGTGGTCTACTGACTCTTTAGTGGACAATAAGAAGGGTTTCAATTTTTCTTTTTTTCTGGTTATTAAAAGCAAAATTTCCATCCACTGAAGAATTGAACTGGAACAAAGGAATAGGAAGCAAAGAAAATATGAACTGAATAATTGCATATGTCTTTAGACTGCTCAAGAATTTTTGGTACTTGTCAATTTCTTCCCAGCAGGACATCTTTTTATTACTTAGTAGGTTTTTGAGAGTTGTTTTTATATCCGCTATATCTAACTGTAAGCAAACTGCAGTACCCCCTTCTAGCATCTGTTTTTTCTTTTATGTAAAATTGCAGAAGTCATTGTTTCCATTTTATTGTTGATTATGATAGTTGGATATATGATGGTGACACTTTAGTTCTGCAGCCAATGGGAGTTTGGCCACCAACCATTCTAGAAATGTCCTTAAGCTGTGGTAGGTTCTAGGGTTTTCTGAATAGTACACTGCTTAGCTCAGATGTTTAGAGATTTTTTAAAATATTTAATGTGTGTGTGTGTGTGACCCACAGTGAATTGTTTTGGCCTGGACAAACACTAGCTTGTGCAGTGTGTCTGGAAATATCATTAAATAGAGAAGTCATAAAACAGAGCAATAAGTAAATGTCTAGGCTACTGAAGGTTATTGCCAATTATTATGTTCCCCAATCAGAACAATGTCAAATTAATCTCCAGAATGTGGCCGTGTTTATGTTAATCAATTGTACTCATGAAACCTGTTCTCAGTACTGCATTGTTACATGACCAAATTTGCAAACGTTTAGGCATATCACAAGAGGTAGCTAGTTATGTTGATCAAAGGCTAAGGAATTAAAATTTTATATCTCCCTGCTCTAAATATCCTTGTTTTGTTCAGTGAAACTCATAACTTAATAATATCTAACATTCCTTTAGACAAAATGACATAAAATGATTATAGTGTATTCTTCATATTATGATTTCTTAGTTGTAAGCTATACTTTGTCATATGAAATATAATTATGTGATTTCAAAATACAGAGCAGTAGAGTACAGTTGTCAGCCTACCAAACTGCACTGTTGGTAAAAATTCCCATGACTATCGCTGCATCAAGGGTGCTTATTTTCTCTCTCTCTGTAATTATGCTTTATCACTCAAAGCATGCACTGTTACTTCTCAGAGGTCATCTTCTGCAACATGAGCAGTTAATATTGAAAGAAGGAGTTTCAAATATATCTCTGTACAAGTGCATACAGGTATCTAACCAGGAAGATGACAACAGCGTGTCTCTCCCATCACAGTGTGAATTGGTGTAATGTGATTTAAATGTTTAAATGAAGATAATTCCATTGGATTGATGAAAAATAAAGGATAGTATTACTTTTGTGTGTTGGATGAGGTCTGCTTTTAATTAAGTTGACACTAATTTGACATAATTATGCTGTATACAGTTAGCATCAAAAAAGACCTCTGAGCAGAAACTGGCACTAGAACAGTAACTTCTGCTAGTGAGGAAAGAGAAATGGATACCATTTGCTTTTTGTGTAATTTAACAGAATGCCACAGTAACTGTATCAAGTTATTTTCAAATAAGTATTCATTAACTCTGCTATGCCCACACACATGCTTGTATGGACATTTTCCACTAGCCATCTTCATATTCCATTGTTTAGTTAGAAATTTCTCTAAATTAAATCACTGAAATCTTAACTTTCCATATTATATTAAAAAAAAAATAAAAAAAACCCTGAAAGACTGGACACACATCTATTTATCCTCTTTCAATTTTGAAGAAGAATAAACAAAGTCTCCCAGGGAGACAAATTGATCCAGCAAATATGTAGTTTAAAAATTAAATTGTGAAAGTACTCACCTAGTTAAGAACACAGCATATTTTTGCCAGGTTATTCATGCTGAATGAGATTTTCTCAAAATTCCCTGATGATCCAAGATCCACCATCAGCTGTATAAATTTTATTGTATATAAACGTATTTTATTTTTGTTAATAAAGCAAAGAAATTTTGAATAACAGAGAGGAAATATATTTAAGTTACAAAGGTGTTTCAGTGTGTGTTCACCTGTAATATCTCATTATTCATATGTCAATATGTAATCCACAAATTTAACTTATGAAAGTTGTTTACCCCCAGCCTGGGGGTAAAGTAGTGCTTCACAGAGAACTGTCTCTCTCTAGCTTTCTTGATTGCATGTGGAGTCTAAGTCAGAAACATCACACTTTGCAAGCAAAGCTTAATGCTGTAATTTCCTATGTCCCATTCTGCTCTTATACTCTGATATGTCTCTAACTACAGTCTATATTTGACAAATACTACTAAGTCTCTGTAAAAATTAATCTACATACTAAAATGTGCTCTGTATCCCACATTAACCGGAGTACTCAGGCCTAACACATCTTATTTCTTATTGGGGAGAAGACTTGCTCTCTAACAATATTGCACAAATTTTCTTACTTTGTGAAAATGCAGGGCTATTGTATGCCAGGATTACTAGGTGATAGCAGCCAGGAAAATAATCATTCACATTTACTGCCCTGGTGAAGCCAAGCTTTACCTTAATAGATGCTTGCTTACTATTAACTTTTAAAAAATGAAGCAAATACTGGTATATTTCATAGCAAGGAAAAATTTGGTAACATTAGAAATCTATTAAGACCATTTTAAGTAATACTTGACATGCTATTGTTTGGGTTTAGGACTTTGAGTTTTCAACAGTGCTTGTAAAGAACACATCCCATCAACCTCCAGTGAAACCTGACTCTCAAGTACCTAACTTATGACTGTAAAAGAGAAATCAATGTCTGAAATCATGAGTATCTTTAAGTATATTTATCCCACTTCCTTACTGTAAGCCATTTGAGTCATCCTGTGAAAATACACCAACATAAATCTTGGAAGAATAAGAACATAGTTATTATTGAATCTCAGCAACTAAAATAAAAGTATAATAAACTTTATATCAAAAGAGATTATAAAAAAATTAAGCCCCTAAAAATTATAGGCTAAACCTGAGTAGACAAAAATGACAACATTAAAATTACATTCTCAGGAGTGCATTTCAAGTAAGAATTGAAAGTATTAGTTAGACTCAAGAAATATACTCAGTTCAAATTTATTGCATGAAAATAAGATTGCTGGCATTTCCTAGTAAGGGCCATGGATTACAACCAGCAGGCTCCATGCATTATAATCAACAGTCTTGGGGCTTTGTTTCAATAGAGTACAGGATCCTTGATCAAGTATTCATATGTGGCAGACTTCAAAAAGGCATTGCGCCAACTAAAGTGCATTCATCTGTATAAAGGTATTCTTGATACATGTGGAAACAAGAAGAATCTTTATAATGTGCAGTAGGACTGTAAATCTCATGAAGGAATGAAATATGTTTTAACTAACACATAGGAGGAAAATCATGAGGAAGAAACCTGGGGGAAAAACCCCAAAATATCAGCATAAGGATTCAGTCCAGATAATAACTTGGGAGAAGGAAGTTGCTCTTACTTTTAATCTTCTGGGTACTGAAAGTAACTTTTACATATTAGATACCCAAATGATGATAAGAAAATTCTCTCTTTTATATTAAATTTGGAAATATGGAAACCCACATATACCCAAATTAGATCAGAAATGAAATGAGCTGATATGCACACAGGCCAACAATTACAGGAACAAGAAAAAGAAAGAGCATTCTGCACATCCAGAGTTTGCATCATAATTATAAGATTTAAAAAAAATTCACTGTGACTATGCTGATTTATCTGGAAATTGGGGAAATCTGGAAAATTATCTCAGCTATCTGTGAAGCATATAGTCTCTATTCAACAGTTGCATTCCTTGTGGTTTGCTGTGTGTTCCTTGATCTTCCAAACTCAGTTGTCAGTCAAGCAGGTGGAGCATCAGGTGTGACAAACTGAGCAACTTGCAGAAAAATGCTGGTACTAATTGTCAAAAAAAATGCAAACTATTTGGTAACTATCTACAGAGGATTACTCATGGTATCTTTGCTTGACCACAAATCAAACCTTGCTGTAGGCAGAAACTGTCTGTGCAGCAGATCCTGTTAAGTGCAAGGGCTAAGACCAAATCATACATGCATTATAAGGATAATGCTTGCCTCTATAATAATTTCCTAATTTAATGTGGCTTCTGCTTTCTTCAGAGTGCCTCCCTAAGCCTTTCACCTCCTTCTGTTTTGTTGAAGTACCTTTCACCACTACTCACAATTTTCTTTCCTCAAGCTATTTACATACTACAGACAAGGTGTTAGAATATAGCCTAGCAGATATTTTAAATACAGAATACAGCAAATTTTTTTTAATCTTTTTGATCAGTTGATTTATTGACTGTGATGATTTTTGCCAGCATTCATTCTTAGGGTACCATTCCATTTAAAATTGCACAGACAAAAAACAGGACTGGGCTTTTAACCAGATTTTTTGCTTAGATATGGTCATTTTTATAATTAGATATCAGACATGATCAAAAAGACAGCATAATTTAGAGCAAATTTTCTCTGCCATAGTTCTAATTTTAAAAATTATATTGGTTATAATGATGCAGCTGAAGCCCCATGTGATTTTCCATGTTCCTGTGGGCATCATGGAATGAGATTTTATGAATATCTATATTTTGTCTGTAATAATATGTCTTTTTTAATTTAGATCTTTGTTACACTTGAAGTTCTGTAAGAGACCCATTTGCTCAGCTTCTAGCTTTAACAGAAAAACTATCTAGTGCCCTGACCAAATTTGAGCTGTGAGAGCTTGAAATGATAACTGGGAAAACACAATTCTAACCTTTTTCAGGATCATCTTGGAGATGAATTGAAATTGAAGAGGTTCCAATGTAACAGTGGGAAAATCTACAAGTCTATTACATCACCTATCTCACTGCATGATGAGTGTTGAACAAGTCAGAGTCTGTATAAAAACATTTCCCCCCAAAGAATATTGCCTCTCTTATAAAAAAAAATAAAATAAATTCCAATTTGTCAGTCTTATCAATTAAAGATATTTCAAGGAAAATCACTGCTGAGGCTGCTGAAGAACTTCATCATCCTGTGTCCTTTTCTCCTTATTGCATGCTAGCTGGAGTCAGGCAGACTGCCCCAGAGCACCTCAGATACTACTGCACTCCTGACAGAAAATACCAAACCAGAGCCCTTCCTCCTTCTATACTGATACACGTTTGGAAGCCCAAATATTTTTCTTACCTTTCCTTTCATTGTTCACTGATATTTATAAATAATGATGTTGATTTTATTCTCTTTTCAAGTAGGCTTAAATAAAATGAAAAAATACTGAAGTCTCTTTCAAGTAATTTGTTTTATTGTAGATATTACACAATTTCTTCCTTTTTTTTTCTTTTTTTTTTTTTTTTTTGAATGCGTTACTTTTGAGGCCATCAGAGTTTAAAAATGTCTTAGGGGATTTTGTTCCTTGATGTGTGTATAGTTACAGTATAAAAAAGGTAAACTGTTCCTTTTTAAGTGAAAACTTAATTTCATTGTGATCACTGACAGCATATAAACTCAAAGGAAAGTTTGTCACCATCTGTAGCAGAGAAAAATTTCCACACTGCCTGGAATGTAAGAAAGGATAAACACTGGCTGAAGTGCAGTTGAAACAAAGATAGGCAAGATACACCTTCCAAAACAGATACTTAACCATAATTATCTGTGAATTCTCAATGATAACTCATTAAAGGATTGCAAAAATAAATAAACTCCAGCATCTTAATACAAATACTTCAAGCAAACATTTAACATTCAAATGGTATTGGCAGTGGTATTGGTAATGACTGTGAGTGCTAATTATTCACTCTCTGGTGAGACGCAGGTTGGTCAAATTAGGAGTAATTCAGAAAGAGCACACTATTAACAAAAGACAGCACAGTGTAAGCAACTAAACATGTTTGTCCATTCCGTGGTCTTAACACCAGTTTAATCATGTTTTAACACTACTACAGGCAAAATTAAGTATGCACTTGTGTTGTGCAAGGATATGGTCTGAAATCTTTGAAGGAGTGCTGTGTTCTACTAAACCTCAGTTCATTTTATTCCTTGTTTCAGAAGGGAATGATCACATTCCAATATATGCTTTATGGTCAATTTTTGTATGACTATAAATAAGAAATCTAGCTACATGCCATTCTTTATATAAAAGCAAACTCTCACTAAGCTATTATCTCACTGTTACTTCTGTTTGAATGAAGACGTAATGTAACCAGGAAAAAAACCAGTAATTATTCTCTCTCTGGAGTTCATATTTACTCAGATGAGTTAAGCACAATAATTCCCAACAAGTTTTCCTATTTTCTTACACGTGCCTAGAGTTATTCTCATTCTTTCCCATTTTGTAATCTTTGATGCATTTTGTAAATATCCCAGCTTATGTTAGGGTCACATTGCTCAATAAGTACAGTGGTTGCCCTTTACCCTGATACCTAGAAAATGATTTCATTTTTAATGTAATTTGACTTTTTCCCATTTCATAACAACTCTTAAAAATGCTTGAAGGCAGATCTCATGAAAAAACAGGAGTTAACACCTGTAGAGTAATTATGAGAAAGCTATCATGGAGAAGTGAATTTTAGAATGCATATGAAGTGAAATTTAGAGTGCATATTACAAGCCCCAGAAGGCCCAAATGGAATACACAGGTGCCATTTAATTGAAAATCAGAGACTTGAAATGTAGCATATGGCTATGGCTTTCAATGAACTATTCTCGTAAATGTTTATACTTAATGGTGGAGCTTGTGAAAAGAGCAGACTATTGAAACAGAGGGCAGAGATACAATTAGGAAAATAAAAAAAAAGTGATGTAACCCTTCCTCAAATCTTCTAAAAAATCAGAATCTTTTTTGAAACTGTACAGAGTCAGCCAAAATTCACATTTTATAGCATTTTGTGTAGTAGCTGTTGTCTTCTTTAAACTGAGATATGATTCCTTGAATTTGCCAGCTGTTTATACTACTCAGATGTACAAGAGAAATTGCCTATATCCAACAGCAATTCTATAAATAGCAATGGTGTGGATGCATTTAGAAACAGAGCAAACAATCCTTTCTTTTTTTCTACCCTAAAGAGAAGGAAATAAAATTAAAATCTTTTGTAAAAGAGAGATAACATTCTTTCTAGAGTAGAAATCTTTAAAAATAATGACCATAAACCAACCAACACTCAGTCCCACTGGCTTCTAATGTTATTTTATTTCAATATTTTATTGCAAATGAGTTCCATAATGCAATTTTATATATATGTCACAATTCTGTGTGAAGGAACAAGTTTTTTTACATTAATTATCCATCAAAAAGAATTGCAAATGATAATATTTTATTGACTATTAATCTAATATTACTTTCCTTTGGAATAAACTTGAACTGTACCTTCTATGTTTTGCAAAGCTTAACAGTGTGGTTATTTATTTTTAAGGTGGGCATGCTTCTCCACATTTTCAGACACTCAGCTATGCAAATTTGTTTCTACCTTCCTTGGCACAAAGGTTTTCAAATGTGCAAGGTTTTAAAAAAAATATTTTTATTTTTTCTCTTGTCTTAAATTGTCATTAAATTCCATTAAAAATATTAATTATGACTTCTATATACATCTAAGAATCAAAAGAAAAAATATTAGGGTGTGAAAATATTTGATTCCTCTTAATTTGCTAGTAATTATACAAAAACAAAGTACTGATGTGAAACCTACTGAAAAGTGCATTACCCAAGATTCTGAGTATTAAAAGTTGAAAGAGGTTGAGGACAAACATTGCCTATCCTGAACTAATTTCATTAATAGAGATTCTTTATTAGTTCAGTAGATAGATCTGTTAATTCCTGTAGGATGGAGACAAAGGAATATTTGTGTATTTACCACAAAAATCCAAGAGACTGCAGATCCTTAAAAAAGAACATACTTTATTAGCAGAGGAAAGTCAGCGCTACACAAAAAGCAGATTTTTTTCTGCACTATACTGGAGGCAGGGCAGATGAAAGGCATCAGAAGGAAATAATAGAGATTGATTGTTTGGCTAATAACAGTCACAGACACTAGATGGGGATGCATGTCAAAACAAAAATGTTGCTTCCAAAATTTACTTTTGCTGCTAAGAATCTAGGTGATACTATATGTAAAGAATGAACTGGACCTGCTTTCTAAGCTTTTTTTTTTCTTTTCCAAATTACAGAATGCATTCATCAAATGAAGAGGCTAAATAAAACCATTTCAGATTTCCACCAACTATTTACTACCAAATATTAAAAAGAAGTCCTCTGTTCAGCTTGGTCCACTTTGCCAGGTACTGATGCTTTCAGCTTTTCCTGCCTAAAGACATTATTACCTCAAGCCACCTTTTACATTTGAGACTTAAGGAAAAAAAGTAGCTTTAAAAAACACAAACTAGGAAGCCTTATTAATGGATGTGTAAGCAGAATGAGAGGCTTATCACACGTAGGTGTTCATTTACCTACTCTTTTGAGAAGTTCAAAGGATGTCTAAAGAGGAGATTTGAAACTGGGAGCAGGCCAGATCCTTATGGCAGGGTCTGGAGATTTCTTTGTAGATATTTTCCTTTATCCCTTCAAATATTTTTTGTTCAGTCTCAAACAAACAACCCACAACACAAACCCCAGTGTGTCCCATTGACAATTTACTTCCAGGTACTGGGGGAATCACAGATGGTGATATGGCAGAGCTGCATAGGGAAACAGGAAAGAGATGTCTCCCCTCTGGGCACAGTCCAAGTGAAAAGTTCAGGGGAAAAGCACAGCTGAAACTTCCTTTCAGAAAAAAACCTGGGCTTTGTCTGATCTTATGCTAAATGTGTCTGATCTTATGCTAAATTTAAGCTAAATGCTATGGATGAAGTTGAAAAAAACACCCAAATGAGCTAAAACGAAGGTCTAGAACAACCATGAGAAGTATGAAATCTTGCATATTGAATTGCAATAATTCCCTTCCCCTCTGAAATCAAGTTTATGTAACATAGACTACATAGGCTAGATTAGTGCAACTCCTTTAGAGAAGTAGATCTTGGATTTCTCTAAATACATAGTGCAGAAATAGCATCAAGCACTGCTGACATGGAAAAGGTAGTGTGAAACTCATTTCCAGGGTAATTTTAGTAGACAAGACTATATCCAGACAGGTAGGATAGCTGTCATGAGATAAACATTTGGAATTTGAAGGCAGTTTTTTTGTTATATTTATCATGAACATGGTACTGATTAGCATTTGACATCCAATGGCCTGAAACAAAAGCATTGTAGAGAACTGAGCTAATTATTTGGATAAATAAATTCCCTAGTCAAGTGTTCAGTATAACAGTAACAACAATGTTACCTGTGAGTCATGATACGTCCCATATAGAAAACACTTCATATTTTATGAAATGACAGAAGACAAGACTTGAGGTGGGTCAATAATTGCCACAGTGCTTACTGTCATCTGTGCAGGTGATATTTTTCAAGTTGCTATCTGATACACAAATTCTTGGCAGCAGAAGCCACTTGTGCAGGCTTTTCCCAAAAAGCAGCCATCCATACCTCTCAGGTATGTCAGAAAGGTGAGATTACATAGAGAAAGAGTTTCAGATTAAAAAATCACTTTGAGAAGCACCCAGAGAAGTTGTGCTGCATAAATTAACACTGTGTTCAAAAAAGTCAACACTCATTAAAATCTGTGGGAAAAACTCAGGCTATGCTGTTTTAACAGACATCAAATGTAAACAGAGAGATCATTAAAATCGTTCTAGCATAACCTCTTGAACTGAAAAAAAGCTTGAAATATATTTTTTTGCTAAGAAAAGCAAGAAGACAGATAAGCTGGCAGCTGCAGAAGCAACAAAGCAGTTTACCACAGCAGTATGGCTTAATTTTTTACCCTGAAATTTGCAAGGGAATGTTGACAAATGATTTGCCATAAACAGAACTCATTTAAATCACATTGTGGCCAACTAGAAAAAAAAAAGAGAGGGAGAAAGGAATTTTATGCTGTAATATGTGTTATGCCTCAAATAGCAGGATCTGGTATTTTTTTTGCAATTTCATCTTGTTTGCTCCATTTTCAGTTTTATTTTAGCTTTCCAAGAATTGATAAACCTCAGGAAAAGGTGAAATACCTAACTACGTAATTTTATGAGAAAATAATTATTTGTATATTTGAAGTACTTAATTTAAAGTATTAAAATATTATAAAAAAGAGTCAGTAGAGAGTGTGTTCTTGTGATAATTGTCTGGGTTAGAAAATGTTTTAATATTTCTTTTTCCTAGTTCCATTCACATTGTCATTCTTCATACTGTTGCAGTGTATTATTTTCATTAACGATTTAAAAACATATGAATAGCATTTTTCCTGAAAAGATAGAATCGGAGTGTTTCCTAAACTTGTTACATGTTTTAAATGTATTATTATTTCCTAAAGTATTGTCTATCTGTTGTTCCTAAAAATTGCATTTTGACCCTTGGTGTATGCATACATGTATGGGGACATAAGGTTGCAACTGTCTCTTAAAAGACAGAGAGAAAGAGACAGCACAGATAGCTAATAATTCCTATTTGAAACCTACTTTAGGAAAAACAGCAAGAAAACTGAATTTATCATTATTCAGCATGAAAAGATCAACTCTTGGAACGTTTTCATGTATAGCAATGCAGTTTTTCACAGCTTTAAACATTCAACAACAATATAATTATGGCCACAGATTGAAAGACATTATTTTTTATCAAAGAGGAGTTACTGCTTTTCTCAGTGCTACTTGCTTCTCATTCCCCCATGAAGGTCAAGGTAGCACCCAAATTTCTGATTTATAAAAATTGCATTTTGTTTTCATTTTTCTAAAGCTTTTGGCAGCAGCTGGCACCATTGTGTCAGCTTGACTAGAAGGCTCATGTACATTGGTAACTGTTAGTTATCATGCATTTCTGGAAGCAGCCTGACATACTTTCAGCCTTCTAATTGATGTTGATTGCTCATAGCTTCATTTTTCTGAGATTACAGTCTTCAGAAAACTGTATTTATTTATTTGCTGTTATTGCAAGTGAATTAATTTTGTCTCAAAAATCAGACTTGCATCTAATACCTACTCTTAATATAAAGAACCAAGGTATAACATGATTTCTTCCAGTTTCACAGGTCTCATCTGATTTATTCTTTCTTGAGAACAGTTGGCCAAGGAACTATTTTACATTTTGAATTTTGAAGATTATTATTAAAAGAAAAAACTCCATCTTATACTGAGATCATTTTCAAAGCAGGGAAAAGAGACAACCTAAGGATCCCTTTCTCTAGTTTTGAACAGATCCTATTCTGCAGCCAAGAATATTTTCCTGACAAATATTTAATTAAAATCTGTGAAGTTGGTCCTTAAGTGTTTAAATTCCAGTTAAAAGTATGTTCCAGTATGAAAGCATCTCATCAGACAATTCCCTATGTATTTCTTCCTAGATATCTAACAGAGAGGTCACTCACTGGCAAAAATTCTGTTCTCAAATATGCTCATGGATGTCATTGCATCAATGATTTCCTGTCCTGCATTAAAAACCTGTGTTTCTTGGTCCTACCAGTTAATACAAACCTGATATTAGCATCACTGGCAGCAGCAGCTTCAACAGCTGAACACTAATGAGTGAACAATTTAGATCTTGAGCTAAATTTTTGCATCACTGCTATCCTTTTCTCTGCTTATTTTGGGAACTTCATGGAATGTAAGTGTTCATTACACTATATTATGAAATTCCAAATCATTCTTTTACATTCAGATGATTTTTTTTTTTTTACATTCAATGACCTCTGAGCTGTAAGTAAGATGAGCACCCATAGATTATCTGACATTTTTGCAACAGCAACTGCACTGGCTGAGAGTATCATACTAGTACCAAAAAATCAAGGAAGATCATTTAAAATGAGACAGCATGAACAGATCGGCTTCTCTTCCCAGCAGTGGGAGTTGAGATTAATGGCAATCTCACAGAGGCAGTTTATGTAAAACTGAAGAAGAGTCAGCATCATGATTTTCAGGTGAAAAAAACCCAACAGAGAAAAGATGTTTCGACTACTTTTTTCCTAGACACTGTACAATGGTGTTACTCAGCGGAACATCACTGCAGTAACAGATACAGACTGATTTGCATCTGTAAAGAATCTGGCTCAAATCATTCTGTGTGTTAAACACTGCAATTCTAAGCATTTTGCAGCTGTACTTTTGCTCAGAAAAATCACACATAAGCTGTTTTCCAGTAGCTTTGGCTGCTGCCCTTTACTATTTCCTCTGCCACTCAAGGCCAATTGCTCACAGTTCAAGAGAAAAACACTCAGGATCTAAAATTAGTGCATTTCTCTAAAGACAGCAGAATCCTTTGAAATAATTTTCCTATAATAAGATGTGATGAAAAAATATCCCAATTTAATTTACTCTTCAATATTAATAATATATCATCCTATATTTACTGCCTGCCTTTGCAGAGTTCTTCAGTGACTGATCTGGTGTCTCAGTTCTCCTGGGATGAGAGATGACCACTGACTTTAGCTGGCTTCAAATCTCACTCCTAATGTAAATTAACTTCAGTTGAGTTACTCTGGTAAATCTCAACTCTGTTTTTAGCCCAGGTTGACTATTACTGACAGCTATTTACTCAAAAATCGTGTGAACAATATTTCCATCCGACAACTTTTTAAGATACTACACAGGACTTAAAATTTATAGAAGCCGTGCTAGTGGGAAATTAGCCAGTTGGGCAGGGCATCCCAGATGTCATGTCTTTTTATCTAACAATGATTCTTCCTCCAGAATCTGCAGAGCCAGATGTTAGAAAACTACAAATCATAACCTACGAAGACTGCACTGACCAAAAAAAAATACTTCTAATAAAAAAACCCCTCTGATTTACAACTGAAAAACATTATTGAAGACAGTGGAACTGCAGATGTATATGTAAAGGCAGAACATGAAGATTACAAAGACTGAGAATTTTTATTGTTGTGAAATATTTTAAACTGAGGATTCTCTACATCTCATTTTATATACTGATATCACTTTTTTTGTGTACTATTCTTGTAGTATTTGTATGGAAAGTGATAGAGTTGTTATTCTGGCCATACTTGCTACGTGATAATTTAGTTTTCAAAAGCACATAAAATTCATTTGCATTTTCAACTCTTGCACTTTTGGCATTAACAATTATTAACTAGTATTAATTTAAGTAGTATACTCTTGACTTCTGAAACCATTTTACCACTTTAAAATATTAATTTGTAAATGAATAAACCCTGTTTTTTGGGGGATAAGCAAACTCTATCTCCATTTCACAGGTCAATACACTGAGTCTCAAAAGTGCTAAAGATGTCCAAGGGTGAGAAAAATTTTATTTCAAGAGTTGGCTTCTGAAATCCATAGCATGACAAATGCCACTTGTAATTCTGCAAGGTTTCTCATGCTCTGGCATACCCCAGGCTGTAGGGCAGCTCCCCTCTGGAGTCGCAGCCAATCCCACAGTGCTCCCCAGTGTCTCATGCAAATATGCCAGAGCAGCAATGGACATGCCTACACGTATATTGCATGTGTAAGTATAGTGTGGGCATAGTCAGTTATGCAAATAAGCACCATTTAGTAGGTTTTTGCAACACAACTACATCTGTTTTGCACATAACCATTTGCTGCTTGTTTTCAAGGGTTGTGCATAATTTGAAACCAAAGGGTTCATGCCAAAACCGCTTTAGTCAGTATGTCACCCCAGTGATGTCAAGGGACTTGAAATTCATGCCCCACACCCCCTTCCAAGAATTAATCCCATAAAGTTACTCTCTAATACAGTCTCAGGTCTCTCTTTCACCTTGTGCCACAGGCAGCTGATCCTATTGCAGTCCATAATAGACCCTGAAAAAGGAGGAAGGCCCTAGAACATCACCCCACGGGTTTGAAACACAACTCCAACATTAGAGGGGGTCTGAGGTAGGTGTCAAAACCAAAAGAGCTGTGAGTGCAACTGGGGGACACCATTACTCCAGATCCCTCTTGCACAGGTACCCCATTCAGAGGCATACTCTCTGTCTGCCAGTGGTGGGATCCCTGCTCAGCATGTAAATCAAGACTTCATGGACAGAAAGACTAAAATATCACTCTAGTGCTTCAAATGATCTCTCTACATCAGAATTGAAATGGTTTAGTCAGACTTTGTGGGAAGCAACTGTGTGACATTGCCTAGTGTCCCTCTGCTCTGTAAATATATCTAAGACTTCAAAATTTACTTCAGTTTCCTGGTGCTGATGAAAGGATTAAAAAAAAAAAATGAACAAAACTCCAACCTTAGCAAGGTTACACTAAAGAAGATATGATGTGAATGTGAGGCCCCCACCTGGAAACTTACCAATTCACAGAACGTTCAAATCTGGCTTGATTAAAGCGGTGGCACATATCCAAGGGCCTATTAAAAAAAATAATTAAAAAAACCCGAACCAACCTCCAAAAAAACCCCAAAACAAAACCACTCCAACCAAAGTCCAGATATTTTCTTAGGCCTAATTCAAGCCATTTGTATCAAAAAGCTCTAACATATGTAAACACACATGCACAAGCAATCTGAATACCACAGCTTTATGTGCAAGGTAAGGGATTGGGTCTGTATGTACTCTTGATAAATGAGAGGGAATTATTCCTCTGTCCTTGGCTAGTTTCCCAAACTATTTATGCAAAGTCCTAAGCCTTTCCAATGAGTAAAGAGCAAATTGTACAGTTGATGAATACCATACACTGCTGTAAGTTATACTGATTCATCTCTGCTTTCACTCCATGTACAATTATTCCCAGGAAGGGAAAGTCCTAGATTTGTTCCCTCCCTCATATGAAATGTTAGCAATTTCTCAATTAAAACATCAAACCATTTCACAGCTGCAGGTTACATTTTTGTTAGTTTGTTTTGTAAGAGAGCAGAATGCCTAATTTTGTCTGGTTTGGAGTATTTGGGGTTTTTTTTATGGCAAGCCTACCAGGAGCTGCTGCATGTCAGGTGCCCTGTTTCTTTTTCATTGGTGTTAAAAAGTAGTATAAAAAAAATCCATTACTTAGAGAATTGAAGATATGTGTAGATAAACATTATGTTTACGTTAATATAAATATTTTTGCTGCCTGTCTAGTTTTGATGCATTATTGTTAAGTAGCAAGCTGCCATTAGAAAACTAAGACTTTCAAATACCACCTATAAAAGTATTCATAAAAATCCTATAACTGCTAATAAAAGAATATTTAAAAAGTCTTATTAATGATGACTTCCAGTTTTGCAGGACTAATGAACAATACAATGGCTATATTAACCTAAAACAATACAAAAATTAACATTTCTCTATTTTGACATTATGCATGCATTTATGTACCTGTCAGAAATCAGATCTATAAACAGATTTTCAAAAATCCTCAAAAAAAAAAAAGTAGGAAAACACCTTCAATTCCTTAGAAATATATTGAAATTAAAACATTTTTGAGAAAGAAATACAGACAAGAGAAATTTGAATTGTTTTTTAATAACACAAAAAAGGAAAGCAATAAAGATCCTTTTCATGGTATTATTTAAAAACAGATGCATAAATATAAATAGACATGCTTTCTGCTACAGTATTACATATGAATTTAAAAAATTACTTAACTCTTTACAAAAGTAAAAAGATTTTTCAACAATCTTTTCCCATCTAGGCCACAAGACTTTATTGTGTATATATATTAACTGCTTCTGACATACACACTGAGAAGATAAATACCCACTTAGGAAGACAAATATTTGAAATACTGATCTCTGATGAGTTGGGTGTGCAAGAATGTGTTTATATGTCTTTTCTTGCCTGAAGAATATTCTTCCATGAAAGAGAAAAGTTGAGTTCTACTCTTGAACAGTCATGCTGCAGTCAGGACAAATATCTCTAAGCCCAGAAGAAACCATGAAATAATAATAAATACATGATCAACTGATACTATAATGATAACCATGAATAAATCCAAAGATGCTATACATGAGCATTCTTTATTTATTATCCCTAAGTTCATTGCCTGCGTTAGAAACCTAAGAAAATTAACCAAGATGTGGATGAGTCTTGAAGGCTGGTAAAAAAACTAATTGAAAACACAGAATAAAAGTACAGCACATTATATTCAAAAGACCCATATCAATATTTCAGTGAGATTTGGATCCGGGATCTCACATGTATATTTTTGATTCAGCTAATCCAGATGCTTATATTTTAAATGCAGAGGTTATATTAAACAGACCTCGAAGGATGTCTAACTTTCTTGCCAACAGCAAGAATATTAACACTGAGACATTAGATATATGAATTTCTCCTGAAAGATGACAGAATAGTCACACCTGACAATCCATTTCTTTTGAAGCATGGAAAAAAGTAATAATACAGATTAATTGCCTTTGAGTTAAGCTTTGGAGGGCTGAAGTATACTCAAGTCCCAAGAAAATAAAAGATCTTAAAAAATAATTAGGAAGTTTCAACAAGCATGTCACCTGGTGTTTCTAGCTTGGACAATGAGGCAGCCTTTTATTTTGCTTCTCCATGTGAGGCATGATACGACATGAGATGGCAGATACAACAAGTTAGTGCCCCTGCCCACACTTAACCTGACTGGTGTTTCTCACTAGTCAGACATCATTCTCTAACTGTGGATAAGGACAAAATGCACTGCCACAGTACTATTATGCACTGTGATTTTCTGAATTCCTATGAATGATCAAATGCTTTAAGATATTAAAATACTAAAGTATTGATTATGCCTCAAATAAAATTCATTGAAACAACCAACACATGAGGTAATCAGAAATGAAATTTATTATTCAAATATATTATTAAAATTAATTTCACAACGATTGGGAATGCTCAAGGACAGCAGCAATAACAGAATCCCACAATCCAAATTCCGGTCTCTCAACCACAGTATTAGAAGATACACTGTATTTCAAATAGTCCACATAAAGTGGACTATGCTACAGACGACAGTAGTGTTAGTGTGCTTTGTTCTACAGATTAGATGATGCTTTAAATGTCATCTAATCCTAAATCATTTTATTATTGTCAAGATAAAAGGAAAATTGTGTATTTTTTTACACGAAAAGCAAAGTATAATCATGCCTATGATGCAAAAAATTCTTACAGCAAATATGTGATAAACTAGTTCTCACCAATGCTGATTTAAATGATCACTACTTTAGTATGCAGGAGCTGTTCTTCTCCTTTACACACAAAATATATCATGTAGGAAAATACTACTTACAAACATGACAATTTTTCAAGTTAAATAATTATAGAAAAGGTTCAAGTTATATTAACTGAACAACCCAGCTATCTGTACAGAAAGACATTTGTGCTTAGGAAATACATGTCCAAAGTGTAAGAATTTAAAAAGATGGTTTAGTTACTGAGCAACTACAATACTGTAATCTCCAATCTACTAAAAAAATATGTGAATGGGAAAAAAATATCATCAGTACCTCTTAAAGAATACCCACAATGTGTCTTCCCTGCTATAAAATTATGCAAATTCCTACTACAAAACAATAAACAACATTTCAAGAAACATCAAATTTACACGCAAATTGGCAGATAAGCATTTCTGAGATCTTTCTGCAGCCCAAACTTAATGATTTGAAATTTTGTGGGTGCTCTAAAGGAAGATGTCTAATCTTTCAAAATTCTAAAAAGGAGCCCTTCACTTTTCTTCTGGCTTCTGTGCCTCAAGCACAAAATATCTAAGTATTGCCTTCCCCCTCTTGAGGTGTAGAAGGAAATGAAAGGTCTAGTCCAAGAGGGATTGTCATGACAAGGGAAATACACCATACGCACATTCCTGTCTGAACCTATACAAATTACTTAAGGTTATGTGAAAAACTGTCCAATCCTAGAGAGTCTTTCTAGTCCTATATCCATTGAAAAAATCTCTAATGCAAGTCTAAAGGGCAAGCAAAATCAATATACTCTTTCTAATAAATGTAAAATATCTGTTTCATCTTTATAGATGGCATATATTTCTCCAGAAGAATAGCTGAGTAGAGGCAGATATTAAATTGATGCATATCAAAAAATACATTTCTACTGAAAACAATATTACTTTCTTTGACATTATCAAAAAATGCCATTTTGCCAATGGATAACACACTTTGTCAGGAGCTTGCAAAAGGCAAAAAGAGAAAATCCACTTGCCTTTTCAGAAGTTAGATAGATTAATTAGCATATTATACAAATTAAAACAAGACATGGTGACATATTTGTTGAGGAAACTGCTATCACTAGTAACAAGCTGGAAATGAATAATGAGTCGTAGTAGTCCACTGTTTTGTCCACTCTGCTTTTCTTTTGTGCTATGTTACATTTACCAAACAAAGAGTTCAGTTGATTAATTGTGTTACCACGTTTATTAAAAACAGAAGAAAACCCACACCCCTAAACAAAATAAAGAAAAAGGTTAAAGGTAGTCTTCTACTTATCACAGGTCTTCCCAAGGTCCACTGAAGGTAGTAACCTTTTTGGCATTTTTTTGACTGCAGGGACTTGAATCAGCACCTCATGAAGTTGCACTATTTACTCTAGTGCCCTCGTTTGAGCTTTCAGCTCACTGGTGTGATGTTAAATACAGCATTCAGTAGAACTGATTAAAGCAAGTACTGTTTGTTTGCTGTGTTGCCAAGGGAGCTGGGAGATCATTTCAAGTACAGGAAGAGGGAGATGAGGGACAAAAGAAAGATAATTCTTTCAGAGACAGTTTTCTTTAATCTATTTACAAGTAATAAGTAGTCACATTGAGTTTTGCATTTGGAAATCCCCCCTTTAAATATTTACCAAGCAACAAGTGATCATTTTATCCTAATCCAACATAAACATTTCTCCAAAGCCAGGAAGACTTTGCAGATTTATATATTGTAAAATTATAAATATCTTTTGGCTGGAAGTCTTTCATACATACTAATAAATCAAAATGAAAGAGGGGGAACAGATCATGTGTTTTGACTGTTGAAGGAAACTTGTCATAACACTTGCCTTCCATTGTAACTAGGAAGAGCATTAGAACTTTGGGCCAGATAGTTTTATATCCCTGACAAAATGCTTATATGTCCAATTTTGGAAATAGCATTTACAATCAAAACTCAATTGTAAAAGTTTTTTCTCAACTAACTCTTAGTAATGAACAAGCTCAGAAAGTGAGCTGATCACAGACTGTGCAAAACAAAACAATGAAACTGTTCAATTTTGTAAATTTCCCATGATGGATTAATTTCTTAGCTTTGTGTAGCAACTCAGTCCCTTGCAGTCCAGTAAGGTGCCTATGTCTTATAACTGAAGATACAAAAAAAGAAAGAAATCAACATAATTTTAGTTCGTAGAGCTCTGGAGTAAGTACAATGAATGAATAAGCAACATGGTGCCCTGCTGGCTTGGATTTTTACAGTTTCATTGGTTTTTTCTTTTATATCAACTGGATATAGTAACTTCAGACATAAAATATCAGTTATCTTTTCAATCAAAATTTAGATATAGCCTTAGACCTGACCTAAAACACTATAATAATGCAGAGACTTAGGCAGTAAAGACCATTTTATCCTACAGTAAAATTCAAAATGCTTCTTGAGTACTGTAATTTTGGTCAATTATAAGCAAATCAAGGACTTGTATTAAACAGAATTTGGAAAGAGCATAAATGAGGTGGTCAACCTTTCATCAGCATAGACCCAATTAACTAGGTCAGCTTTTTCCATGAAACTTTACAAGGTATCTTACCAACCAATTTCCAATATTGTTTTTGGAAGCCAAGGACTAAAAGCTGGAAAAAGGAAAACATATTTAGTGGAAAACAATTTAAATCTTAATGTAGTAGCAGTCTCAAACAAAAATTATCCAAACCAACAATTCCATATGCCTCAGCTTTCACGAAGCATCAGAAAACTACAGCCCAACACAGTTTCCTCTCCCTCTTTAAAAACAGGCTGCATTAAGAAGGATGTGGGTTCTTCTTCAATTCCCTCATTTCTGCATCATTTATTAACCTTGTAGTATAGTAATCTTACCAGCTATAATATAGCAAAGCAAACTCTTTCTCCCAAGGATTTTAGCTCCTTCATAAATAAAAAATATAGGGCACATCTAATTGTGTTTTCCTTCGCTCTTAAAATACTACAAGCAGACACTTCTGCTCTGTCCAATTTATAATCTAAGTCTCTCAACATTACTAGGATGAAGTAAATGTTACACTACTTTCTTGGTCTCACAGAAAGTCCAGGAAGCTCTTCAATCCCAAATTACAATCTGTATTACAGACCTAAGAGATATGTTAACTTTTGTACTAGAATCTCTGTACTATTCTGAAGTTTTACTCCAAAACAAACAAACAAAAAATGTCAGTATTTCTGGATCTCTTTCCCCCGCGGTGTGGGCCGCACCAGTCCTAGTTCCATTTCCATCCGAGGAACCGTTTCCGATGGCTGAGGGTGGATGGGGAGGGGGAAAACTCCAGTGCCAGGGGTTTCTTCGGTCCCGGCCACATGGAGGGGAGAGCTGCTCACCCCTCCCCCCAC